>JAYESA010000003.1:116179214-116559363 GCA_036927795.1 Iris macrosiphon
GGACGAGGGCTCGACAGGACGCGATGAGTGGAAGTCCACTCATATGGTGATCTACATCTGGCTTCTCAACTCCTTAGTCCAGTCTATTGCCGCCACAGTAGACGGTATTGAGATGGTGAAAGATGTGTGGGAGAAGTTGAGAAGGACCTATGATGGTGTGGGAACAACTTACGGGTCTTCCAGATAAAGGGGGAGATTGATGACACCGTACAGGAAGAGAAGACGGTGCAGGAGTATGCCACAGAGTTGGAGCGTCTGTGGTTGGATTATGATCACTCCTCAGATCGGGCGAGCTGCGGGGACCCTAAGTGTAAGGAGAGACAGGTGTGTCTGCAGGAGAGGACGATGAAGTTCCTCAAAGGGCTGACTGCAGCTTTCGCACAGAGGACGGCCCTACTTCTAGCCCAACCAAAGATCCCTAGCCTTGAGGAGGCTATCTCAGCCATGATCCAGGAGGAGACACGCATCAGGCTGCAAGCCGGGACAGGTGGTCCCCCTGAAGCAAAGTCAGCACTAGCGATCACCAGCTCAGGTAACACAGGATCTAAGGGAGAGCCCTGGCAGCATAACCGGCAGTGCTACAACTGTGGGAAGATGGGTCATCATCGGTATGCTTGTACCAAACCACCTAGGGAGGAAGATTCAGGTGGTGGACGAGGACCGTTCGGTGGACGAGGATATAATGGAGGACGTGGTCGTGGTCGTGGTCGAGGGGATAGACGAGGCGGCCGAGGAGGTTATCGGGCAAACCTCCTAATATCAGAAGGGAACGGAGAAGCTGATGGCACCTTTACTATGGAGGACCAGGCACTGGGAGACATGAGGAGTAGAACAGAGGAGGCGTCCACCTCATTCTTTGTTAGGGACAACGCTGCCATGTATGCCCATCCATCAGAAGGTACTGACGAATCACTTGCCCTTGCGTCTATCTCTTCCCTTAAATCATCAGACTGGATTATCGACTCGGGAGCATCTCGGCATGTGACGGGGAATGCTAGTGAGTTTTCTTCCTACACTCACCTAGCATCAGCAGACAGCATTCAGACAGCTGATGGCACTTTCCAGCCAGTGGTCGGTAAGGGTACTATTAATTGTACAGGTTCAGTAAGATTATCCAATGTTTTACATGCTCCATCCTTTCCAGTCAGTCTCTTGTCCATTAGTTCTATAATCCTCCAACTTAAATGCATTGTTTCTTTTAATATTCCTAAGGTGACCTTCCAGGAGAAAGGACAGGACGAAGACTTGGGACTGGCACTTGGCATGAGGGACTGTGGTACCTAGATCGAGAAGGACTGGACTCAGCATTGGTATCTATGGCAGAGAAGGCTGGCATGGAAGGACTGCAGCAGAGGACTGAGGATATCTTGATACTCCATCATCGGAGGAACATTATTCCTTTGATACTCTAAGTAAGTTGTATCCAGAGATTTATGCAAAAACAAATAAAGAGAAATTAGTATGTGATGCGTGCGAGTTAGGAAAACTTACTAGGAGCTCATATGTTGGCACGGGTCATAGGAGCACTTTTGCTTTTGAGGTAGTACATTCTGATGTCTGGGGTCCATGTGCTACTAATACTATGAATGGTTATAAGTACTTTGTTTCTTTCATTGAGTGTGCCTCTCGTGTTACCTGGTTATATTTGATGAAAAATAAGAGTGATGTACCTGCTTGTTTTCGAATTTCCATAAGCATGTCCAGACTCAGTACAAAGCAGTTGTGAAGGTACTGAGGTCTGACAATGGAACAGAGTATACCAACAGGACGCTTGCAGAATACTTGTCAGCACACGGAATACAGCATCAGACCACTTGTGTATACACACCAGCACAAAATGGAGTTGCAGAAAGGAAAAACAGACACCTTCTGGAGGTCGCAAGAAGTATGATGATCGACATGAATGTCCCACAGAGTCTGTGGGGGCATGCAGTGTTGACAGCAGCTCAACTCATCAACAGGATGCCCTCGAAGGTCCTCGGATGGAAGTCCCCATGTGAGGTATTGCAAGGCAATAATAGTGGGATACTCCCACTGAAGGTGTTTGGGTGTGTGTGTTTTGTGAAGGACAACAGGCCATCAGTTGGGAAACTTGACCCTAGAGCGGTCAAATGCATCTTCGTAGGCTACTCGGCGACCCAAAAGGGGTATGTGTGCTGGAGTCCAGTAGAGAAGAAGAAGTTTGTCAGTATGGATGTCCACTTTCGGGAGCATGAGCCATACTACCGCCAGGACGGAACTTCACACAACACGCCTAATACTGCCAGTATTAGGCGAGAGGGGGAGATTGAGAACTTGGTGGTAACCGATTTAGAAGTTTGGCATGGAGGCACGGAGAAGGGACAAGAAGGTGAAGGTGTTAGGCCTACGGCTCAGGGAGAGTTACTTACCTACAGCAGGAGAGAGAAGCAAACTGCAGGACCAGTACCGACAGTGCCAGTGCCAAGTCCCTTGCCTGCGTTCGTCCCAACTCCTGAGGCACCGACACCAACCCCCCTTCAGGTGATACCCCCTCCTTCACAAGATATCATTCCTCCTACTACTACTCCTCCCACACCACTATCTGTACGGAGGACCACTAGCAGCAATGCAGGAAATCCTCCAAACAGATATGGTTGGGATATTGCTCAGTTTGTTTCTTATGACCATATCCCTTCTTCTCATGGAGCATTTATAGCATCTTTGGATAGTATTACTGTACCTAACAATTGGCAGGTTGCCAAGAACGATCCAAAGTGGAAAGCGGCAATGCACGAGGAGTTGGGAGCTCTGGAGAAGAACCACACTTGGGAGCTTGTGAGACTGCCAGAGGGGAAGAGAGCAGTTGGATGCAAGTGGGTCTTTACCGTGAAGCAGAACCCAGATGGACAGGTTGATCGCTACAAAGCTCGACTAGTAGCCAAAGGATACAGTCAGACGTACGGCATCGACTATGACGAGACCTTTGCACCAGTTGCAAAGATGAGCACTGTCAGGACTCTGATTTCTTTGGCAGCGAATAGTGGATGGAAGCTACACCAACTGGATGTGAAGAATGCGTTTCTTCACGGAGATCTAGTGGAGGAGGTGTACATGGAGATACCACCAGGATTTGGCACCAATCAGACAGTAGGCAAGGTCTGCAGGTTGAAGAAGACCCTCTATGGACTGAAGCAGTCTCCTCGAGCTTGGTTTGACAGATTCAGAAGGGCGATGATAGGGATGGGATATCAGCAGATCAATGCTGATCATACTGTGTTCTTCCGTCGGAGTGGAGGCCACATCACCATGCTTGCGGTGTATGTGGATGATATGATTATCACAGGAGATGATGAGCAGGAGATCGCCCAACTCAAAGGAAAGCTTGGCAAGGAATTCGAGGTGAAGGATCTCGGCCTTCTTCGGTACTTCCTTGGGATTGAGATTGCTCGAGAAGCAGAGGGGATTGTTCTCTCTCAAAGGAAGTATGCACTGGACCTTCTCACAGAAACTGGGATGTTGGGGTGCAAACCTGCAGCGACACCAATAGATCAGAGGTTCAAGATTGATGCTGAGGCTGGAGAACCAGTTGATCGGGACAGATACCAGAGACTGGTTGGCAAGTTGATCTATTTGAGCCACACACGTCCTGATATCTGCTTTGCAGTAAGTGTGGTGAGCCGCTACATGCATGACCCACGGAAGGGTCATATGGATGCAGTGTACCATATTCTGAGGTACTTGAAAGGTGCTCCCGGGAAGGGACTAATATTCAGGAAAAACAATCACGTGAGCATCGAGGGCTACTGTGATTCTGACTGGGCTAGTTGTGCTGATGACAGGAGGTCTACCTCGGGATATTGCATATTTGTAGGAGGTAACTTGGTCTCCTGGAGGAGTAAGAAGCAGTCTGTGGTGGCCAGATCGACAGCTGAAGCAGAGTACAGAGCTATGGCCTTGGGAGTTGCAGAGCTGCTATGGTTGAAGAATATGTTGGTGGAGCTGAAGCTGGATCAAGGAGCCAAGATGAAGCTGTGGTGTGACAATCAGTCAGCTATTAGTATCGCCAACAATCCAGTACAGCATGACAGGACCAAACACATCGAGATTGATAGATTCTTCATCAAAGAGAAGTTGGATAGAGGATTACTGGAGCTTGGCCATGTTCCAACCAGGGATCAAGTAGCAGATGGACTAACCAAGGGACTCGCCTCAGTGAGCATGATTAGAGGATGTGACAAGATGGGCTTAGTGAATATCTTTCACCCATCTTGAGGGGGAGTGTTGATATGGTATGTTGGGTGTCATATTTAAGTATAGTATAAGCACATGGGAATATCCTGAGGACATATTTGGGATGCCAGAATATGTCACAGGATATTCCATTATGAGATTATTGTCATAATGATTGAAATCATTGTATTAATGACTGTAAGGCTATATAATGCCAATGAGACAATCAATAAAATCATCAACTAATTTCAACAATAACCTCCTTATGGGTCTTATATAGTTCTACTTCCCTTATTCATAAATAGTTTGTACTTCCTTATTCACTAGTTAGAATTCTTCTTCTTTTCAAAATTTCTATATAAAATCAAATAGATACTTTATAAAGCAAAAGTTTTTTTCATTTTCGGACTTCATTTGTCCGAAGGGAGAAGATTTATTTCACGTAATATAAACAGACACAATTGTGAGGCCATAGCAAGATTGCAAGAAGTAGCAAGGTCAGCGACAAAAGAAACCATGCATAAGGAAACTCGAGTTTTCAAACCAAATTTGAATTCTGACCCCCACCCCACAAAGAAAGATATGCAAGATCAGCAAAAGAGTTCAGGTAGACATGGTTTGCCCATTAAATTGATCGAGCAAGAATATAATGCCCATCATTCATTAAGCATTGCATTAAATATGATGATGTGTGCCCAAATTAATGAATGATGAAGAAATTCCTGGCTCATACCTTAAATAGATAATAAAGATGTCTTCTACAGATAATCCTTTCAAGGTTTATAAGGAGCATCCTTATATATGAGATCAGACCTTCCCTTTACAGTAAACATGACCTAACATGATGCGTGTTGCTCTATGAAATGGAACTCAAGAAACGAATGTCTATAATATTCTTATGGACCACAATGAGCCTGGAATGCCCTTTGTCCACCTGATGTTTCTGGCTAATGTGTGCTGTCAATGGGTAGATAGGTAAATTACCAAACATAGTTCCCTTGAGCAAGCTAGAGAATAATTTCCCAGCTATCCCATCAACCACCTGCCCATTCCATCTACAATAGGTAGCTAGTGAATCCGAGAAGATACAAGTATCCAAGGGAGCCACACCTATGTGAAAGAAAAAATTTGGCAAAACAATTTGTATGGTTTATTACCATTTTTGCAAATTTAATGCACTAGAACACATAACAGTTAACAGAAGAAACATCGAGTCCAAAACACTTGGTAAGGAATTAAATGTATCAAACACGAATCCTGTCATCCTCTTATTGGAGCATCAAAGCAGTATGCCCACTGCTTCAAGTTACTACCATTAATGTACAGGACATGACAAACATCTACTGCAGAAATACATCGTGGGGCTGCACATACTTAAATGTATGGGGCATGAAGGGGTGGTTCCCGCAGTTGGTGTTGGAAGAGGAATGACCCCAGAAAACCAATAGTCAATTTGCATAACGATCAAGGAAAATAATATACCATTGAAGGAAATGAAAGATATGAGTTGCTTCGTCTCTTCATATGATATAACAAGACATGCTAGTTAACAACTTAAATGCATCATTATCATAATGGTTAGACATGACAAATGATTAGATGTGTGGGTGACACACACACACACAAAGAGGGAGGTGTGTGTGAAAGGAGAGATCCCATTATATATGCATGCATAGTTTGTAATGTTCTAAACGGCGGTAGGGAGGTGCGCAGCGGAAAGGGTCCGCCTACCGCCTAGGACACCTAGGCGCCGCCTAGGCATTTGATACATTTTGGGTATTGTTTTACTATTTTATCACTGTTTTTGCATAATATGCATATTTTAAGGGTTTGTTATGCATAGCTAAGTTGTAGAACAAAGATTTATGAAGTTTAAGTCATGTAAAAGTGATTCATAGGTCCATAATGCTTACAAAACTATTTTGCCAAAATATCTAGTCAGGTATTGCTCCGTGTAGGCATTCGTCTATACCGCCGCCTAACTCATTCTACTACATAATTTGAATTAGAGTACACCGTGTGCCACGTACTTACCTCCGCTTATGCCGCCAAACCTTCGCTGGCCGTCTACTCTATCGCCAAGACGCCAACGACAAAAGTGGTGCAGAGAGCGACCGCCTACCGCCTAGGCGGCCGAGGCGGGCACCATTTAGAACACTGATAGTTTGCTGCAGGGGAAGCCAATTCTATTTGAGTCTTTAACTAGGCTTTTTGTTGAGAGTATTAAAGGTTTTTTAGTCCCACATGGAGTGGAGTAGTAGAAATAGGGGTTAGCCTCTCCTATATATATGTAGCTCAACATCAATAATAAACAAGCCAAGTATTCTACTAAATTTCTATTTGGTATCAGAGCCAACCCCCTCCCATTTTCCCAAACCCTAACCCTAACCCCCTCCACAGCCCCCCCCCCCTCTTCCGCCAGCAGCCGCCGGCCAGCAGCCCCCCTCCCAGCCGGCACCTCCCAGCCGTCGCCCAGCAGCCCCCATCCCCGCAGGCTAGCACCCCCCTCCCCGCCGGCCAACACCCCCCCCTCCCCTTCCTCCACACCGACCCCCGGCCCCTCTCCATCGCCGCCAGCGTAGTATTTATCTTCTTCTTCTTCTCTTCTGCTAGTTGTAACTCGGTTCTGTCCATATGCAACTGCGATTGCAAGGAAGAACGAGAAGTTTAATTTTTTGATTATTGTTTTTTGTAGCAGCAAGTTGTAATCGAAATATTAATTATATAGTTGCTAGTTGGATCGAGGTATACAGTGAGAGAACTTTTGTGTGAACTCCTGGTCTCGACTACAACTGTCGGTTCTTCCCTCTCCTTCTCGTCAGGCCATGCGGCCTCAGGTCGAAGCCATGTACGGAACATGAGCAGCGGCTCTCAGGGATACCACTGTCGCTGAAGGAGGAACAGTAGACATGGAGAGGACGGCGATCAAAGGTGGAGACGATCTAGATCTGTCACCGTCTTACTGATGGAAGAGGTCAAGAAGAAGACGATCTACGGCAAATTGACGGCCCAAGATATGAAGACTTTGGTGGACGATCTCTTCTCCAGGAGGCTGACCGAGACTAGTTCCTGTGTTGCACACGCAGATGTGGATCATTCACCATACAAAATGAAAAAGTTGGAGAAACTGGAGATAAAGTTGGAGGGTACTTCCAACTACTTAAAGTGGTCGCGTTAGGCGATGCGGACTCTGAAGGCAAAAGGCTTGGTGGCCTATGTGAATGGCCAAACCAAGGCACCTGAAGATCACTCCTTACGAGAGTTTGCTGTGTGGAAAATCGTCAACAATGTTGTTGCTAGATGGTTGACAGCCTTATTGACCGACCAAGTGTCGGACAACTTGAAGCAATGGAGGGTGCTGGTGACATTTGGATGACGCTGAAAGACATGTACTCAGGGTCGGGCAACCCTATGAGGGTCTTCCAACTACAAGATGAACTTGATAAGGTGGCCCAAGAAGATCACACCATCTCTAAGTATGCGACTCTGCTGAAGAAGTATTGGTCAGATCTCGACCACTATGATCCTATTGGCATGGAGGATGAGCAAGTGGAACCGACATTTGCGAAACATTATAAAAAGTTCATGGAGTATGTTTCGCGACAAAGGATGACGAAGCTCCTAAAGGGGCTCAACCCAGCATTCGAGTAGGGGAGAAATGTCCTACTTGCACAACCCGGACTACCATCACTGGAGGAGGCCATAGCTGCTATGGCACAAGAATAGGCACGGCTGAAGCTAATGCCTAGTACCACTAGCTCTCCGGAAAAAAATCAGCTCTAGCAGTGTTTAACCTAAACCCTTCCGGAGGAGGAGGGTGCTACAACTGTGGAGAACCTGGACATTTCATCATATTCTGTACGAAACCTCTAAGAGGCGAGTCCAGCAGCCGCGAACGTAGCCGTGGGGGGCGTAGGGGTGTCAGAGGAGGCTATGGCAGAGGCAGAGATAATTATTCTGGAGGGCACAAGGCAAACCTGGCAGAAGGGAGAAATGAGAGTCAATCATCCGTTATGACCACTAGTGAGAGAAAAATGCTAGAAATGTTGAGGAGCATGAAGCTTGCAACCAGCAACAGTCGAGCCAACACCACTGGGGCATCGACTCCAACTACCTCCGGGGATAACATCACCTACTATGTCCATACAAGCACATATATACATGCTCATTCTCTTGCATCTACCCAGAGACCAGGAAGTCTAAATTGGATAATTGACTCTGGGGCATCCCGCCATGTCACGGGTGCCCACGATGAGTTCTAAGATTACACTCACCTGGCAACGCCTGAAAGCATTCAGACTGCTGATGGTACTGCTAAACGAATTGTGGGTAAAGGCACAGTTGAATGCACCCCTTCTATGACTCTTACTGATGTCTTGCATGCTCCATCTTTTCCTGTTAATTTATTGTTCATTAGTGTCACTGTTCTTCAACTTAATTGTGTTGTTTCCTTTGACATTCCTAAGATAATTTTTCAGGAGAAGGGAACGGGAAGACGGTTGGGGACTGGCACTTAGCATAAAGGGCTATGGTACCTGGACAGAGGTGGGCTGGATGCAGCACTGTCATCACTGGTAGATGAAGCACAACAAGAGGAGCCACGAAGGACTGTAGAAGCAGAATTATTACTCCAACATTAGCGTATGTGACACTCTTCATTCAGTCTATTGAGTAGGATGTATCCCTCTATGTACCAAAAGGCTAATAAGGAAAAGTTGATTTGTGATGCTTGTGAACTTAGAAAATATACCAGAAGCTCGTATGTAAGTTCTGGAAATAGAAGTTTAGCTGCTTTTGATATGATACATTGTGATGTGTGGGAACCTTGTCCTACAACTATTGTTATGGTTTTAAGTGGTTTGTCACATTTATTGATTGCTACACTCGTGTCACCTGGGTATATTTGAGTGATGTATTTGCATGCTTTCAAAAATTCTATCACAGGGTTACACCATAATACGGTACTAAGGTAAAGACTTTGAGGTCTGACAATGGGACAGAATACACCAAGGCTATTGAAGAATACTTATCAGCTCATGGGATACAATATCAGACTTTATGTGCCTATACACCAGCTCAGAATGGCGTGACGGAGCGGAAGATCAGGCACTTGTTAGAAGTGTAACGGTCAATGATGTTTGCTATGAATGTTCCAAAACACTTTTGGGGACATGTCGTGTTGACGGCTGCATATCTCATCAACATGATGTCCTCTCAGGTTTTAGGATAGAAGACACATTTGAGATGCTTACAGATGAGAACAAGTACATTGTTCCCACAAAGGTATTTGGATGTGTCTACTTTGTAAAGAATAATAGGCCTGCGGTAGGAAAGTTGGACCCTCGGGCAGTGAAGTGCGTCTTTGTTGGCTACTCAGGGACTCAAAAGGGATACTCTTGCTGGAGTCATGTGGAGCAAAGGCTCTTTGTGAGCATGGACGTTATATTCAGAAAGATGGAACCATACTACCACAATGGTTTAGGTGAAGGCTCTGCATTTGATGACACACCTAACACATGAGGTGTTAGGAGTGAGGGGGAGATAGGCCCAAGCATGATTGTCAGGTCAGTTCTATGCCCAATGATGGAAGTTGGTCCAAAGGAACAAGGGGAAGATAGAGAAGGGGAGGAAAGTGATGAGGAAGCTCACAATGAGGAGAAAGAAAGTGATGCTACAGTATATGAGGAGGAACAGATTACAAGAAAATCTACAGAGCTCCAAGTCTACAGAAGGAGAAAGCAGCAGTCCACTACTGTACCTATTGCCCCTAATGTGCCATGTCCCCCGCCTAACCCTGCCCCAACTCCTGAAGATGCACCTCCCGCACTGGATCCCTCTGATTCGGATGCAGATGATCTCTCCTCCTTGTCCTTCTCCTATTCCCTTAAGGAGATATTCTCGCAGTAATGCGGGAAGATTCCCTAATCGTTATGGTTATGAAGATGACTTCGCCCATTTTTTATCCTACTCTATCTATCCCCCGCTTATGGAGAATTCATTGTATCGTTAGACACCACCTCTTTGCCTAAGTGTTGGCAGGAAGCGAAGGAAGATCCGAGGTAGAAAGCTGCAATGTTGGAGGAACTTGGGACACTTGAAAGAAATGGGACATGGGAACTTGTTCAATTACTTAAAGAAAATAGAGCAGTTTGATGCAAATGGGTCTTCACAGTAAAGAAAACACCAGAAGGAAAGGTGGAGCGATACAAGGCAAGATTGATTGCAAAGGGATTCACTCAGTCCTATGGCATCGACTATGATAAGACATTTACTTCAGTAGCAAAGGTGAGCACTGTAAGAACCCTGGTTTCTCTTGCAGCAAACCATGTGTGGCAACTTCATCAATTGGATGTGAAGAATGCCTTTCTTCATGGGGATCTACAAGAGAAAGTATACATGGAGACGCCTCCGAGTTTTTGCACGATGCAGTCAACAAGAAAGGTGTGCAAGCTGAAGAAATTACTGTATGGATTCAAGCAATCTCCTCGGACCTGGTTTGAAAGATTCAGGAAGGCTGTCACAGACATGTGGTATAACCAAACCAATGCAGATCACCATACTTGCAGTATAGGTAGATGATATAGTGATCACAGGTGATGAGAAGAAGGAGATTACCCAGCTAAAGTCAAAACTTGCCAAGGAATTTGAAGTAAAGGACTTGGGAATGATGAGATATTTTCTCGGGATCGAGATGGCTCGAGGAAGAGATGGGATCGTCCTCTCTCAGAGGAAGTATGTACTAGATCTGCTCACAGAAACTGGTATGTTGGAATGTCGATCGGCAGTCACTCCAATCGATCAGAAAGATAAGTTGGGGGCAGAGGTAGGAGAGCCGGTTGATCGTGAGAGATATCAGAGACTTGTAGGCAGATTGATTTATCTAGGCCACACTCGCCCTGATATCTCATTTGTTGTGAGTGTAGTGAGTCGCTACATGCATGATCCAAGGAAGGGCCACATGGATACAGTTTTCCATATTTTGAGATATCTGAAAGGGGCTCCTGGAAGAGAACTATGATTCAAGAACAACAAACACATGGGTATTGAGGGGTACTGCGATATAGATTAGACAAGCTGCATGGACGACAGAAGGTCTATCTCAGGTTATTGTGTCTTTGGGGGGTAACCTAGTCTCATGGAGAAGCAAGAAATAGTCTGTGGTAGCACGATCGACCGCTGAAACAGAATATAGAGCTATGGCTCTGGGAGTGTCATAGTTGTTGTGGATAAAAGTACTGTTGACAGAGTTGAAGCTGGACCAGGGAACACCATTGCGCCTTCTGAGTGACAGTCAAGCTGCACTAAGTATAGCTAACAATCAAGTTCAGCATGACAGAATAAAGCACATCGAAATCAATCGGTTCTTCATCAAAGAGAAGCTAGAGAAAGGGTTATTAAAGCTCGATCATGTTCGCTCAGAAGAGCAAGTCGCAGATTGTCTTACTAAGGGTCTTAATTCATTGAGTCTTTATGTGACAAGATGGGGATGATTGATATCTATCGTCCATCTTGAGGGGGAGTGTTGAGAGTATTTAAGGTTTTTTTAGTCCCACATGGAGTAGAGTAGTAGAGAGAGGGGTTAGCCTCTCCTATATGTAGCTCAACATCAATAATAAACAAGCCAAGTATTCTACTAAATTTCTATTCTTTTATGACTGGTTCTGATAATAAATACGACACTGAAAGTGGAAACCATGTGGAGGACCACAAACACACTAGCAGTATATGCATTAAGAAGCATAAATGATGAACAATTTCATAAATTTGTTATGCAATTATATTAGCCAACTATAGAAACTTAAATGAGTTAGAAGGGTTAATTTCTTCCTTACATGGTCAAGATATGCTCTCCAGCCTCGATAACTGATATCTTTACTAGATCTCGAATAGTTGGATATAACTTCGCTAAATCTTCAGAGACAAAATCATGCAACTCTGCAGCAAATTCAACACCAGTTGGACCACCACCAACAATAACAAAATGGAGATTCTTCTTCCTCTCTTCTTCATTTAGGTTCGGAAGGTTAGCTCTTTCAAAACAGTCCATGACACTTCTACGGATTTGCTGAGCATCCTCTATTTCCTACAGAAATGTACTTCGGTGAAGAGTGCTTCATGTGTCAAGGGAATGCAATAAAGTATAGAGAATTTCATGTGCTAACTATCAAATTAGAGTTGAATCCTTGGAATTATAAGGAACATTAAAATTGCAACATGCTGGAATAGTATATTGGTGAGAAAATGCTCCCACAGAGAAAACATTCATCAAACAGGTAAAAAATTGTCGGCATAATATCTCTGTCCCTTTTGTTTAAAAATAAATATATAAATTGTTGAACCAAAACTGAAACTATACTTACTACCTTTAGCATATGAGTGTAAAGCGTAAAATGTTTGTTAATACAGGCAGTATACTATATTCATCAGAAATTTTTCGTACCTTTAGGAAATGACAATTCTCTTCCACGCCAGGGGTGTTAAATGTATTTGCCTTGGCTCCTATTGCTATCACTAAGTAGTCATAATCAACCTGAAATTCATTGCTACCACCCAAGTTAGCTCCAATATCAGAACGACAATGAACTTTCTTGTTTGCTGGATCAATCTTGAAACATTCAGCTTCCCAAAATTTAATATCTCCTCCTTTCTGCCAAGGCAATAAAAAAACCTTCATCAGAAGTTAGGATAAAGATGTCTAGGAAGACAAATATGTCATATTTGACTTTGAGAGATGAAAACAGTCTACGAAAATAGGGTGAAGATCAGTTTCAGATAAGATTTTGAAGTAAAATGTGAAGCCATGCAAACAGTAACGACATCAATAATATATAAGGAATTGAGAAATGTCTCCAGTGATATAACAATGACATCACATTTCGCAAGTTGCTTAAAAAGCTGATGCGCTTTGTAGAAGTAAAAAATGATATCATATCCTACGTTTCATATTTACTTTCATAGTGGCATAAAACTTCATATACAATAACTTATCAGCTTGAATAATATCTAAAAATAACAGCAATATGCTAAAATACAAAAGAAAACACCCTTGTTGCCTATGCCCATAATATGATTTATCTCGTCAAACTTACTTCCATCTCAGACATCTTTAGATTTAAGGATAAAGTACTAAGAATGGTTATCAGGAAATAATAATTGGAAGCGTCACGAGTAAAAGTACGGTATGAGGTATCTACAAAATCATATACCTTTCTTATGATGTTGCGGATTGGCTCAACGATGCTGCGTGGTTCTATTGTCCCACATGTCACGCTTGGTAGCAATGGCGTAAATGCGAAATAGTTTCGAGGTGATATTACTTGTATATCATACAAGGAGGTGTCAACATTTCTCAGAAAACTTGTGCCAGCCCAACCAGTTCCAAGCACCAACACCTTCTTCCTGGGAGGTACTTGAGTCGATTCAAGGGTATGGTCTGAGTTTGCATCAGCATATGCTACCAGACCTCCACTACTGCAATTTAGAAAATTTAAACCAAAATAGTAAACATGTGACCACAAGCAAGGAACAGAAGCTAATAACTTGCTTTGAGGCTTCAAAAGAATATCATTTTATCTTCTTGAAAAGGTAAAATATATAAGCACACATGAGAACTAATACCCATCATCAAAGGATGCTCGTAATTTAGTACAAAATCAAGCCGAGCATTTTTTATTTATGAGTTCATAAATAGATCAAAGGCCACAATACTATTCCTTTAAGACTGTATTGACTTCTCATTATAAATAAATATCAGGTCCAAAAGTTCAAAGTTAATTGAACCTCAGTTTGAGATTGAGAGTCCAGGTTCAGTTCAAATTAGTCTAGGTGCTAAATATCAGAAAACATCTGGCAGGATTTTAAAATAATTCGACGGTAATGATCATATAAATTATCAAAGATGAGGAAGTTGAGAAGACATAGAAGTCCCCAATTAAATCCTACTATCACAATGGGTCAGTACCAAAGCACAGGCCCAAGGAACATAGGCAACTACAGAGCTCGCAAATTGAAATGAAATTACGAGGCAATTGTAGGGTCATCTCCAGTCACTTGTACATGACATGAAAGGAGACGGAAACAAGGTTCACAACAACGATTTGGCATGTTTACATATAGTTTGGGTCCTTGGCCTGGCCAACATGTGCGGCGGCGAAGACCAAAAGACCTAGGCGGGAGCCTTAAGGCGGCGAGGTTGGGGGCTGAACACTAAAATCAAGGGTGTGCAGTAAGTAAATTAACACGATCTGGTAGTTTATGACCAAGACTTTGTGTTGTAAGGCTCTAAATCTTTTCTCTGAGATATATGTTGGAGTTTTTCCTTTGGCTTGTAGAAGTTTTCCTCTTGGAAGACTAGAAAGATAGACCCACATTGGAAAACACTCCAAGTGGGTATCTCAATATAATATCATGCTTGGTGTTGAGGTATGCACATGGGGTGGTGGCCCAAGTGGGTGGGTGCCATGTGGGATATTTTTCTAGGAGGATTAAGGCTAAACTCCTCAAGAAAGCATTTATGTTTTTTGTCACTCTCTTGGAAAAAAATTCTTTGGAGTCAAGTCCCTAAGAAGCTTAGCGACTCGGATTTGGGCTCAAGGGCGCAAATTGGTGCTTTGATGGCGCACTTTGCACTTAGCACGTCAACATTGTCGCATGGCACTTTTACGCTTGGTTGTGCGCAGGCTCTTGCGCGAGACGATTGCAGAGAGCGCAGAGGATGCGGCGTAGATTGTTGGGCGCAGATTGATTAGATCCCGCTGATTGTGGATCTGAACAGTTATGGCAGAATAATTTGAATTCAAATCTCTCCTAATCTTTTAGAATACATATTTAATTCATTATTATCCTAACATAATTGTTGGGCTGCCAGGATTAGGGTTAAGGTTTCCACCCAACTCTATAGATATTCTCTTCGTGCCTCCATTGAATGACAACTCCAAAATAGAGAGACAGAAGAGAGGGAGCGGCGGCTGCCATTAGAGTCCAGAGGAGTTCGTGCGAGTCAAAAAAGAGGTACGTGAACTTGCTGGTTCCTGGGAGCAGATCCGTGGTGGGGCAAATTTTTCTTTGAGCAACGGTGATCTTCATCACCCCAGTAAGTCATTCTTCTTTCTACTTCTCTATACTTTTGGTTGTAAACGTTCTGTCACAATTGCATCTACGTTTGCAAGGAAGAACGTGTTTTGATTCTTGAGTTTTGTGATCCAGAAGATGTTGTAATCGGCTATTATATTTTATATTTATATATCTGTGGGCACCGAGATAATCAGAGAGGAACTCTTGTATGAGTCTCTGATCTCAACTACCACTGCTGGATCACACAGAGATCGGGCTGCAAATTCGCGCTATCTTTGTTCCTAATTTTAGTTTTTCCATCTATTGATCTGTCTCGGGACTAACAATCTCAAACTATGATCCGAGTAAGATGGAGAACAACTGTCTAAGTCTTCTCGACACAAGTTTTAACAAACTTGAGAAGTTTGACGGGGGAGCACTTCAATATCTGGAAGAGAAAGGTCAGTCTCAACCTTCAACTCGTGAAGGTTGATTATGTGTTAATAGAGCGTGAGCCTATTATTCCGAATGGAAAAAAATGCTCGGAGGGTCGCTGAGGGCACAACTTTGCAAACGAAGTAGAGAAGAGAACAACCGTGACAAATTGCTGATTTTGAACTCCATGAAAGATTCTATGGCGGAGTCATACAGCAAGACGGTCCATGCAAAGGACGTCTGGGAGTCTCTGGATAGACAGTACAAGTCTGATGAGAACATAAACAAGATTCATGTGACAGAAAAGTTCTTGAAGATGCGATTTGAGGATGACAAGATGATGTTGCCTCAAGTCAAGGAATTTCTCAAGTTACATCAAAAACTTGAGCATGATGGCATGCCCTTAGTTGACCCATTGTGGGGGCTATTGTCGACAAGCTCCCGCCTGGATGGAGCAACTTTATTGCGGACATGCACCAGAAGAAGATGGAGGTCGACCTTGAGCGACTTCTGCATTGGATCTATGTTGAAGACGAGCGGAGGGCTCAACTCAAGGTGGATACATTGTCCAAACAGATGGCCAAGGCCAATCTGGTGAATGTTGGAGGCTCCAAGGGGAAGCAGAAGGCTTCTCACTTCAAGAAGAATGACTTCAACCATCTGAAGGTGAAGTCGACTTCGTTCAAGCCAAATCCCAAGTCTGACGTGACTTGCTTCAACTGTGGCAAGAAGGACCACTACAAGGACTGCAGATCCAAACCCAAACAGACTTTACAAGGTGAGCTTAACAAAGTTGTTATGATTACGCAGGTCATCTCGACTGGTGTCGACACTGATTAGTGGGTGGACAATGGTGCATCCTGCCATGTTTTCTCAAGGAGGGAGATGTTCACCACGTATAACTCTAACTCTTAGAAGGTTATGGTGACGAACCAGGCACAAGCTGAAGTACTTGGGACCGTGACGGTGGTACTGAATATGACTTCAGGGAAGTCACTGACGCTTCAGGACGTAAAGCACGTACCGGTTATAACCTAGAACCTGTTCTCAAAAAATTTGTTGTGTAACGCAGGTTTAAGGATGGACATCAACGCAGGTCTGATGGTTATGTCCTATAAAGGAACATACTTCGGAAAAGAATTTTGTACCAAAAGAATGTTCAAAATTCAGCTTGTAACTCAGATTGAAAATGTCTATGCAGTCTCTTCTTCTGGTTATACTCTTGAGTTGTGGTACAATAGACTAGGACATGCGTATTGTAAAAGAATAAACAAGATATCTAGTCTAAGGCTTATCTCCAAATGTGGGGGTAAGGAGGTGGAGAAGTGTGAGGTCTGTGCGCAGATGAAGATCACAAGAAAATCGTTCAAACGGGTAAACCGAAGCACAGATCTTCTGGGATTAGTTCACTCAGATATATATGACTTCAAACAATTCTCCACAAAGACCGGGATGAAGTACTTTATTATATTTATCGACTTCTCGAAGTATGTATTCGTCTATCTTCTTAAGTCGAATTTGAAATGTTCGAGAAGTTCAATAACTTCAAGGCTGAAGCCAAGTGGCAAATATGACAACAACTCAAGAGACTCAGAAGTGATCGAGGCGGAGAGTATAGGTCTCTTGAATTCGCATCGCTCTACAGAGAACATGGAATTGTAAATGAGACAATTGCTCCGAATTCTCCTTAATTAAATGGAGTTGTAGAAAGGAAGAACATGACGTTGACAGAGATGATGAACTCAATGTTGTTGACTGCGGGACTTCCAAACTGCTTTTGGGGAGAAGCTGCGCTTACGGCTAATTTCATTCTGAACAAAGTGCCGTACGCAACTTCCGATGTTACTACTCATTAACTATGGTTCAAGGTCTGACCCAACTGTATGTCATTAGAGTGTTGAGGTGTTTGACGTATGTGAAGCTTCCGGACTTGAATATTCAGAAGCTGAAAATGAGGACTACAAAGGCTATATCCTTGGGATATGCTGAAAAGAGTGGTGCTCGGAGGTACCTTAATATCGAATCTAATTATATATTCGAATCTCGCAATGCAGAAATCTTTGAAGATAAATTTGCAAGGCACAAGAACATTGTTCTTGCGGACATTCAAGAGAATAATATGGGTGAACAGGAGGTTGACGCTTCCAATGAAAATGTAGTCCAAGAAGAAATTGTCGTTGAAAAGACAACATTTGAACCAGAACTCGCAGAGCCTATAACTAAGCGAGTGAGGAGACCAGAACTCGCAGAGCCCATAACTAAGCGAGTGAGGAGGCAAAATGACTTCGGAAATGACTTTGTCACCTATCATGTAGAATAAGATCCACTTACCTATGATGAGGCAATGAAAACCAGAGATACTGTCTTCTGGAAGGAGTCTGTCAACGATGAGTTTGACTCTATAACCTCCAACAACACTTGGGTATTGGTTGATCTGCCTGAAGGAGCAAAGTCCATCGGATGTAAATAGATCTTCAAGAAGAAGATGAAGGCTGACGGAACTGTTGACAAGTTCAAGGCAAGGCTGGTAGCCAAGGAGTTTTCTCAGAAGCAGGGGATTGACTACTTCGACACATATGCTCCAGTAGCGCGGATGACAACCATCAGGATGTTGATTGCTCTGAGTGCAGTTCACAAGCTAGTAATACATCAGATGAATGTTAAAACAACATTCCTGAATGGAGAGTTAACCGAAAAGATTTACATGCAGCAGCCAGAAGGATTTGTCGTCAAAGGTCTTGAAGACAAAGTCTGCAAGTTGGTGAAATCATTGTACGGTCTGAAGCAGGCTCCCAAGATATGGCATGAGAAGTTTGATAAAGTCATAAGATCAAACGGCTACAGGATCAAGGAGATGGACAAGTGTGTTACACTAATTTCGCTGATGGGAGAGGAGTTATCGTTTGTCTATACGTGGATAACATGATAATCCTGGGTATAGATTTAGAATGTGTCACGGGGACAAAGAAATTTCTCTCATCCAAGTTCAGTATGAAGGACTTGAGGGGAGCTGATGTTATCATAGGGATAAGATCATCCGGATAGACACTGGAGTGGCGCTGTCACAATCTATTACATTGAGAAGATGCTCACACGCTATAGATATCAGGATCTTCCAGAGATCGATACTCTGTATAGGTATGACAAGAAGCTGAAGCATAATCCAAGAAAAAGTTTCAAGCAACTGGAGTACTCAAGCGTCATGGGGAGCTTGATGTATACAACTATTGCCACAAGGCCTGACATATCTTTCGTCGTGGGGATGCCGAGTTGATTCACAAGCAATCCAGGTGTTGATCATTGGAAAGCTGTGAAGAGAGTGATGAGACATCTCAAGAGGACTCAGAAGTATGCCTACGGCGATTATCTGACAATAATGGAAGGCTTCAGTGATGCAAGCTCGTGCTCAGAAGTAGAGAGCGAAAGGTCCATATGAGGATTTATCTTCTCCATTGATGGAGCTGCTATATCGTGAAAGTCGAAGAAGCAGACAATGCCCTCTCATTCCTCCATGGAATATGAGTTCTTTGCACTGGCTGCTGCAACGGATGAAGCATAATAGTTTCGAGAGCTCATGTATGATCTTCCATTGGTTGGTGCACAGATTTCAGCGGTACCGATATACTGCGACAACCAGGCAGCTGCAGTGGTTGCATCAAATGATCTCTTCAATGGTAAGAAGAGAACTGTGTGGCTTAGGCACAGAACAAGGAATGATCTTATCAAGACTAGAGTCATTAATGTGATTGATGTTCGGAGCTAGGAGAATCTGGTGGATCCGTTCACCAAAGGTCTCAAGCGCCAGCTGGTCGAGGATACAACAAGAAAAATGGACTTGAAGGACCTCTGATATTGTGTCTCTGCAATCCTACCATAAAGTTTTATGCTATTAGTTCAAAGAGAAATCTATTAGGCATCAAGTTTTTGTTTCAAGGAAGAGTCATTGACTGGGAGAATATCAGGAATATTGGGTAGTCCTTTAAGGCATTGAGGGGTTACGGACCCAGAACCATTGTTGTCTACTATTTATTTTTTGTATAGAACAAGTCCTATGAGAGGATGGCCATGGACCTTAATGAGTTCTCGTACATTTTGAATGTCCAACGTGCTTTACGGGAAGCACGGGTGGCTCGGCATCACAAAGGGGATGGTAACCCCCATGCTACAGTGACGTGACACCAAGATGAGGTAAGAGCCTCGGCCTAGGACCATGTCATAGTGGCAGTAGCACCGCATATAGGCAGCTAGCCTATTGTCGAATTAGTGGAGAGTGGAAGCACAACACTACAAAGAGTCCGGTGACCTCATGCTACAGTGGCGCGATACCACAAAGAGGTTGTGAACCTCGGCTTCGGGCCATGTCGTAGCGGCGTAGTACCGCAAAGGAGCACAAGTCTTCATGCATGGTAGTACATCACTACAAAGAGGCTGGTGACCTCATGCTACAGTGGTATGACACCACCAAGAGGTTGCGGACCTCGGCTTCAGGTCATGTCATAGCGGCGTAGCACTGCAAGAAAAAGCAAGCCTTCATGCTGGAAAATTTTAAACTCTCCGAAAGAACTCACCTAAGTATATGGAAAGAGATATATGTCGTCTCTTGAGGGTAAACTTGTAGACGTCCAAGATACATACACTGAAACATACGTGCACAGAGCCTTTAATGTGCAACTGAAAGCACAGTTGATGTCATTATGTGAATAGGAAGAACATCAGCTATGGTGCAGAATTCAAGGCTTAGTCCATTCTTGTATCATACTGTTGTTTGACCCATGCGGAAAGATTCAAGCCGTCAGCGACATCTTTCCTAATGCATGATAGTCAGTCGCTATGGGGAACGCTCAACCCATAAATATATATTGAGATATGTGAGAGATTGTTAGAGTTTTTCTTTTGGCTGTAGAGGTTTTCTCTTGCAAGACTATAAAGATAGTCTTATATTGGAAAACACTCCAAGTGGATATCTCAATATAATTGCATGCTTGGTGTTAAGGTATGCACGTGGGGTGGTGGCCCAAGTGGGTGGGGTGTCATATGGGATATTTTTCTAAGAGGATTAAGGCTAAACTTCTCAAGAAATCATTTATGATTTTTGTCACTCTTGGAAAAATTCCCTTAGGATCTAAAGCTCCGGAGGGGCTTATGGACTCGAAATCGGGTTCAAGGACGTAAAATAGCACTTTGATGGTGCACTTTGCACTTAGTACGTCAGCATCGTTGCATAGCACTTGTGCGCATTTGTTGCGCTTCTGCGCTTGGTTGCGTGCAGGCTCTTGCGCGAGACGATTTGCGTGCGACGTTCTATGCATGCTTCTGCACGGGCTTCTGTGCGGGACTCTGCGCAGGCTTCTGTGCGAGGGCGCAGAGAGCGCAGAGGGTGCGGCGTAGATTGTTGGACACAGGTTGATCAGATCCTGTTGATTGTGGATCTGAACAGTTATAGCAGAATAATTTGAATTCAAATCTACTAATCTTTTGGGATACGCATTTAATTCATTATCATCCTGCCATAATTGTTGGGTGGCCAGGAATAGGGTTAGAGATTCCACCCAACTCTATAAATACTCTTTTCGTGCCTCTATTGAACGAGAACTCCAAAATAGAGACAGAAGAGAGGGAGCAGCGGCTGCCATTAGAGTCCAGAGGAGTTCGTGCGAGTCAGAAAAGATGTGACGACGAGCGTTCCAGAAGTCCTACGTGAAGTTGCTGGTTTCTGGGAGCAGATCCGTAGTGGAGCGAATCTTGCCTTGAGCAACGGTGATTTTCATCACCCCAGCAAGCCTTCTTCTTGTCTTCTTCTACTTCTCATTAGTTTTGGTTGTAAACGTTCTGACTCAATTGCAACTACATTTGTAAGGAAGAACGTGTTTTGGTTCTTGAATTTTGTGATCTAGAAGAGGTTATAATCGGCTATTATATTTTATATTTATATATTCGTGGGTACCGAGATAATCAGAGAGGAACTCTTGTGTGAATCTCTGATCTCGACTACCACTGCTGGATCACACAGATACCGAACTGCAAAGTCGTGCTATCTTTGTTCCTAATTTCAGTTTCTCCATCTATTGATTTTTCTCGAGACTAACAATATACATATTGTGTGTGTTTGTGTTGTAAGGCTCAAATCTTTTCATTTGTATTATAATTGAACCAATTTCCCAAAAAATCTAAAAAAATACAGTATTTTGAATGTGTTGTGTCTGTGTTTGAATCTGTGTTCGTGTCTATGCAACATGGAAACTCCAAAAATTGGTGACGTTTCCATTTCGCTTTGTCATACTGCATCAGACACGACGCATAGCTACAAAATACAGTAGTGTACGACAAAATCAGTGTCGAATCCGTGTAGTGTTCGAATCATGTCATGTCGTATTCTTGTCCATGGCATTATTCACAATGAGAATTACGAAAATTTTAGTAAAGTTAAATGGGATGGCAGATCTAATAGCAAAATTCCTAGAGTAACTCATGAGTTACTAATTTTTAAAACTCGGGAATGAGGAACTGTTGGATTATGCATCTCATCCTTACTGTTTTTATGGGCCTGAATAAAAAAATTCAATGACCTAAACATAAAAATAAACACGTGTCATATCATATTGCAAATTCTTATTAAGAGTTATTATTTGAGTTTCTGTAGTCGAACTCATCTAATATATCTAACTCAAATTCCTATTTCCTCATCTAATATATCTAACTCAAATTCCTATTTCATACGTATTGGCGTTACCGATAGTAAACAAAGTCAATTTAGAGCTGCAAAAGACTCGTAATCAGTGTCATCTCCATCTCGCATCAGAAACTCGTCAGACACGACACGGACACCACAAAATACCCTACTACACGCCAAAAATCTGTTCCCCGTCAATGTCCTAATCGAATTGTGTGGTAAAATACTTTTCTGTGGCATCCTTTACAATGATAATTAACAAGTAACTCAGTAAAATTAAGTAGGGACAGCAGATCTAAGAGTAGATAGAACCCAAACTCCCAAAGTGCAATCAAGGATGAGCGATGAAATAATCAAGAACTCCAATAAATTGTCATTATAGGCGTAACAAGCATGACAACTATTTAGAAGTAATTAATCAGATATTAGGAGAATTATCAACAATTCCAAGAAATTTGCATTGCTGATCATTACAAAACGCGATCTACAGCTTCATTAAGTAGCAAGAAAACTGTCAACAACCACACCTCGCCAGAAATTATCAAAAACTCCATGTGAGAAAGCTCGATGTAGATCTCGAACGATAATTAGCAAGAAATTTAGTAAAGCAAAGTAGAGTCGACAGATCTAAGAGCAGACAGAACCTAAATTTGCAATTAAAAATTTTGAGACTGACGAGTGAGGAAATGATGAAGAACCTGGCGGCAGCAACGACGACGAGGAGCTTGGAGAAGGTCGGCCGGTGGTGGAAAGCGCGGGAAGCGCCGTCGAAGAAGAAGGCAGCGAACCGCATCGTTCGCTGGAGAGAAAGAGGAGGAGAGAGGTTCTAGAGAGAGAAAGAGAACTAGATTCTAGAGAGAGAGATTTGTGGAGAAGAAAGAAGAAGAAAATGGGAAGTATGGAGTAAAAGAGAGGGAGTCTTCCTTCATTCTCGTGAACGTGATGGCGCTATATTTTTTAGTTTCTATTTTGTTGACTACTGGACTGGACGGCAGTTGGGACACGTGGCATGGAATCTGGAGGAAGGCGGGACGAGGCTGCCCGTGCCACGTGTACAGTAGACAACTTTTGGTTATTCATTCTTTGTTTAATTATACAGATTTTTTCGATGCATTTATTTCTAATTCCACGTAAATGTAAAATTTTTGAAAAAATTACTATCAAAGAAAATGAAACGCTAAATAAAGTGGCATTATAAGTATAAAATAAAAAATGTCTAAGTCACTTGCCGTCTTTCTAGACGCGAAGAAGGCAAGGAAATTGACAATTCTTTTTTACAATAATGCTAAATTTACTACCAAATACTTGCAACCTTCTTACAACTCTCTCCTCCTCCTGCTATGTTGGCCACCTCCGACTCCATCTATTTTCCAATAAACGACCGTCACGTGGCATTTCGGTCACGTGGTGACCACCCAGACAGCCATCGAGTCCCACATTTTCCTCCTCCTCTAATGGACGGCCGCCACGTGGGCACCACGTGGCCGCCACGTGACGGTTGTAAGAGAGTTGTAGGCATTTGGTTTTAATGCCCCAATTCACTTGGCGTTACAATCCTATTTATATATAAAAAAAATGGGACAGTATCATTTGGCGCTCCTGATGGAAACTCCGATGCATGCATGCTCCTGATGGAAACTCGAGTGGCTCTTATAGTTACCGAGAAGAGATATAAGATTCTGGTTGGGTGGTAGAAGATCTGTGGATCGAGCCACGGGGATGTATTATTATTTTTATTTATAAAATGGTGGAAGTTTGGGAACAGTGGGCCCAAAGACATGAAATACAGTGTGCACAAAGTCCCGAGCGTTATGCTTTTAATTCAGAAAAAAGAAAAAATGCATGCTCCTGATGGAAACTCAAGGTGCATGCTTGCGTTTTATTCTCAATAGAGCTGGCATGAGCATGCTCCTGGTGGAAATTTGAGATTCAAGGTGTATAATGGACCGGGCGACCCGGAATTCAGTCCGGACCCGACCTGGTCTAACGTCGGTCTGGGCTGGCCATGACCCGGTCAACGGATCGGTCCGTCTCGACCCACCAATATAACGGGTCCGAAATGGATCCATATTTTTGGCCAGAAAGTCTGGTATGGTCCGACCTTGTTCAAGAATTAGTCTGAACCGGTTAAACCCGCTGAGCCCGCTTGATCCGGCCTGGACCGACTCGTTCCCCGACCCGGTTCAAACTCGGTCCCGGTTCAAATAATATGCATTAAAAATTAAAAATATAAAGTGGAGGGAGGGAGGGAATCAAACACATGACCTGCTCTCTAAAGAGATTTGACACTAAGTCCTCCCCCCCCCCCCCCAACCAATAATTCCAATTCATTTTGTGTTTAAAATACACATAAATGAGATATACATATAGTAAAATTTAACATAATTTTTTTTTAAATTGTAAGCCCCCTCAAATTTTTTTATTTTAAATATATAATTTTTGGTTAATTTTAGCTAATTTAAAAAATATATAATTCTTAGATTTTTATAACTTATATAAATAATTGATAATATTGAGTAATTAAAATGTTTGACAAAAATTATAATTTTATATAAAATTTATTATTATAAAATATTATAAAAAAATTCTAAAATTATTTGAGTACCAATCTATTTTTTTATTACTTATATATATATATATATATATATATATATATATATATATATATATATATATATATATATATATATATATATATATATACTTAGTTTTATTAAAGAAAGGAAAATAAAATAAAACAATATAAAAATAATCTCTAATCCAGGCCTAGGCCCGAACCCGCTCCCCCCCTCCCCCCGAGCAAGCCCTCCCCTCTCCCGTTCTCTCTCTCTATATATATAACTTATTGATAAAACCCTAGCCCTACTCAGCCTCCCCTATCCCGGTGGCCGTCCCGACCACCACCACCGCACTCCGCTGCCAGAGTCGGCTGCAGTTCGCTCGCACCCGCCTGCGTGTGCGAACACACAGTAGTAGGTCGAACTCGTACCCCAGCCTTCGCGATCGGATATCTCCCATATCCTTCGATCGTTTTGCGTCCCTTCTTCGCAAGTTTTACAACATAACCAATTTTAACCTCCTTCAAGTAGAATGAATTATGGTTGTCAGGATTGACCGAAAAATTGACTCAAAGTCGAGAAAAAAAATCTGCATTTTCAATAGTCCCAAAATTGTTCCAACCACCCATTTTTCCATCTGATTTTCTCCTAAATCATTAACTGTTTTTAAAATCTAATTGAACAGTATTAAAGACAATATAACCATGATTTAGACCCTTTAATTAGTTTATTTTATTTTGTTTTATATTGCTATTAATTCAACATAGAAATTGACCAAAAACTTGATTTCAAAAATCCAAAATCTCGCGATACGGGGTATGTCCCGCCAAACGAGGCAACTTCGTCGCGTGATGATTATACCGAATGATGCGTAACGTAAATGCGGACGTATGGGTTTTCACGGAACTTGATTTGGACGTGCGTGCACACCGAAATCAACGCGTATCCGTCAAAAAATACCATATCGGCATATTCTGAAACCTTGTCATAACTTCGTGTGTGCCTATCGTTTCAAAACGATACTTAAGCCATTGGATTTGCAGCGTTACACTGATCATGTGACCCAATTTTGGTTCGATTCTGAGAACGTGGATGAAATACCGTTTCGTGGGCCCTACGGTTCCACTTAACGGACGATTTCATGATCGACTCATTGGAATCCAGTTCTGGACATTCCTTTGGATTTGTATCGTCGCTCTGGACTCATAGAAACTAAGTTTGACGAATTTAGAGAACTTTATCTCTGGCACATTTTTTGGTGCGAAGTGGGCCACATGTGGACCCCACTTCGACCCAAAATTATCAATTTTGTTCATGTGTCCAAATTGGACTTATGGGTAGTCAAACCTAGCTATTTCTTATGTTTTGAAAATATTCGTAATGTCTGTTGCAGCATTCGAAGACGTTCGTGCAGATTCCATCTTTTCAGAAGCAGTTGACTCGTTGAACTTGCCACTTAGACGTCGCCATATCCAGAATTCGGGCAAGTGTACATTACCATGATGTATCATAGTTTCTTGCCTTAATTATCTTATTTAGTTATTATAGTTATTTGATATGGTTGATGTGTGTGTTTATCCTAGGGCCGTGAGACATTGCTTAGCGTCCGAACAAGATTTGGGTGTCGACGCCGTATGCGGAGTCGAGTTACATCACTTAGAGAGTTAATACCACGATCCCATTTCACGTGCTTGTATGTCACGCTCCAGTCCCAAAATACCGAGGGACTAGCCACGTGGCAATGGCCAGCAGCACAACTCCAATGGGCAAACCCAATTTAATGGACCCGTTATAGTGTACTTAAGCTGTAAAAACAAATATAATGGTCTACGATACATGTCGCCGTCTAATTCTAATCTCATTTACAGAATGTCAGACTAATCAAAAAGAAGTATAATCCATCAACAAGTCTCAATACAAAGTGTCTCGGGGAACAACCCGATAATAAATTTATTACAGTAACCCTAGAGACAGGAAATAAAGAAACTAGAAACAGAAATAACTGAACATATAACAAATATTCAGGAGAAATCCTCTGGCATCACCTCGTCCTCTGGTGTTAGTACTGCTCCAGTGTCAGCTCCTGTCCTGTATACCTCGGGGTCAATCTCCGCTGCTATACCTGGGGATATAATCCGGATCCAGGTCCTCAAGGGACATAGCAAGGTACAAGAATAAAGCCAAATAAAATGCAGTATGCACAAATATATCAACAGGGCAAACTATGTAACCAGCTATGTGATATGCAAATGAAAGCATCACTAATACTCAGGCTGAGACCACTACAAGCTCTGTGTCGGGGAGCTTGTATCAGTAATATCACGTAGTGGGCCAAGCTCTGGAACAAAGACTAAAGCACCGCAATAATAAATATATATGTATGTAATCAGCCTGTAGCCTGTGTGTCTCTTCCCACCCAATGTAATCACGCGTCTCATGTCCACGACGTCTCATGTCCATAACACGCAAGATCATGACCTCTAACTATTACAGCGAGTCATAATGATATCTATGTATATGCAAGATCTATATCACGAATCTTGTAAGCCTATACAGAATTACCATGAATAACTCAGAAAAGATTCTATCACATGAATAGTATCAAGTGTCCTATGGTATGACGTACTTGGTAAAGCAAGCACAAAAATATATGATTGTGTTATCAACTCTCTAAGTGACGTTACACAACTCCGCGTACGGCATCGACACCCGAATGTTATTTGGACGTTAAGCAATGTCTCACGGTCCTAGGTTGAGCAAATACATCACAGAAATAAATCAAACAAATATTATTAAGGTAATTACTGCAAGTTTGGCAAGGTACACTTGCCTGGGGTTTGAACTCCTTCAGTAGCTCCGGTGTATGTGGAATCTCCAGGTACGCTTCCAGATGCTAAAATAAACATTACCATCACTCTCAAAATACATAAAATAGCTAGGATTGACTATCCATAAGTCCAATTTGGACACAGGGGCATAATTAACAGTTTCTAGTTAAAGCGGGATCCACATGTGGCCCACTTCGCACCGAAAAATGTGCCAGAGATAAAGTTCTCTAAATTTGTAAAACTTAGTGTTTACGAGTCCAAAACAACGATACAAACCCAACAGAATATCCAAAACTTGATTCCGATGAGCCAGTCACAAAATCGTCCGTCCAGTGCAGCCGTAGGGCCCACAAAAATAGGATTTCGTTAATGTTCTCAGAATCGAACCAAACTTGGGTCACAGGACCAGCGTAACGCTATGAATCTGATGGCGCAAGTTTTTTTATGAAATGACAAGTACACACGAAGTTACAGCGAGTGTCAAAAAGGACCGATATGGGGCTTTTCGGCGGATACGCATTAATTTCGGTGTGCACGCACATCCAAATCAACTTCCGTGAAATCTCATATATCCGTATTGACAATACGCGCCTTTCGATACAATTTACACACGATAAAGTTACCTCGTTTAGCGGAACGCACCCAGTTTCAAAAAAATTTGGGTTTTAAAAATAAAGTTTTTGGTCAACCTCAACCGCGAATAAAACACAACTTACAATCAATTAAATTAAACTAATTAAAGGGTTTAAAACTTGTTTATATTTTCTAATTTACTGTTCAATTGGAATTTAGAATTATTAACTAGGTTGGGAGAAAAACGGCCATGAACATGGTGTCACTACCCAATTCTAGAAATAGGAAAAAAAATTTGGTAAATTGTGTATTGATCATAATTAATTATATTTATATTTAATTGTTGGTTGTATTATTTTTTGTTTGGTTGTTTTAGGGTTTTGGCTAGTCTGGACCCATGTCAGACCCTAGTGGACCCATGTCAGACCCAATCAACACCCTTGTCAGACCTATTTTTGGGTTTAGAATAATTATTATATTTTTATTTTAGTTAGTTAGGTTATTTTGGATTAGTTAGAGTGTGTTTAGTGAACCCTAAACCTAATCCCAAGTTGCATGACTAAAAGAAGAGGGCACTTTAGTCATTTTGCCTTATAGAAATCCTATAATTTTGCTTGGCCGGCCCCCTAACCCTAATTCCTTGCACCTGGACAGAACCTCCTTCCTTTCATTCCATTTTCTTCTTCTTCTTCTCCACTGTCCACTCTTTTCTTCTTCCTTCTTCTTCCAACTTCCTATTTTAAGTGAGTAATTCTCCATTTCTTCTCTTTCTTCTTTTATTCTTCCATTTGTGTAAACCCTAACCCTATACTTTTCCCTAACCTAAGTGTGTAGAGCCTAGACTTAGTGTAGAGGCTTGGCTTGGAGGCTTGGAGGCTTAAGGGTGGTGATTCAAGGGTTTTGGAGACTTTGGCCTTGGCATTCCAACTTCCAAGAGGTAAACCCTAACTTTTCTCTTAGTGGTTACTATTATATAGTATAATTAGTAGTTTAGAACCTTTATAGACCTTAAGGCTACCCGTAGGAGGAAGTTAGAGCTTGTTTGGTTGTGTTTGGAGACTTTGACATTAGATTTTGTGTCAATTTTGGATGAAATCCGAGATTGGCCCAATTTTGGATGATGTCCTAGGTTAGACGGACCTAGGTAGATGTGCTTGGATGTCTTGAGGGTAAGTATGTGTCTCCATTCGGACACGTGAGGTCGTGTCGTGGAGAAATAGGCGTTTCGGATGATTTGGAGGTTTTCGTTGTCGTAGGTTCTATGTACGTGCGTATTTTTGCCACGGATCTAGAATTGGCGAGTTAGCATTTTTTTTCTAGGTTTTAGACATCGATTAGAACTCGTGGGTAAATTTTGGGTCAATTCCGAGTAGGTTTGGTGTACGTTTCACGAGGTTTCGCGAACTGCACTCCACGTGTTCGTCGAAATGACCGAATGGCCATTTCGACTTGGTTTCTAGATTTTGGGTTTGTGCGCGCGTTGGTTTAGCTTCAGGGAGTGTGTGCTAGAGTTATCTAGTTATATTTTATATATTTATATATATTTATTGGTGTTTGGGTCGTTGTGCGTGCGTTGGTGTTGTGTGTTGTGTGTGTTATGTTTGTGTGTATGTATATATGTGTATATATTTACGCGTGTTAGCATATGTGTTAGTGGGTTTTAGACGGGATGCGTAGCTTAGGTCGAGGTATCGGATACCGAGGGTATCCCGGTATCTCGAGGAGGCGAGTTTGAGGGTTTAATAGCTTAATGAGCTAGTTTTGACCTAGAATTTTAGGGGCACCCTAGTTTGACCTTGCATTGACCATAATTGCCCTCATTGACCGTAAAAGTCAACGTTTGACCTAGTTTTGACCCATAGTTGACTTTTTGGACCCCGGGTTGATTTTTTGACCCAAATTTCACCGGTTTGACCCGTTCGACCTAGAATACCCCTAGAACCTTGCTTTTAGTTATTTTATATCAGTTTAACTCTTTAGAACCCCGTTTAACCTTACTTTTCGTAATAGGTTCTTGTGACGCCAGTCCGGATCTCGATCATCATCAGTTGCTCAGGACGTCAGGCGAGTACCTACCTCTGATCGTTTCTATTTCATGATAGCGTATATATCACATGTTCTAGAACTGTAATACTTGATTCTGACACATTGTTTCACGAGCTGGTACTAGTTGGATCCCATCATGAGATGTTATCCCCCTTACCGTGTTCAGCGGGTACTCTATCACGTATATTTTATCATGTGCTTCGGGTATTGATTCTCATGTGCTATCATGTGCTTCGTGTGCTCTCGCCTTTCATGTGCGCGAGTTATTTATCATGTACGTAGCGTGTCGTGGTTGGATCCAAGAGTATTAGTGGGGGAGAGGAGTAGGAGTTGGTTATGTGATCAAAGCCAAACAGTATTTATGTGTATGTCGGTTATGCAACTCACGCATAACGGAGTTATCGTAGATTATTCATGTGCAACCTAAGCCGATCACATAACGAACTTGTGCTCAAGGCACTTAGCTAGTATTCATATTTTTTCACATGCAGTTACTTCTCTACTACTTGTATTGTTCTCTAGTTTTATATTGCAGTTACTTTATCAGTTCCACCATGTATTTATTTTCCTGTGCATCTTGTATACTTTTCTATTGCTAGTCATATACACCTTACCATGAATTTGGAGTTGCTTTCAGAGTTATGTACTTCGCTCCAGTCCTGACTGGGCATATTTTTTCCAGAGGATCCTGAGGATTTTTGCTCGATATTCTACGGGCCTGGTATTGAGGAGTGTTATGACCCGGAGATTAAGGAGGAGCCCTTCGAGGAGACGCCGTTAGCACCCTAGTTAGCTAGGTGGGTTTTTATGTGTTGTTCCCAGTTGATATTTTGGATGACTGTACTGAATTTATTATTTTGCTGCTTCTGTGATGTTGTAGACTTTAGACTTGGACTGTATATTAGATATTATACTTGCTCTTTGTTTCTTTGTTTCGTTGTTGATATCTTATCGTGCTTTTACTCTTCCCCTAGTTATTATGATTGAGTATTCATATATATATATATATATATATATATATATATATATATATATATATTGCGTGGTTGCCCTCCTTTTGGAGAGGTTTTATTGACTGATCATTGTGAGATATAGATATTGTGACCTAGAACGGACCTATACATCGTTCTACCGCCGATTCTGTGGCGTAGGCTGGACGTACCCATGACTCATGTCCGATTTTTTGGGTGCGGATCATGACACATTTTTGGTAGTGGCCCATGCAGGTCTAGTTTCTAGGTCTACCTACGATAGGATATAGGATATAGGCTGAGAGAGAGTGTACTCAATCATAACTAGGACCCTTCCTGATTTTTGTTATCTTTAATCTTTCTGAAATTTCTTTCTTTTGTAATATTATTGTCCTTCCTTGATGATATTGTATCTTGTACCATATTGACTTCTTTTGATCTGTGATCTCAGGTTATGTTCTTCTTGATTTCATTCCAGCACTTGCTTTATTTGATTTCGGTGCTTCCTATAGTTTTGTGTCTGTATCTTTTGCTGTTAGACACCATCTTGTTGCTGAACCTTTAGCTAAACTCTGCAAGATCACGATCGGGGGTGGCATCATCCTAGTCAGTAATGTCTATAGAGACCGGAGAGTTACCTTGGGAGGCCGGGACTTGAGTGTGTGCCTACTCGTAATGCCACTTCCGAGCTACGACATTGTACTCAGGATGGATTGGTTGAGTATGCACCGTGCTAGTATAGATTGTCGTGGAGGCAGAGTGTTGTTTAGTCCGCCGGGTGAGCTAGAATTTGAGTTTGCCAGAGGAACAGTGGAGCAGAGCGAGGGAGTCTTCTGCGGAGCCCTGGTGGTAGAGCCGAGGTTGCCACATCCACTGATAGCGGAGTTCATAGATGTCTTTCCAGAGGAGTTGCCAGGGTTACCTCCGGACAGAGATGTGGAGTTCTCTATAGACTTGGTGCCAGGTACGGAGCCGATACCCCAGCACGTCTATAGAGTCAGCAACAGTGAGCTGATAGAGTTGAAGGAGCAGGTGGATGAGCTTCAGGACAAGGGATTTATCATATCTAGTTCTTCTCCGTGGGGTGCTCCGGTACTTTTTGTGCCGAAGAAGGATGGGTCGATACAGATGTGTATCGACTACAGGGCTCTGAACAATCTCACAATCAAGAACAAGTATCTGTTGTCGCGTATTGATGATCTCTTTGACCAGTTGAGCAGAGCGAGGGTATTTTCCAGGATTGATCTGAGGACAGGCTACCACCAGGTGAAGGTCAGGCGGGAGGATATTTCGAAGATAGCTTTTTGGACCAGGTATGGACAGTATGAGTTCATGGTGATGCCGTTTGGGTTGACTAATGCCCCGACAGTGTTCATGAATCTGATGAACAAGGTGTTCTATAAGCATCTGGACAGGTTTGTGGTGGTATTTATAGATGACATCTTGGTATATTTTACGACCTCAGAGGAGCATGAAGAGCATCTGAGGATAGTGCTGGAGACTCTCAGAAAGGAGAAGCTTTATGGAAAGCTTTCGAAGTGTGAGTTCTTTCTTGACAAGGTTGAATTCCTTGGTCATGTGGTGACTGAAGAGGGAAACTTGGTAGATCCGAGAAAGATCATGACAGTTGAGGCATGGAGTGCTCCGAGTTCAGTAGCAGAGGTCAGGAGTTTCCTGGGACTGGCAGGTTACTACAGGAGATTTGTTCAGGATTTTTCCCGGATTGCAGAGCCGTTGTCTAGGCTGACCCAGAAGGACATAGAGTTTGTTTTGTCAGAGGAGTGCCATATTGCCTTTGATGAGCTGAAGAGGAGGTTGATGACAGCTCCAGTGTTGACGTTGCCATCAGGATCTGGAGGATTCACTACCTATAGTGATGCATCGGGGAAGGGATTGGGTTATGTGTTACAGCGGAATGGGAGGGTGATTGCCTATGCTTCTAAGCAATTATGTCCTCATGAGAAGAACTACCCTACCTACGATTTGGAGTTGGCAGCGGTCATATTTGCTCTGAAGTTATGGAAACACTATTTATACGGAGAGCGTGTGGAGATCTTCACAGACCACAAGAGCTTGAAGTATGTGTGTCACTACCACTTTTCCATATAAGGGTATTTCTGTAATTTAGCTATTTTAAATAATTATGAATCTAATTATTTTGCTGAGTTTTATAAACTAATTATATTTATTAGTGATATTTGGTTTAAGGTAGAAACCCTAGAACTCATAGGGACAGACCCTAGTGAGTCAACCCTAATTTTGTAAACCTTGTTCTAGTGAAACCCTAGAATACAAAATTAGGGTGAACCCTCAAAACCCTAGAATGACTTAACCTGAGTCTATTAGGTTCTACATGAGAGGGCCAATGGGTTTAACCTAAAAACTAGGCATAGAAACCCTAAAACCTAGGTTTAATATAAAAAGAAGCTTCTCACAAAGCTATTCTTTACGTAGAGAGAAAGGAAACCCTAGCCTCCACAAGAGAAACCAATTCCCCACCCCATTTTCGAAATTAAACCTAGGGCTTCCATTCTCTCCTCCTCCAAAGCAAGGAAATCAGGAAACTTGGGTCAAGGAAACTCGGGAAGGAAGAACTTTCATAGAAGAACCTTCCCTGCAGGTAAAACTCTAGTTTTATTCCTTTAATTTCTGTTTTTAGATGGAAATGGCCATTAGGAACCCCCAAATCTGTGTGTAGTTCGATTTTAGGGTTTTTGGATTAGGTTTTGGTGACCAACATAGTTTTCCCCAATTAACAGAACCCTAACCCTAGATATTCGAAGATAGGTTGATTTCATCTCATGTGGTTAGAGTTGATGAAGGACTTTGACATCTCATTGCAGTACCATCCAGGGAAGGCCAACGTAGTCGCCGATGCCTTGAGCAGGTATCCGATGGCTATGTACTTGACGACAGATAGGCATTTGTTGGCTGATTTAGAGAGCTTGGAGATTGAGGTGTTAGTTCCCGGTGCTGAGATTCAGATGTGGGGATTGCAGATACAGTCCGAACTGATAGACAAGATCAGAGCTGCGCAGTACGATGATGAGACTCTGAGGAGTATCAGAGCACAGGTTCAGATGGGATTGTCGGATGACTTTACTATCGCAGATGATGGTTCTCTACGGCACGGCACGAGGATATGTGTGCCTAGCGGGGAGCTACGCGAGGAGGTTTTGCAGGAGGCACACCGCTCTCAGTACTCGATGCATCCCGGTGCCAACAAAATGTATCGAGACTTGAGGGAGCACGTATGGTGGTATGGAATGAAGCGCGAGGTAGCACGCTTCGTATCCCGGTGTCTAGTGTGCCAGCAGGTAAAGGCAGACCGGCAGAGGCCAGGTGGTTTGCTTCAACCTTTACCGATTCCAGAATGGAAATGGGAGCACGTGACCATGGATTTCGTTTCAGGGCTTCCACGTTCTCCAGGAGGAAAAGACGCGATTTGGGTCATCGTGGACAGGTTGACCAAATCAGCCCATTTCTTACCTTTCAAGGTGGGCACGTCGACAGAGAAGCTAGCAGAGATGTACGTGCGACAGATTGTTAGGCTTCATGGAGTTCCTGTGAGCATCGTCTCGGATCGGGATAGTCGTTTTACTTCCCACTTCTGGAGGAGTCTGCAGGTTAGCTTGGGCACTCAGCTCAAGTTCAGTACCGCATATCACCCCCAGACAGACGGGCAGTCTGAAAGGACTATTCAGACTCTCGAGGATATGCTACGCACTTGCGTTCTAGATCTCAGAGGTTCTTGGAAGGATCATCTGCACCTGGTAGAGTTCGCTTACAACAACAGCTACCAGGCCAGCATCGAGATGTCACCATTTGAGGCTCTTTATGGACGGAGGTGTCGTACACCGCTATCGTGGGACGACGTTGGGGAGAGAGCCTTGCTAGGACCAGAAATGGTCGTGGATGCAGCAGAAAAGGTGAAACTCATCAGAGACAGACTGCGAGTGGCGCAGGACAGACAGCGGCATTGGGCCGACAGCCACCGTAGACCCCTTGAGTTTCAGGTATAGATCGTTGTTTTTTGGTTTGTGGTTGTTTGTTTAGACTGCATGTTGAGACTGTTTTGTTTTAGGTTGGCGATCTAGTATTCCTACGAATTTCTCCGACGCGTGGGACGATTCGTTTTGGTAGAGGCGGAAAGCTTAGCCCACGCTACATCGGACCCTTCAGTATTCTTGCAAGGGTAGGTGCAGTGGCATATAGACTGGACTTGCCGCCTGCATTGGAGGGAGTGCATAATGTGTTCCACGTGTCGCAGCTGAGACGGTACGTGGCAGACCCTGGTCACGTACTTGACCACTCGGAGATTGAGGTTGGTCCGACGCTCAGCTACCCTGAGCAGCCCGTAGAGATCTTGGACCACAGAGAGAAGGTGTTGCGGAACCAAACTATTCCCTTGGTTCGCGTAGCGTGGAGACATCACTCTCCAGGGGAGTCGACCTGGGAGAGAGAAGACGAAATGCGCGAGCAATATCCGTATCTCTTCCAGACTTGAGGTATATTTCCTTTTCTGGTTTCATCCTTGTTGTAGTTCAGTCCAATTTCGAGGACGAAATTTCTTTTAGGAGGGTAGACTTGTCACTACCACTTTTCCATATAAGGGTATTTTTGTAATTTAGCTATTTTAAATAATTATGAATCTAATTATTTTGCTGAGTTTTATAAACTAATTATATTTATTAGTGATATTTGGTTTAAGGTAGAAACCCTAGAACTCATAGGGACAGACCCTAGTGAGTCAACCCTAATTTTGTAAACCTTGTTCTAGTGAAACCCTAGAATACAAAATTAGGATGAACCCTCAAAACCCTAGAATGACTTAACCTGAGTCTATTAGGTTCTACATGAGAGGGCCAAGGGGTTTAACCTAAAAACTAGGCATAGAAACCCTAAAACCTAGGTTTAATATAAAAAGAAGCTTCTCACAAAGCTATTCTTTACGTAGAGAGAAAGGAAACCCTAGCCTCCACAAGAGAAACCAATTCCCCACCCCATTTTCGAAATTAAACCTAGGGCTTCCATTCTCTCCTCCTCCAAAGCAAGAAAATCAGGAAACTTGGGTCAAGGAAACTCGGGAAGGAAGAACTTTCATAGAAGAACCTTCCCTGCAGGTAAAACTCTAGTTTTATTCCTTTAATTTCTGTTTTTAGATGGAAATGGCCATTAGGAACCCCCAAATCTGTGTGTAGTTCGATTTTAGGGTTTTTGGATTAGGTTTTGGTGACCAACATAGTTTTCCCCAATTAACAGAACCCTAACCCTAGATATTCGAAGATAGGTTGATTTCATCTCATGTGGGTAGGTTGATACCCGATTTTTAGGGTTTTGGGTTGAGGATTCATGGGTTGTGTGTGTATATTTGTTCCTTGCACATCATGTGTTTGATAAAATGATTGTTAGGGTTGCCTATCTATGTATACTAATTAACTGCATGTTTCAATATACCCATCTATATACATAATACTTTTGAACTGTGTTTAGCTATTGTTGGGTTCCTGTGCATTAGGGGAGAGATCTGTGTGTGGGAAATTTTAACAGTATGCAGTCGGGTTTGGGAGAATTCTGTGGCTATGCTGTGTATGCAAATCGATGGGGGATGGGGGAAGGCTCTATTCAGTCGGGTATGTAGGGATGTGTGTGGGATTTCATTGTGTGCTCGGGTTTGAGGGGAACTGTGTATGTGGCTGTGCATATGTATGTGTGAGTATTAGTTTAGAGGAGCAAGGAGAGGGAGTTGTGTAGCAGTGTCTTAGTGTTAGTGTCTTAGTTGATTTCCTGTGTGTGTGTCTAAGTTTTAGTAACAGTTCATCAAAAATCAACTATGTTAAATTCCTGTGTGCAGGTTTTGATGTTGAGATTCAGTGAATGTCTACATCAGTATTTGTGTGAACAGTGCCTGTGCAGTGCAAATGGGTAGACAGGGTATTACCTAGGTATTAGATGACCTGTGTCTACTGAGAAATTCTCAGTGTATTACCTATATGAACCAATGTGTTTGTAGAGTTTGCATCAGTGTGTAGGTATTTAGGATATCTGTGTGTATTAGTTTTTGGTGAGTTTATGTGCAAGTGTGCAGTGTGCAGAGATTGATACCTGTGTGCAGTCCATATTGTAGAAGGATGTGCAGGTCAGTTATAACCGTGTGTAGATAATTAAGAGGCAGTATGTGCCTGAGTATAGAATACTGTGTGGGAGATAATGTGGTGTAGAGTATATTATAGAACTGTGATTCATTTATCATTGTCCTCCGTACGGAGTTGAGACTATTGACAGGATATACTATGTTTGTGACCTAGACAGCGTTCTACCGCCGATGCTGCGGCGTAGGCTGGACGTACCCACGACTCATGCCCAATTTCCGGGTGCGGGTCGTGACAATGTGTTTACCCAAAAAGAGCTGAACATGAGGCAGAGGAGATAGTTGGAGCTGATGAAAGACTTCGACATATTATTGCAGTATCATCCAGGGAAGGCGAACGTAGTTGCGGATGCGCTGAGCAGGTATCCGGTAGCTATGTGCCTGACTATAGATTGTTATCTTCTGGCAGATCTAGAGAGCTTGGGCATTGAGGTGATAGTGCCTGAAGTTGAGATGCAGATGTGGAAACTTTAGATTCAGTCAGAGTTGGTAGACCGGATCAGGGCTACATAGTTTGAGGATGAGTCCCTGAGGAGCATCAGGGCACAGGTTCAGATTGGATTATCATATGACTTCACCATTGCTGATGATGGTTTATTGCGGCACGGTACCAGGTTGTGTGTGCCGAGTGGGTCGTTGCGCGAGGAGGTTCTTCAGGAGGCGCATCGATCCCAGTACTCTATGCATACAGGTGCCAATAAGATGTATAGAGATCTGAGAGAGCATGTATGGTGGTACGGGATGAAGCGGAAGGTAGCAGGCTTCGTATCCCGATGCTTAGTATGCCAGCAGGTGAAGGCGGAAAGACAGAGGCCAGGAGGGTTGCTCCAGCCATTACCCATTCCGGAGTAAAAATGGGAGCATGTGACCATGGATTTTGTTTTTGGACTTCCCCGTTCTCCAAGAGGAAATGATGCGATTTGGGTCATCGTAGACAGGTTAACCAAATTGGCCCCCTTTCTACCATTCAAAGTGGGTACGTCTACGGAGAGACTAGCAGAGATGTATGTGCGCCAGATAGTCAGACTACATGGAGTTCCTGTGAGCATAGTATCAGACCCGGACAATCGCTTTACTTCGCATTTCTGGAGGAGTCTGCAGGCTAGCTTGGGCACCCAGCTCAAGTTTAGTAGTGCATATCACCCACAGACAGACGGTTAGTCAGAGAGGACCATCCAGACACTCGAGGATATGCTTCGCACTTGTGTTCTGGATTTCAGAAGCTCTTGGAAGGATCACTTGCACTTGGTAGAGTTTGCTTACAATAACAGCTACCAAGCCAGTATCAAGATGTCACCATTTGAGGCATTGTATGGACGGAGGTGTCGCACTCCGTTATCATGGGATGATGTAGGCGAGAGAGCTTTGCTTGGCCCGGAGATGGTGGTTAATGCAGCGGAGAAGGTCAAGCTCATTAGAGATAGACTTCGGGTGGCGCATGACAGTCAGCGGTATTGGGCCGATAGCCACCGGAGACCTTTGGAGTTTGAGGTATAGCTTAGAATCTAGATTTTGTTCTTATGTTTGCTTGTGATTGCTTGTTTTAGATTAAGTGCTGAGACCTTGTTTGTGCTAGGTTGGAGATCTGGTATTTCTGAGGATTTCTCTGACGCGGGGCACTATTTGCTTCGATGGAGGCGGGGAGCTTAGCCCATGTTTCGTCGGACCCTTCAGTATCCTTGAGAGGGTCCGTGCTGTGGCGTATAGGCTATATTTGCCGCCTACGCTAGAGGGAGTTCATGATGTGTTCCACGTGTCGCAGTTGAGACGGTACGTGGCGGATCCCAGTCATGTATTAGATTACTCAGAGATCGTGGTGGGCCCTACTCTTAGCTATCCAGAGCAGTCGGTGGAGATTCTGGATCGGCGGGAGAAGGTGTTGAGGAACAAGACTATTCCCTTGGTTCGCGTCGCGTGGAGGCATCACTCTCCAGGTGAGTCGACCTGGGAGAGGGAGGATGAAATGCGCGAGCGATACCCTTATCTTTTCGAGCCTTGAGGTATGGTTCTTTTTCTTTTTCTTGCATTCCTGTCCTAGTTTTGTCTTTTAATTTCGAGGACAAAATTATTTTAAGGAGGGTAGGCTTGTCACTACCCATTTCTAGAAATAGGATTTTCTTTTTCTTTTTTTTTGGTAAATTGTGTATTGATCATAATTAATTATATTTATATTTAATTATTGGTTGTATTATTTTTTTTGTTTGGTTGTTTTAGGGTTTTGGCTAGTCTGGACCCATGTCAGACCCTAGTGGACCCATGTCAGACCCAACCAACACCCTTGTCAGACCTATTTTTGGGTTTAGAATAATTATTATATTTTTATTTAGTTAGTTGGGTTATTTTAGATTAGTTAGAGTGTGTTCAGTGAACCCTAAACCTAAATCCAAGTTGCATGACTAAAAGGAGAGGGAACTTTAGTCATTTTGCCTTATAGAAATCCTATAATTTTGCTTTGCCGGCCCCCTAACCCTAATTCCTTGCACCTGGACAGAACCCCCTTCCTTTCATTCTATTTTCTTCTTCTTCTTCTCCACTCTCCACTCTTTTCTTCTTTCTTCTTCTTCCAACTTCCTATTTCAAGTAAGTAATTCTTCATTTCTTCTCTTTTTTATTCTATTCTTCTATTTGTGTAAATTCTAACCCTATACTTTTTTCTAACCTAGGTGTGTAGAGACTAGACTTAGTGTAGAGGCTTGGCTTGGAAGCTTGGAGGCTTAAGGGTGGTGATTCAAGGGTTTTGGAGACTTTGGCCTTGGCATTCCAACTCCCAAGAGGTAAACCCTAACTTTCCTCTTAGTGGTTACTATTATATAGTGTAATTAGTAGTTTAGAACCTTTCTAGACCTTAAGGCTACCCGTAGGAGGAAGTTAGAGCTTGTTTGGTTGTGTTTGGAGACTTTGACATTAGATTTTGTGTCAATTTTGGATAAAATCCGAGATTGGCCCAATTTTGGATGATGCCCTAGGTTAGACGGACCTAGGTAGATGTGCTTGGGTGTCTTGAGGGTAAGTATGTGTCTTCATTCGGATACGTGAGGTCGTATTGCGGAGAAATGGGCGTTTCGGACAATTTGGAGGTTTTCGTCGTCGTAGGTTCTATCTGCGTGCGCATTTTTGCCACGGATCTAGAATCGACGAGTTAGTATTTTTCTAGGTTCTAGACATCGATTAGAACTCGTAGGTAAATTTTGGGTCAATTTCGAGTAGATTTGGTGTACGTTTCACGAGATTTCGTGAACCACACTCCACGTGTTCGTCGAAATGACTGAATGGCCATTTCGACTTAGTTTCTAGATTTTGGACTTGTGCGCACGTTGGTTTAGCTTCGGAGAGTGTATGCTAGAGTTATCAAGTTATATTTTATATATTTATATATATTTATTGGTGTTTGGGTCGTTGTGTGTGCGTTGGTGTTGTATGTTGTGTGTTGTGTTTGTGTGTATGTATATATGTGTATATATTTACGCGTGTTAGCATAAGTGTTAGTGGGTTTTAGGAGGGGTACGTAGCTTAGGTCGAGGTATCGGATACCTAGGGTATCCCGGTATCTCGAGGAGGTGAGTTTGAGGATTTACTAGCTTAATGAGCTAGTTTTAACCTAGAATTTTAGGGGCACCCTGGTTTGACCTAGCGTTGACCATAATTGCCCTCGTTGACCGTAAAAGTCAATGTTTGACCTAGTTTTGACCAAGAGTTGACTTTTTGGACCCCTGGTTGACTTTTTGATCCAAATTTTATCGGTTTGACCCGTTCGACCTAGAATACCCCTAGAACCTTATTTTTAGTTATTTTATATCAGTTTAACTCTTTAAAACCCTGTTTAACCTTACTTTTTGTAATAGGTTCTTGCGACGCCAGTCCGGATCTCGATTATCATCAGTTGCTCAGGACGTCAGGCGAGTACCTACCTCTGATTATTTCTATTTCATGATAGCGTATATATCACCTGTTCTAGAACTATAATACTTGATTCTGACACATTGTTTCACGAGCTGGTACTAGTTGGATCCCATCATGAGATGTTATCCCCCTTACCGTGTTCAGCGGGTACTCTATCACGTATATTTCATCATGTACTTCGGGTATTGATTCTCATGTGCTATCATGTGCTTCGTGTGCTCTCGCCTTTCATGTGCGCGAGTTATTTATCATGTATGTAGCGTGTCGTGGTTGGATCCAAGAGTATTAGTGGGGGAGGGGAGTAGGAGTTGGTTATGTGATCAAAGCCAAACAGTATTCATGTGTATGTCGGCTATGCAACTCACGCATAACGGAGTTATCGTAGATTATTCATGTGCAACCTAAGCTGATCACATAACGAGCTTGTGCTCAAGGCACTTAGCTAGTATTCCTATTTTCTCACATGCAGTTACTTCTCTACTACTAGTATTGTTCTCTAGTTTTATATTGCAGTTACTTTATCAGTTCCACCATGTATTTATTTTCCTGTGCATCTTATATACTTTTTTATTGCTAGTCATATACACCTTACCATGAATTTGGAGTTGCTTTCAGAGTTATGCACTTCGCTCCAGTCCTGACTGGACATATTTTTTTCAGAGGATCCTGAGGATTTTTGACCGACATTCTACGGGCCTGGTGTTGAGGAGTATTGTGACCCGAAGATTGAGGAGGAGTCCGTCGAGGAGACACCGTTAGCACCTTAGTTAGCTAGGTGGATTTTCCTGGGTTGTTCCCAGTTGATAATTTGGATGATTGTACTGTATTTATTATTTTGTTGCTTCTGTGATATTGTAGACTTTAGACTTGGTCTTTATATTGGATATTGTACTTGCTCTTTGTTTCTTTGTTTCGTTGTGATATCTTATCGTGCTTTTACTCTTCCTCTAATTATTGTGATTGAGTATATATATATATATATATATATATATATATATATATATATATATATATATATATTGCGTGGTTGCCCTCCTTTTGGAGAGGTTTTATTGACTGATCATTGTGAGATATAGATATTATGACCTAGAACGGACCCATACAGCGTTCTACCGCCGATTCTGCGGCGTAGGCTGGACGTACCCACGACTCATGCCCGATATTTTGGGTGCGGGTCGTGACACATGGGGCTTCGGGACAGTTTCCAGAACAAGAAATTGGATTATTTTTCCCTATTTTGTGTCGTAGTTTGCGACCGACACAGGATACCATATCCTGAACTAATTGTACAGGGTTCGAGAGGGTCATATTGTAACCACAACGCAATAGGCCATTCGAGAATTGACACATTGTAGAAGAAGAAAAACTCACCGAAACAAGGGTCGGCCGCGGTGTGCTGTGCGTGGATGGTGGCGGCAGGTTGCTGCGGCTGCTGTGGTGGTCGTCGTGGGTCATGGTGGTGCTGATAGTGGAGGCGGGTCGTCGTCGTCATCAGAGTCGGCGAGGTCGTCGTCGGGGTAAAGTCGGAGAGGGTGAAGTCAGAGTGTGACCGGAGATGGCGGTGGTTGTAATGGTGATGGGGGTTTATATAGGGTTGAGCGGCTGTTGGGGAGGTGAACCGGAGAGTCAGAGGCGGCGGCCGGTGGGTGGGGAGATGAACTGAGGAGTCATCGGCGGTGGGGTCGCAACGGCGAAGAAGTCGGCGGGTCGCGGTGACGGCAGTAACGGTCGGGGGAGTTTTTGAATTCTTCAGTTACTTTAGCAAGGGTAGCGGGTCGGGTTCGGGTTGGGTTGTGGGTTCGGGTCTAGATCCGATCCAATTGGGTTAGGTTGGTTGGGTTCAGTTTGGTTTGGTTTGGTTTGGTTCGGTTCAAGTTGGTTCAGTTTGGTTTATTCTGGTTTATTTAAAAATAATACTTTTTAGCTATTAAGAAATAGTTTTTAAGCCCAATAAATTCTAGAAAAATTACACAATATCATATTATTAATTTTACACTCAAAAATATAATTTTTATAATATTTTAATATTTAATTTAGTTCTCAAAAATATTTATCACTAAAGAACACTTATTTTAATTAATAAAAATACAGAAAAATCTCGAAAAACTATAATTAAATTTTTAAAAATTCGGGTGTTTATATTGTATCCTTGCACGTCAGATCGTAAAACACTTGACACTATTTTATGTGACAGAATCCTTCTTGAGATATTTATGGTGATTTTGTATAGGATTACAGGACTCATGATATAAGACTTGCATATTATATACATATATTATTATAACACTGAAGAAGCATGAAAAATGCTGGGAATTGTTCGTGTATTTTACAGTCAAAACCCCTAACATACATGAAGTCCCTCCCTACGTAAAACAAAGCTTCAAGGTTGTTGGGCGTAAAATAAGGCTTCGGAGCTGTCTGTATAAAACATAGCTTCAAGGCTGTTTGGCGTAAAATAAGGCTTCAGAGCTGTCTGCGTAAAATATAGCTTCAAGGCTGTTTGGCGTAAAATAGGGCTTCGAAGCTGTCCGCGTAAAGCAGAGCTTCAAGGCTGTTCTGCGTAAAAGGTTGCTATACCTTCCTGCGTAAAGTTTAAAATACGTTATTTTTAATGCAGCGTAAAGTTGTACGAGGAACTCTTCGTATTCCTCGGACGAATTTGTTAGTCAAATCAGTGAACCTGACATTTGACAAAAGTACTGCACGATGATCGAGAGAACGGCTGTGATGATAATTTTGCACAGAGACCCAGAAATGAGATTTTACGCTCAAGACAAGACAAAATCAGACGCCACGTCAAAAGTTGTTTCTTGTACAGAGCTCGAGGCATATCTCTGTATTTTATGCATGAGATTGAGGCATATCTCTGCATTCAATGCACAAGATTTTGTTCTATTTTTAAAATTTGTCATGACTGGGAAAGCTAAGACTGTGACTAATACGCTCACATCACCATCCTTGTATTTTACGCCAACCAGGCTATTTTCAACTATAGGAGTACGCCGTATGCTATCTCCTAGAAATATGCCAACTCGGCTATATTTGCAAATATACGTTGATAAGGCTACTTAGTCCAGAATATGCTCAAGACCTCAGTCGTGAAGGATAATTAGCTATTTTATGCTAGTTATCTATTATTCATGAATTATCAAGTTTTATACAAGGGCAGTTACCTACGTAGCTTGTATGCCATGATCTTCGAGAAGCAGTTATACGCATTACCTTATAAAGGGATACGTGTCATACGCAGATTCAGAAGATTATTTGAACGTGGGTAGCAGTTGTCATAACCGCAGCGTAAAGGAGGCAATCTTCTTCACAGTTTGGCCTTTTACGCCAACAAGACAGTCATTTGGCTTTTACGCCAACCAGACAGTTATTTGATTGATCTCTATAAATAGAGACCCCTGGTCACAGGGTAAAGGAGAATGGGTTTTGGCTGACAACTTTGGCAACAAGAATTCGATCCTACTTGCAACTTTTCTTTGGCCGGCTTTTGCCTTCAGTTCAAAGAAAGTTTGAAGCTTCTTCTACAATACTTCTTCATCATCGTGTAGTCCAAGGAATAAAGTGATCGACTGCAGATCAGACTTCCATAGCAATACTTCCCAAAATCATTTTATTGTACTTAATATCCTCGTATAGGATTATTTGTACTTTTCTTTTTTCTCGTTTGTAAGCAAAAGTTTCGTATAAACTTTGTTTATCCAAACAAAATGGCGACTCTGCTGGAAAATCAAAACCTATCATGTCCATATTACCTCTGATAGTGTTTTGTATACAAATTTAGCAGATCAAAAGTTTCGTAAAAACTTTGTTTATCCAAACAAAATGGCGACTCTACTGGGGAATCAAAACCTACCATGTCCATATTACCTCTGATAGTGTTTTGTATACAAATTTAGCAGATCAAAAGTTTCGTATAAACTTTGTTTATCCAAACAAAATGGCAACTCTGCAGGGGAATCAAAACCTATCATATCCATATTACCTCTGATAGTGTTTTGTATATAAATTTAGCAGATCAAAAGTTTCGTGTAAACTTTGTTTATCCAAACAAAATGGCGACTCTGCTGGGGAAGACTTTCTCCTCTGACGAGAAAGCAATTGCTCAATATGATGCTGTATCCATCGGATCGACGAAGAAGACTTTGGTCGTCCAGTTCGACCAATCTGCCTATGAAGACATGCTTCATGTAGGGGGTAGTTCTCATTCCTCCTCTGTCCATAACAATAGAAAGCTGCGTAAAGTGTGGATGCCTAAGATATCCTCTACCCTTCCTGCAAGTTCTCACTCACTGATCAATAAAGTTGTAACAACACAGCCAACACGCCCTGTGTCTCCCATCTGTGACGTGGTAGACAAAACTTCTGGCAATATCTCAGTGCCAATCCAGAAGTCTTAAACACGCCCTGTACGTAAACCTTCATCTCCCGTCTATGACGTGGTAGACAAAACTTCTGGCAATGCCTCAGTGCCAATCCAGAAGTCTTTAACATACCCTGTGCATAAACCTTTATCTTCCGTCTGTGACGTGATAGATAAAACTTCTAACAAGGCCTCAGTGCCAATTCAAAAATTTTAAACACGTCCTGTGCGTAAAACTTTGTCTCCCGTCTATGACGTGGTAGACAAAACTTCTGACAATACCTCAGTGCCAACCCAGAAGTCTTAAACACGCCCTGTGCATAAACCTTCGTCTCCTGTCTATAACGTGGTAGACAAAACTTCTAGCAATGCCTCAATGCCAATCCAGAAGTCTCAAATACGCCCTGTGTGTAAACCTTCATCTCCCGTCTATGACGTGGTAGACAAAACTTCTGGCAATACCTCAGTGCCAACCCAGAAGTCTTAAACACGCCCTGCGCGTAAATCTTCATCTCCCGTCTATGACGTGGTAGACAAAACTTCTGGCAATGCCTCAGTGCCAATCAAGAAGTATCAAACACGCCCTGTGCGTAAAACTTTGTCTCCCATCTATGACGTGGTAGACAAAACTTCTGGCAATGCCTCAGTGCCAATCAACAACAAGTTCCTAAAGAAGTACTATGCCTAAGTTAGGCACACTTCAAAAATAAATGATAATGATAATGATAATGATGATGAATGACGATATGTGTCATTTCTATCCTTAGCATAGGGACACAAAAATGTAATATTCACACCTGGTGTCTTTTCCAGCAAATTATTTTCGTCCGTAACATGCAGACAAATCGGTTATCCATACTCGGGAGTCCCGAGTACGCCATGGGTAACGAATCCTCAAAAAAACTCTTCTGAAGGCAAATAGTCCACGTCCATATCACCTCTGAACTACGAGTCGTTCTTTCCACCAAAAGAAGACAGTCATGTTTATATTACCTCTGACTCGTCCCTTTTATTGTTATCCTTACAAAAATTCATACAAAGCAAGTAGTTCACGTCCACATCACCTCTGAATACGAGCTGCCCAAGAAAACAGTCACGTCCATATTACCTCTGACTTATTTTCTTCTCTCCACAAAATGTTCCGCAATGGTCATACTCAGCAAACTTGCTTGACTATCGGTTTTATACCACAATATCCCTACCATCACAGAAGATGTCTCCACCGAACCTCATTAATGGAACTGCTCTAGCCTATCACGTCCATATTACCTCTGATTGGGCTTGGTGTTATCGACATTATGATGTTATACTATGTCCAAATTACCTCTGGTATAGTACTCATAGCCCCGATATCCATAAGCAATAAGAAAAGTTCCAAACAGGAAATAAGGCAAAAAAATTATTAACATTCAAAATCATGAGTACATATAGAAGTCCTTTACATTCAAGGATTTTCATTAATATTCAAGATCATGGGTATATGTGAAAAGAAGGAGACCCCTCTGTGCTATTTCTGGTACCAACATGTGTAAAGGCCGGCAGCTCAACGCATTCTGGGTCATCACTTCAACAAGACTTCTCAGTGCAAGCCACAGTGCGAGAGAAGAATTCATACTGATGGATAGCAAGGGAGCTTGCAATGTAGAGCCGAGCCTCTGTAAATCCAACTGCCGTGTGAAAGGATGCGGCAAGAAGTCCCGGTTGGGATAACTAGCCCCGCCGCTGCCACTCGGATGGACCGCCAGGACTCGATCCGAGATCCAGCCATCACATCCTGGCCGCATACGGGGAGAAGCTACAGTGAGCTAGTTTGGAAGATCGTGGACAATCCTCCTGGTAATGTACTAGTTCACCACGAACAACAGTGACTATGATATCCTTCCATGTTCCATCGGAATCAGAGCAATCCGAGATAGTCCCTGCACAAACGAGCATACAAAAGTCAGAATGATTGCGAGAAAATTCCAAGGCACACGCTAGAAAATAAGTGTTGGGGGTAGCCATACCTCCCCGAACGAAACTTCGACTGGAGCTAGGGATAGCAGTGCCCCGGTATTCTATGACAATCCATCCTTCCAAGAGTACAGTGAGCCTTTGCACATAGATAATAGCTTAGCTGGGGATAGCTGTACACTCCAGGACGAGCCCACAACTGAGACTGGGGGCAGCAATCCCTCCAACAATGAAACCTCTGGCAGGGCTTATCTTAAACCTATTGCTTGCACTTACATGCGCAAAAAGTAATGGATCCACAAAACCTATCACGTCCATATTACCTCTGATAGGGTTTGTTTCAAATCTACTACTCGCACCCCAAGTGCGCAAAAGGGTAATAGGTCCACCAAAGATCCCCCAGCGGGATATCCTTATTATCCACAAAACCTACCACGTCCATATTACCTCTGATAGGGATTGTTTTCGAATTTATTATTTGCACTCAACGTGCGAAACAAATAATAGATCCACCAAAAGTCTCCCAGTGGGTTTTTCTAAATGGAAGCAAAAAATCACGTCCATGCTACCTCTGGCGTGTTTTCTTTTCCTTCCACCAAAAATCTCGAGGTCGTACCTAACCTCTCGGTATGTCTATTGATCAGCTCACGTCTACGTCACCTCTGAGTTATCATTCTCATCTCCTCCCCAGTAGGGTTTGCCATGTCCTTTGCACCTCTGAGCAAACCTTCCGGGTTTTGCTGTCGATCATTACGTCCACAGTACCTCTGATATCGATTGTCGTCTAAACTTATCACTTGTACTGAAATTTAAGTGCACCAATGGTGCTAAGTCTACCAAACTTGCCACCTCTGACAAGACCTGTTTTGAACTTATTACTTGCACTCTCATGTGCAAGAAGTAATAAGTCCACCAAAGATCCTCCAGCAGGATGTCCTCAATCCAAAAAAAAAAAAACCACGTCCATACTACCTCTGGCGTGTTTCCTTTTTTTTCCACCAAAAATATCATGGTCGTACCTAACCTCTCGGTATGGCTATTGATCAGCTCACGTCTTCGTCACCTCTGAGTTATCATTCTCACCTCCTCCCCAGTAGGGTTTGCCATGTCCTTCGCACCTCTGAGCAAACCTTCCGGGTTTGGCTGTTGTAACCCCCCTGATTTTTCAGAAATTTTTTAATTTGGATTTTTCACAATTTTCTGTAATTTTTTAGGATTTTCAAGAATTTATTTTAGATTCAAATATAATTAAAAATATCCCAAACTTTTATTTTAGGTTCTAAATAATAAAATATATTTTCTAGAAGTTTTTGGGAATTTTTTGAGTATTTTTAGTATTTATTGGGAGTTATTTAGGCTAAAACTAATTTTTTAGGACTTGTAGAATTTATTGTGCAAGCCCAGAAATATAGAATGGACCCACGTTATTTTCTAAGGTTTATAATATTATTATATATTTTCTGAAATTATTTCAGAATTTTTGGAATAATGTTAGTATTTATTTTTAGTTTTATGGTAAAACTAATTTTTAGAGCTTCTCCTAATTATAGTAGGAAATCTATGAATATATAATTATTCTAAATATTTTTCTAGGGTTTTTAGGTTCAAAATATATTTTTTGTAATTTTTCCAGATTTTTATGATTATTTTTAATGTTTAATTTGAGTTATTTAGATTTAAAACGACTTAAATAATGTTTTGATAAAGGCAAATAAAAAAACAAATAATATAACCAAAACCATTCAATCAAATCATAACACGTGTCACCCTATCAACTTTCATTCAGCCGCTCAACATCCCTATATATATATATTATTATAACCCTAATTATCCCATTATTTTTAGAGAGAGAGATTTTGGAGAATTGCCATCTAGAGTTTCTTCATCTTCCAGAAGCCATTGCGCATAGCTCCGGACTCCAAACGAGGCCTACTTTCTTGCGTTAGAATGATATTGAGATTAGATTTCTGATTATATAATTTTTTTACGAAATTATGAGTATTAAATTCTGAAAAATTCGTAGAGCACAGCATGTCCGAAAATAGACGTATTTCAATATTTTAGCGATTTCGGGAGAACCAGGAATCAGAATCATGAACCGTTTAAAGTTTCGGAAAGCTAATGTCGAGATCATTGACATATATTTTTTCCAGAATTTAATTCGAATTATTTTCATACTGTTAATTCTATAGAACTTCTAGGTTAGAATTTAACCATCGGTGCACGATACGGAACTTGTATGTGCCATAATTCCCAAACGAATTTGAATTCGGACGAGCCGTAAATTTTAGCATATTTTGATGATTAAATCTACAGAAATCATGCATGAAAGTTGAGTTTGTGTCGGTTGATTTTTGGTCAACAGATCGCCTCGATTTGCGTGCCATGAGTCTCGAGTTGATAAAATTCAGTTCCTTTGGACAAAATTTAGGAATTAACCTAAAATTTAGAATAATAAGATTAAAATAGGATTTTAGAGTAATTATTCCAGAATTAAATACGTTAAAATAAATTATCTTTTGACATGGTAAATTGTAATACATAGGCTATTTGGACTGTGACTTGGACTCTGATTCATACCAGCAGCAGGACCCCAGGCAAGTGTACCTTGCCAAAACTTGCAGTTCTTGTTATTATTCCTTTGACTATATTTATATTGTTGTGCATGCTTGACCTAGGACCGTGTGACTTACTTAGCGTCCGATTAATAGTCGGGTGCCAACACCGTACGCGGCGTTGTGTATTGTCATCTAGACATGGATATCGAGACCCTATATTCTTTTACTTGTCTTATCAAGTATACTATGACCCAGGATACTTGACATTATTCATGAGACAGAGTCTTCCTGAGATATTCATGGTGATTCTGTATAGGATACAGGTTTTATGACATAGACATTATACTCATAGAAATTATATGACTTGCTGCATTAGTTTTGATCCTGCATGTCATGGACATGAGATGTGAGATTACATTGGGTGGGGAGAGATTTACCATACCAAGGCTAATTATATTATATATATATTGTCATCTGGATGTGTCTGAGTTTCTGGTATAGAGCTTTGGCACCAGTTCTAGCCCTTCGAGAAAATACTGCTATGGGTTTCTCCGACACTGATCCTGTAGTAGTCTCAGCCCGAGTATGACTAAAACTCTCACTTGCATATCACTTAGCTGGTTATATATTTACCCTATTGTTTTATTTATTGTTGTACTGCATTTATTTTGGCATGAGCTTTCCTGTACCTTGCTATGTCCCCTGAGGACCTGGATCCGGATTATGTCCCCAGGATTAGCAGATGAGATCTATCCCGAGGTTTATGGAGGAGGAGCATTATCAGAAGCAGGCACTGGAGCAGTACCAGATCCAGTAGACGAGTGATCATCGAGGGTATCTTCTGAGTATATATTGTTTTCATACTCAGTATTTGCTGTGGTTATCTTCATTCTTGTATTTTGACAGATGTATCAGACTCATTATCGGGCTATTTTCTCGAGCTTATATTTTATTGAGATTGATCTTGCTTTATGATTCTGATATTGTTGTATTCATATCTGTGGATGAGATTAGTATATTTAGACCATTATTGTTGTACTACAGCTTAAGTGCGCCCCGATGGATCCATTAAATTGGGTTTGTCCATCGGTGTGTGCTGCTGGCCATTGCCACGTGTCTAGTCCCTCGGTATTTTGGGACTGGGGCGTGACATGGTTTTTGTGGTGGCCCATGCAGGTCAACGACTAAATTGTTCGGTTTCAACTTAGGGACCGAGCAAGCCTGCAATAAGAATAGGATAAGTTTTGGATCTCATCCACTTGCTTGAATCGTTCTTGACATCTATATCGGATTCGAATTAATTTCTTGACTTGCATCCTGCCTTGATTCCTGTGCACCTCTTATTGTTTATTTTTGGTTGCTACTCTAACTTTTTCTGTATGATTGGTAATTAGAACTTGATAGTTTAAGTTATTATTGCAGATTATGACCTAATGATTACCCCTTAGCTTTAGGTCGCGTAATTAGTGCCCCTACCTCGATACAAGTTAGATCCCTTACCCTTGACGACCCTCGATACAAGTTAGATACCTTAACCCTGACGGCCAGTAACTCTTCTATCCTCACTATCGACACTTGTTCTATAAGCACTAAGACTAAGGCTTAAGACGACCATGACCTATGTAATATAGGAGGATACCCTAATAGGTACCAAGACCCCTTCTCGTAGACCTTATCAAGAGTTTCCACGGTATCCTTAAGACGAATTTAGTATTAGTTTATTGATTCAAGTTGGGTAGTATGCCTCACAACATAGTACCACCTAGCCCTATTGACCCATTGATAAAGTGAACTAGGATGACACAACTTTAGACTTGCATAAGAAGATAGTGTTTATTCAGACTGCAGAAATTAGAGACCCGTACCCCTATATGGTCGACTAGCGGCTTAGATAAGGAGTAGTATGATAACTGTAGAGATTGTAGAGTCTGTTATTATTATGGTTGCTTGTTTGTTTTTGTTTTGTGAACTTGATTAATTTGTACCTCCTTTCATCATCATCTAGCGTACTTAAATTTGCTGTACTTGACTTATGCTGCTATTCTATAGCCTAGTTTTGCAAGCTCATTCTTTTATCAAGCTTGTTCACGACATATGTATTATTGGACGCGTACACTAATACAATTATCTATTCAGAATCAGTGTATTACGGTCTGATCAACCTTAGTGCATTTTGGTTCGTTCTTCGTACAACTACTTTACATGGATTGAGATATATAGTTGACTAGTATACTTGCCCCAGACATGTCTGACATATCGTATCGGTTACATAACTGTACTAATACGAGCATGCGAACGAAGAATTACCAGAATAGGATTTTAATCCACAACTGCTTAACAATCTCCATTTGAATTCTTTAAATGCCTTGATCCCGATACTTCTATTCTATTACCTCACCCTTGAACTCTTCATTATTGATCTCCGTCTTCCCTTATTTCAGAAAGACGAAACCTCTTGCTTAGTATAAGTTGGATATATAGGTAGTACTAGATATACCCCACAGGCCGGTCGCATTGTTTGATGATCCTTTTATAAATGATTAAGGGAATACCATAGGTGATATGTTTGGTGTTAAAGACTTGAGGATTCAATAACATGATTCAATAATTTTGGACATAGCTTTCCTAGATGTATAGCCTTAGATGATAGATGGATAAATTCTAAGTTGGGTAGAGACCGCAATGTTCACTTGAGAGAAATTCTCTAGACTGTAATCAAGTGAGATTTGATAAAGATAACCCTACCCTATTTTAATTTCGAGGACGAAATTTTTATAAGTTGGGTAGATTGTAACCCCCCTGATTTTTCAGAAATTTTTTAATTTGGATTTTTCACAATTTTTTGTAATTTTCTAGGATTTTCAAGAATTTATTTTAGATTCAAATATAATTAAAAATATCCCAAACTTTTATTTTAGGTACTAAATAATAAAATATATTTTCTAGAAGTTTTTGGAAATTTTCTGAGTATTTTTAGTATTTATTGAGAGTTATTTAGGCTAAAACTAATTTTTTAGGACTTGTAGAATTTATTGTGCAAGCCCAGAAATATATAATAGACCCACGTTATTTTCTAAGGTTTATAATATTATTATATATTTTCTAGAATTATTTTAGAATTTTTAGAATAATGTTAGTATTTATTTTTAGTTTTATGGTAAAACTAATTTTTAGAGCTTCTCCTAATTATAGTAGGAAATTTATGAATATATAATTATCCTAAATATTTTTTTAGGGTTTTTAGGTTCAAAATATATTTTTTGTAATTTTTCCAGATTTTTATAATTATTTTTAATGTTTAATTGAGTTATTTAGATTTAAAATGACTTAAATAATGTTTTGATAAAGGCAAATAAAAAAAAATAATATAACCAAAATCATTCAATTAAATCATGACACGTGTCACCCTATCAACTTTCATTCAGCCGCTCAACATCTCTATATATATATATATTATTATAACCCTAATTATTACATTATTTTTAGAGAGAGAGATTTTGGAGAATTGCCACCTAGAGTTCCTTCATCTTCCAAAAGCCATTGCGCATAGCTTCGGACTCCAAACGAGACCTACTTTCTTGCGTTAGAATGATATTGAGGTTAGCTTTCTGATTATATAATTTTTTTTACGAAATTATGAGTATTAAATTCTGGAAAATTCGTAAAGTACAGCATGTCCGAAAATAGACGTGTTTCAATATTTTTGCGATTTCGGGAGAACCAGGAATCAGAATCATGAACCGTTTAAAGTTTCGGAAAGCTAATGTCGATATCATTGACATATGTTTTTTTCAGAATTTAATTCGATGTATTTTCATACTGTTAATTCTGTAGAACTTCTAGGTTAGAATTTAACCATCGGTGCACGATACGGAAATTGTAGGTGCCATAATTTCCAAACGAATTTGAATTCGGACGAGCCGTAAATTCCAGCATATTTTGATGATGAAATCTACAGAAAATCATGCATGAAAGTTGAGTTTGTGTCAGTTGACTTTTTGGTCAACAGATCGCCTCGATTTGCGTGCCAAGAGTCTCGAGTTGATAAAATTCAGTTCCTTTGGACAAAATTTAGGAATTAACCTAAAAATCAGAATAATAAGATTAAAAAGGATTTTAGAGTAATTATTCTAGAATTAAATACGTTAAAATAAATTATCTTTTGACATGGTAAATTGTAATACATAGGCTATTTGGACTGTGACTTGGACTCTGATTCATACCAGCAGCAGGACCCCAGGCAAGTGTACCTTGCCAAAACTTGCAGTTCTTGTTATTATTCTTTTGACTATATTTATATTGTTGTGCATGCTTGACCTAGGACCGTGTGACTTACCTAGCGTCCGATTAATAGTCGGGTGCCAACACCGTACGCGGCGTTGTGTATTGTCATCTAGACATGGATACTGAGACCCTATATTCTTGTACTTGTCTTATCAAGTACACTATGACCCAGGATACTTGACACTATTCATGAGACAGAGTCTTCCTGAGATATTTATGGTGATTCTGTATAGGATACAGGTTTTATGACATAGACATTATACTCATAGAAATTATATGACTTGCTGCATTAGTTTTAATCCTGCGTGTCATGGACATGAGACGTGAGATTACATTGGGTGGGGAGAGATTTACCATACCAAGGCTGATTATATTATATATATATTGTCATCTGGATGTGTCTGAGTTTCTGGTATAGAGCTTTGGCACCAGTTCTGGCCCTTCGAGAAAATACTGCTATGGGTTTCTCCGACACTGATCCTGTAGTAGTCTCAGCATGAGTATGACTAAAACTCTCACTTGCATATCACTTAGCTGGTTATATATTTACCCTATTGTTTCATTTATTGTTGTACTGTATTTATTTTGGCATGAGCTTTCCTGTACCTTGCTATGTCCCCTGATGACCTGGATCCGGATTATGTCCCCAGGATTAGCAGATGAGATCTATCCCGAGGTTTATGGAGCAGGAGCATTATCAGGAGCAGGCATTGGAGCAGTACCAGATCTAGTAGACGAGTGATCATCGAGGGTATCTTCTGAGTATATATTGTTTCCATACTCAGTATTTGCTGTGGTTATCTTCATTCTTGTATATTGACAGATGTATCAGACTCATTATCGGGCTATTTTCCCGAGCTTATATTTTATTGAGATTGATCTTGCTTTATGATTCTGATATTGTTGTATTCATATCTGTGGATGAGATTAGTATATTTAGACCATTATTGTTGTACTACAGCTTAAGTGCGCCCCGATGGATCCATTAAATTGGGTTTGTCCATCGGTGTGTGCTGCTGGCCATTGCCACGTGTCTAGTCCCTCGGTATTTTGGGACTGGGGCGTGACAGCTGTCGATCATTACGTCCACAGTACCTCTGATATCGATTGCCGTCTAAACTTATCACCTGTACTTAAATTTAAGTACACCAATGGTGTTAAGTCTACCAAACTTGCCACCTCTGGCAAGACCTATTTCGAACTTATTACTTGTACTCTCGTGTGCAAGAAGTAATAAGTCCACCAAAGATCCTCTATTAGGATGTCCTCAATCCAAAGAAAAAAACCACGTCCATACTACCTCTGGCGTGTTTCCTTTTCCCTCCACCAAAAATACCAGGGTCGTACCTAACCTCTCGGTATGGCGATTGATCAGCTCACGTCTATGTCACCTCTGAGTTATCATTCTCACCTCCTCCCCAGTAGGGTTTGCCATGTCCTTCGCACCTCTGAGCAAACCTTCCAGGTTTGGCTGTCGATCATTATGTCCATAGTACCTCTGATTCGATTGTCGTCTAAACTTATCACATGTACTTAAATTTAAGTGCACTAATGGTGTTAAGTCTACCAAACTTGCCACCTCTGGCAAGACCTGTTTCGAACTTATTACTTGCACTCTCGTGTGCAAGAAGTAATAAGTCCACCAAAGATCCTCCAGCAGGATGTCCTTAATCCAAAAAAATAACCACGTCCATATTACCTCTGACTCGTTTCCTTTTCCTTTCACCAAAAATATCGGGATCATACCTAACCTTTCGGTATGACTATCGATCAGTTCACGTCCATACTACCTCTGAACTATGTCTCTCAACTTTTTTCCAGCAGAGTGAATCTATCACTGCAAGAGAAACGGTCGCCTCTGTCCTATTTTTCTTTATCCCTACATAGTCATATATTACCATGTCCACATTACCTCTGAGTAAGATATTTTTAGAACTTTTCCATATCCATATTACCTCTGAGTAAAGTTCTTCTCTTCGACTTTCTGCTATCACGTTCGCATAACCCCTGATAGTGCTAGTCGTTTCAGCTTATTATCCGTACTTACACAATGGGTAATAAGTCCACAACCCGAGTTTGCCATGTCCATATTACCTCTGAGCAAACATTCTTGTCCAACGACTTTCTAGCACCACATCTATAATACTTCTGATGGTGTCGGTCGTTCCAACTTATTATCTGTACTAAACCCTAGGTACGCCAAGGATGATGAGTCCACAAAAAAATTCCACAGCAAAATTATTTCAAAAAAATAATTATGTCCATCTTACATCTAAATTGTTTTTCCACAAAAAAAACTCCGATCCCACAGAAGTTTATTTTACCATGTCCATATCACCTCTGAGTAAGATACCTCTACCAAAATTCCAAGTTTGCCACATCCATGTTACTTTTGAGCAAATATCCCTCCAAACAGTCTGCTATCATGTCATTCTAGACCACTGATAGTGCCAGTCATTTCAACTTATTATCCGTACCCAGTCTTAGGTACGTCATGGATAATAAGTCTACCAAAATTCTCTAGTAGAATATCCCGAGGAATGCAATGTCCTATTATCCCAGAATATTAGTGCAGGCCATGAGCATACCATCTATTATCTTAGCCGAATTATGGTTGGCGCGGAGCACAGGTACACCCCTGTTGAGAAGGAATGCCTTGCCCTTGTATTCGCTATCCAGAAGACTTAGCATTACGTGGCTGGACAAACCATTTATGTAATCTCGTGAGTCAATCCTCTCAGAGTCCTCGTGACCAAACCAGGGGCGCTCAGTTCCTGCTTGGCTACCTGGGCAATACTACTGTCTCCATACGATATGGTATTTGTTCCACAAAAAGTCGTCAAGGGTCAAGCACTGGACAACTTTCTGGCAGCCCATCCGGTGTCAGAAATCTCAAAACTATACGATGAGATTCCATAAGAAGTTGTAGACTCCAATACCGTAACGAACGCAAAAGCTGTTTGGCAAATGTTCTTCGACAACGCTTCAAGAACAGGACCCAAAGGCAGCATTATCGCTAGAGTAAGGATAGTGTTGATCTCTCCATATGATATGGTTATCAACCGCGTATACTCCCTCACTGAGCCATGCTCCAATAATGTGACAGATTACCACGCTCTCATTATTGGACTTTAACTAGCTAAACAAGTTAGAGTTGACCACCTGGAAGCCTACGACGATTTCAAGTTGATAGTCAGCCAGGTCCTGGGTGAGTACGAAGTCCGACACGAAGAGCCGATTCCTTACCAATAGGCTGCGCTTGACATCAACTCGACCTTCGAGGGATTTTTCATTGAGTACGCCCCTCGGCTGCAAAACATCGAGGCGGACGTCCTTGCCGAATTTGCAGCCTCTCTAGCTATTCCGGTCAGTACCCATGAACTGATCATCGTGGTCGGTCAGGAGCTGGTCTATCCGAAGAACAACCTCTCTGTGTACCGGAGCTACTCAGTAGAGACGAGCACTGACTCACAAGACTGAAGATTTTCCTTCATCGACTACGCAGTCTATGGAATTCTCTCCGAGAACCCAAAGGAAGCCACTTCCATCAGAAGAAGTTCCCTCCGGTTCTATTTTGATACAACTACCAAAATACTGTATTGTCGCTCGTATGATGGGCTTCTACTAAGTCATCGAATGCAGAAGCAAAGCAGGCTCTCCACGAGGCTCACGACGAGATTTGCGGTACCCATCAGCTATGGCCCAATCTACAAGACCGCCTCCGTAGAATGGATTACTATTGGCTAACAATGGTAGCAGATGCCGTCGACTATGCAAGGAAGTGCTAAGCATGCTAAATCCATGCAGACTTCATCTACCAATCCTGCGAGTTCCTACACCCGACTGTTGCATCCTAGCTATTTGAAGCCTGGGGTATGGACATCATTGGACCGATTAGTCTACCTTCATCCAAGGGACATCGGCTCATCCTTGCCATCACCGACTACTTCTCTAAGTGGCAGAAATAGTACCACTCGCAGAAGTTAAGATGTCTAACGTGATCAGCTTCGTCAAGCATCACATCATATACCGCTTCGGATTGCCACGAAAGATCATCCATGAAAATGGTCCACAGTTTACGGTCCGGACAGCAACTGGCAATACACCTTTCTCTATGGTGTACAAAAGCGAAGCAGTCTTCCCGCTCGATATCCAAATTCCTTCACTTTGGGTGGCTCTCTCCAACCAATTAATCATCGACGATAATCACCGTCGATGACTACAATAGTTAGAAGCACTCGACGAGAAACTCCACTTAGCTCAACAACACGTTGAGCTATACCAAGCACGTCTCTCTGGAGCATTCAACAAACGGGGAAAGAAAAGGACCTACCAAGTGGGTAATCTCGTCCTGACCGTAAGGAGGCCGATGGTTATCACCCGTAACACGGCCGACAAATTCCAACCTAAATGAGAAGGCACGTTCATCATAGAATCAGTATTCTCCAACGGCGCCTACCGGTTTACGAAACCTAACGACGATTTGCTCATGATGCCTATCAATGGTAAGTTCCTAAAAATGTACTATGTCTGAACTAGACTTGTACTCCCCTTATCCCCAGGCGGGAAATCAAGATGTACAATCTTTACATTCTTGGTTCTTCACCCCCGTAAAGTACCTATGTACATCATTTTTCTTTCTATATTAAGCCATTATATGTATTAAGGAGTCCTGGATACGCAACAGATGATAGATTCTCAAAATCTCCCCAGCGGAGTAGCCCTCAGGTCCACTTGCACACTCTCGCAGTGACCACTAAAACCAATCTCGTTAGACGCTAGCCATGTTCATATTATCTCTGAGCTATCGTCCTACCAATCTCTCCAGCGGATCAACCCTCAGGTCTATCTTCATTCTCGGATAGACCACACTCAGCAAACCACTCCCCAGTGAGTGTCCCAAATATTAGTTCACATCCATATTACCTCGGAACTACCGTCCTAATATTTCTTCCCAACTGAGTTTGCCATGTCCATATTACCTCTGAGCAAACCCCTCGGGTCTTGGCTATCGATCATCACGTCCATATTACCTCTGATATTGGTTGTTATCTCCACTTATCACTCGTACTCACCAAGATACAACAACGGTGTTAAGTTCATAAAATCTGCCACGTCCATATTACCTCTAGCATGGCTTGTCTTAAAACCCGTTACTTGCACTCAAATATGCAAGAAGTAACTGGTCCATAAAACCTATCATGTCCATATTACCATTGATAGGGATTATTTTTGAACTTACTACTTGCAATCTAGTACACAAAAAGTAGTAAGTCTACCAAATATCCTCTGGCTCATTTTCTTTTTCCTTCACAAAAATACCGAGATGGTACCTAAATATCCTCTGGCTTATTTTCTTTTTCCTTCACAAAAATACCGAGATGGTACCTAACCTCTCGTTATGACTATTGATCTGCTCACGTCTACATCACCTCCGAGCTATCGTCCTCACTTTCTCCCCCGAGAGTTTGCCATGTCCATGTGACCTCTGAGCAAACCTCTCCCTACGACTATCATCAGTCATCGTCTAAACTTATCACCCATACTTAATTCTAATTACGCCAGCGGTGTTAAGTCCACAAAACCCACCACGTCCATATTACCTCTGGCTGGGCTTGTTTTAAACATATTACTTGCACTCCAGTGCGCAAAAGGTAATAGGTCCACCAAAGATCCCTTAGCGGGATATCCTAAAAAACTATGATATCTTACCACATCCACATTACCTCTGAATAGATATGTTTAACTAATTTGAAACTTCAAAACCTATCATGTCCATATTACCTCTGATAGTGTTTTGTATACAAATTTAGTTGGATCATATTCTATCATGTCCATATTACCTCTGAATAAGATATTACCTCTGAGTAATAGTTTGCCCATCGACTTTCTACTATCACGTTCGTTTAACCCCTGATAGTGTCAGTCATTTTAATTTATTATATATACCTAGTCTTAGGTACGCCTTGGATAATAAGTCTACTAAAATTCTCCAAGAGAATAGAATATACTACCCCGTACATATCACCTCTAGCAGGATATTCATTTCCATATCAAAAACTTTTTCCATGCTTCTTTCAAAGTGTTTCAAAACTTGTCCAAGTTTTGAAAACTTTGAAGGGGGTCTTGTAGAAGCATAAAAAATGCTGAGAATTGTTCGCATATTTTACAGTCAAAATCCCTAACATACATAAAGTCCCTCCCTGCGTAAAACAGAGCTTCAAGGTTGTTGGACGTAAAATAAGACTTCAGAGCTGTCTGCGTAAAACAGAGTTTCAAGGCTGTTTGGCGTAAAATAGGGCTTCAGAGATGTCTGCGTAAAATAGAGCTTCAAGGCTGTTTGGCATAAAATAGGGCTTCAAAGTTGTTTGTGTAAAACAGAGCTTTAAGACTGTTTGGCGTAAAATAGGGCTTCGAAGCTGTCCGCGTAAAGCAGAGCTTCAAGGCTGTTCTGCGTAAAAGGTTGCTATACCTTCCTGCGTAAAGTTTAAAATACGTTATTTTTAATGCAGCATAAAGTTGTACGAGGAACTCTTCGTATTCCTCGGACGAATTTGTCAGTCAAATCAGTGAACCTGACATTTGACAAAAGTACTGCACGATGATCGAGAGAACGGCTGTGATGATAATTTTGCATTGAGACCCAGAAATAAGTTTTTACGCTCAAGATAAGACAAAATCAGATGCCACGTCAAAAGCTATTTCTTGTACAGAGCTTGAGGCATATCTCTGTATTTTATACACGAGATTGAGGCATATCTCTGTATTTAATGCACGAGATTTTGTTCTATTTTTAAAATTTGTCATGAGTGGGAAAGCTAAGACTGTGACTAATACGCTCACATCAACATCCTTGCATTTTATGCCAACCAGGCTATTTTCAATTATAGGAGTACGCTGTATGCTATCTCCTCGAAATATGCCAACTCGGCTATATTTGTAAAGGTACGTTGATAAGGCTACTTATCCCGGAATACGCTCAAGACCTCAGTCGTGAAGGATAATTGGCTATTTTACGCTGGTTATCTATTATTCATGAATCATCAAGTTTTACGCAGGGGCAGTTACCTACGTGGCTTGTATGCCATGATCTTTGAGAAGCAGTTATACGCGTTACCTTATAAAGGGATACGTGTCATACGCAGATTCAGAAGATTATTTGAACATGGGTAGCAGTTGTCATAACCGCAGCGTAAAGGAGGCAATCTTCTTCACAGTTTGGCCATTTACGCTAACAAGATAATCATTTGGCTTTTACACCAACCAGACAGTTATTTGATTGATCTCTATAAATAGAGACCCCTGGTCACAGGGTAAAGGAGAATGGGTTTTGGCTGACAACTTTGGCAACAAGAATTCGATCCTACTTGCAACTTTTCTTTGGCCGGCTTTTGCCTTCAGTTCAAAGAAAGTTTGAAGCTTCTTCTACAGCACTTCTTCATCATCGTGTAGTCCAAGGAACAAAGTGATCGACTGCAGATCAGACTTTCATAGAAATACATCCCCAGAATCATTTTATTGTACTTAATATCCTCGTATAGGATTATTTATACTTTTCTCTTTTCTCGTTTGTAAGCAAAAGTTTCGTATAAACTTTGTTTATCCAAACAAAATGGCGATTCTGCTGGAGAATCAAAACCTATCATGTCCATATTACCTCTGATGGTGTTTTGTATACAAATTTAGCAGATCAAAAGTTTCGTATAAACTTTATTTATCCAAACAGACTCGTTGTACTAGCTAGAGGTCCTGATCTTGCGTGTTATGGACATGAGACGTGAGGTTACATTGGGTGGGGAGAGAGACACCATACTATAGGCTGATTATATATATATATATATATATATATATATATATATACTATGTTACTGGAGGTGCCTTAGACTCTGTCCTAGATCTTTGACACATTTACTGGCCCTATGAGATATTACATGTTGCTATGGGCCCCCCGGCACAGAGCCTCTAGTGGTTTCAGCCTGAGTACGAGTGATGTTATCATGTGCATATCACTTAGATAGTTACAGTAGTTTACCCTTGAGTATGTGGTATTATACTGTTTTAATTTGGCATGTTGTTTCTTGTACCTTGTTACGTCCCTCTGAGGACCTGGTCCCTTGCCAGTTTTACAGCATAGACCGTTGTGGAGCCTGCCTGGAGTTGCTGATTTGGGTTGCTTTGCCATGTGGACATTGGTACCAGGTACATATATTATTTCTACCAGAGTTATGCTATTCATTTATATTATTGATTCATCTGCAGATCTAGCCTAATTTTTTATATACTCATATTTCTTTCTCGAGTCTATTCGAGCTTGTGTATTACTGGACGGCCGACTTTGGCATATGTAGCTCATTCTTTTTGTATTTTGTTCATTGTAGATTGAGGCATAGATTTTTATATTTACTGGATTATCTAGATAGTGACCATTACAATATAGCTTATACGTATTCAAGTCGGACCAGAGTTTGGTCGAATATGTAGTTGGCATGTTACGTATTCTTAGTCTTATGTATTTTGGGACTGTAATATTACATATTTTAGTGGTGGCACATGCAGGTCCTGATTAAATCATCTCGGTTACGATACGGTACCGAACGAGCTTGCGTTAGGATATATTTGTTAGGATTTCATTCCAAAATTGCTTGAAACTTCTTTTAATTTCTAATGCCGCCTTTGAAACTCAAAAATTATATTCGATGATACCTTTCTTGAATCCCTATCATTGATTCTCGTACTTTCTTATTTCGAAAGAATGAACACTCGTGCTTGACTTTTAGTTATATATTTGTTGTAGGACATAAGCAGGGCGGTAGAATAATTCATAGAAAAAAGTTATCAAAGTTAGAAATTGGTAAGAAAGATGACTAGGAAGAATATTAGAATGAGGTGATAGCTTAGAGTTATATAAGAATTGGCCTTAATAGAGAATTATTTCTTATTAATTGATATTAGGACTCATACTATTTACTTAAAACTGTTAGAGTTGGGTTATAAGATTTACCATTCATAAAGATTATTCAGGATAGATATGGAATTTCCATAATAACGGAGACCACTATGGAGATGATTTAAGAGAATACCCAATTGAGCCTTAGAATTAGTTGTAGCTCCTTAAACGAAAATAGGACCAACCTTACGAAAGACTCTAGGAGATATGATTAGAGATCCTCATTGTGAATAGAATAGTTCGATAATACTTGTATCAAGATTAGACCCAAGCTCATATAAAAAATTTATCATCTCATTGAGTTCGAAGAATTTCCACTCAAAGAGATAACCATGACATCATGCTTGTATAATAGGGTAGTAGCCTAGCCGAAAGATTCTCATGAGGAAGATAAGTTTTAGATAACAGAGACTAGACGAACAACAGTACAGAGAGATAGACAATAGAATATAGTAAGTTATAAGAAAATGGATAGGCATTCCAATTGAAGATTAGACGAGTATTGAAGAGTGTCCTTAGCGAATAGTATGCCATGAGTGATAGACCTAAGTACATGCTTAGTTTAGCCTTGACCCTTACCTACTAAGTTAGGAATATATGAGGTAGACGAAGTTGTAAGGATCGTATATTATTTACCTATAGCCAGAAGTAGGTTATTAATAGTATGAGAAAGGTTATATAGAATATAACTTATATAAATATAGTATTGAGTTTAAGGATTAGTTGTATTACTCCATCGACTGCATTCCTATTCTTCCTATCAAATTCTTATCTTGTTTTGCATATATAGCCTCGTGCTTTTTCAATAACGATCCTTCTAATTATAACAATTGAGTAGATCCTTCTTTCATTTCTAGTCGTACCCTAGTAGCAAATTAATCTTTTGGTTAGTACCCTCTTCATGGTGTTAATATCTATCTCGTCGTAGGTATCAGTTCTTTTCTATTTCTAAGTCCTTGATCTAGTCACAATGACTTAATTCTCCAAATACTTGTCTAATCATACCTTATTCAACCATGTGACCAAACTCCCTAGACTTATCATAAATTTATCTTGTCCTGGTCTATAGATTTCTTCCTTCGTGATTCTCTCGATTCGTTCCTTCGTAATCAATGTCATGCGATGATCAAAGTCTTTGTACCACCTTGCCCTAGTTATACCCCACAAAGTCCTTTCTTATGTTTTTTGAAAAATATGAACTATATAGGAGCAATATTATTTTGGTAGCAATTTTTCTTATAGAGTTGTAGACCAATAGCACCCAGATAGTGTCTAGGTTCCCTTAGAAAATCTTTGATTATGGCTAGTAAATCCTAGAATTCTTGTAACCTTATTAGGAAATAGGCCCTTCCTGAAGTCTTGTTAGCAGGACCAGGACTCTAGTTTTAATACCAACTTAATTTCTATAAGTTGGATAGTAACCCCCTGGTTTTAGTGTAGAGTTATTTAGGAATTTCAAGGTAAATTTGAATTTATTTGGTATCGATTAGGATTAATTCCAAGCGGATTAAATTACCTTCTTAATTTTATATCCTTTGATATCCTTTGTCGTGGCTCGAATAATTGGAGCAAACACTATCCTTTCCTTTCCAACAACTTCTACCCTTATGACCTAGACTAGTCACTCTATATCCATAACAAGACCATCACTAACAAACTCACCTTTCCATGCTTCATTTTAGTCGCACGACATCCACGACACAATTGTACACATAAATGACACATATATATTCTTTCTCATTGCGATCGATTTTAATGTGCAACACTGGGTCAATTCTTTCTACAATATTGATATTTATGAGCCTAACTGGACCTACTTCACTCATGACCCAGCTATTATCACCAAATGTACACTCTCATGCTCCTTACAGACCCCACAACATTCGTGGCATACCTCATTCTAAGAACCTACGCTAAAGTATTCAATCTCATTGCAATTAAATTAAATTGTACATCAGTAATATAATTACCCTAACCGCTGATATACCCGTAGCCCACTCAAGCCAAACTACACCCGTGACACTTTTGTTGCATTAAATTGAGCCTTCTTGCACTTTATACACAATATTGATCACATTGACGAATTACAATACCTTTGACACTTAATGTTGAATCGTTCATCGACATCCATGATATGTGATGAATGTATTCCTCTGTACCATCTCATCCTAGTTGTAATTTACTATGATACTTCCTATTGTCTTGTGAACTCATGACCAAATTAGGAGCAACGAGAATTGGTAAACTTTCTCTATAAGGTTATGGACTCAATAACACTAAAGTAGTACCTAGATTTTCTTTGGTAGTTGGTGACTACTGTCACCAAAGCCCCATCATCTCGTATCTTTTCTTGAAGTTTGACTTCTATAACCCTTGTAAAGAGGAGTGTGACCAACGTTTCGCTGCTAACTTATTCTCTATAAGTTGGGTAGCACATGGAACTAAGTAGATCCTTACTCTTAGAACGTGACGTTAAATCAGAACCCTATTTGTAACTATGTCCTATATCTTTTTAAGAATCAATGTAAGACCTAACGTACTCAAAAAAAAAATTACCGTGTTGCGTCCCCATCCTTGGATCGTGCCTTAACTTTGATATAGAGGAATTAGAAACGACAAGTTGAATTATCCTTCTTCCGCGGTAAGTTCTCTTACCCTCTTCCACCAGGCTTAAATTTTTTTTTTTTTTAAATTTTGATGACAAATTTTTTATAAGTTGGGTAGACTGTAAGCCCCCTCAAATTTTTTTTATTTTAAATATGTGATTTTTTGGTTAATTTTAGCTCATTTGAAAAATATATAATTCTTAGATGTTTATAAGTTATATAAATAATTGGTAATATTGAGTAATTAAATTTTTTTATAAAAATTATAATTTTGGTATAAATTTTATTATTATAAAATATTATGAATTTTTTTATAGAATCATTTGAGTAACAATCTATTTTTGGATTACTTATTTCATATATATATATATATATATATATATATATATATATATATATATATATATATATTATATTAAGGAAAGGAAAAGAAAAAGAAAAAGAAAAAGAAAAGAAAAGAAAAAAAACATTCCTAAACCCAGACCCAGGCCCGACCCCCCCCCCCCCCCGGCGAGCGAACCCTCTCCTCTCCCGTTCTAACTATATATATATATATAACTTATTGATAAAATTCTAGCCCTACTCAGCCTTTCCTACCCTGACGACCGTCCCCGACCACCACCACTTCACTCCGCTGTCGGAGTCGGCTACAGTCCGCTCGCACTCGCCCGCTTGTGCGGACACGCAGCTATAGGCCGAACTCGTACCCCAACCTTCGTTGTCGGATATCTCCCACATCCTTTGATTATTTCGCGTCTCGCCTTGGCAAGTTTGTTTAAAACATAACCAATTTTATCCTCTTTCAAGTAGAATGAATTATGGTGGTCTGGATTGACCGAAAAATTGACTCAAAGTCGAGAAAAAATCTGCGTTTTTGATAGTCCCAAAACGGTTCCAACCACCCATATTTCCATCTGATTTTCTCCTAAATCATTAAGTATTTTCAAAATCTAATTGAACAGTATTAAAGACAACATAACCAAGGTTTAGACCCTTTAATTAGTTTATTTTATTTTATTTTATTTTATATTGCTATTAATTTAACGTAGAAATTGACCAAAAACTTGGTTTTAAAAATCTAAAATCTCGCGATAAGGGGTGCATCCCACCAAACGAGGTAACTTAGTCATGTGCGGATTGCACCAAATGGTCCGTAACATAAACGTGGACGTGTGGACTTTCGAGAAACTTGATTTGGACGTACGTGCAAACCGGAATCAACGTGTATCCGTAAAAATATATTGTATCAGCCTATTCTGACACCTTATCATTACTTCATGTGTGCTTGTCGTTTTAAAATAAAACTTGTGCCATTGGATTCACAATATTACGCTGGTCCTATGACACAAGTTTGGTTTGATTCTTAGAACGTGGACGAAACACCGTTTTACGAGCCTTACGGTTCCACTTGATGGGCAATTTCGTGATCGGCTCATCAGAATTCAGTTATGAGCATTCCGTTGGGTTTGTATCATTATTCTGGACTCGTAGAAACTAAGTTTGACAAATTTGGAGAACTTTATCTGTAGCACATTTTTCGGTGCGAAGTAGGCCACATGTGGACCCCACTTTGGTCCAAAACTGTCAATTTTGTTCATGTGTCCAAATTGGACTTATGAGTAGTCAATTCTAGCTATTTCTTATATTTTGGAAATATTGATAATTTTTGTTGCAGCAATCGGAGATGTTCATGCGGATTTCATCTTTTCAGAATCAGTTGACGCATTGAGCTCGCCACTTGGACGTCGCCATATCCAGAATTCAGGCAAGTGTACCTTGCCATGATGTATCACAGTTTTTTGCCTTAATTATCTTATTTAGTTATTATAGTTATTTGTTATGGTTGATGTGTGTGTTTACCCAAGGGCCGTGAGACGTTGTTTCGTGTCCGAACAAGATTCGGGTGTCGACGTCGTACGCAGAGTCGAGTAACGTCACTTAGAGAGTTGATACCATGATCCCATTTCATGTGCTTGTATCCTTGCATGTCAGACCGTATGACACTTGATACTATTTCATGTGACATAATCCTTCTTGAGGTATTCATGGTGATTATATATAGGATTACAGGACTCGTGATATGAGACTTGCATATTATATACATATATTATTATGACTCGTTGTACTAGCTAGAGGTCCTGATCTTGCGTGTTATGGACATGAGACGTAATGTTACATTGGGTGGAAAGAGACACACCATACTATAGGCTGATTATGTTTATATATATATATATATATATATATATATATATATATATATATATATATATATATATATATATATATATATATATATACTATGTTACTGGAGGTGCCTTAGACTCTGTCCCAGATCTTTAACACATTTATTGGCCCTACGAGATATTACTTGCTGCTATGGTCCCACCGACAGAGAGCCTGTAGTGGTTTCAGCCTGAATACGAGTGATGTTATCATGTACATATCACTTAGATGGTTACATTAGTTTACCCTTGAGTATGTGGCATTATACTGTTTTACTTTGGCATGTTGTTTCTTGTACCTTGTTACATCCCTCTAAGGACCTGGTCCCTTGCCAGCTTTGCAGCATAGACCATTGTGGAGCCTGTCTGGAGTTGCTGATTTGGGTTGCTTTGCCATGTGGGCATTGGTACCAGGTAGTTATATCATTTCTACCAGAGTTACGCTATTCATTTATATTATTGATTCATCTGCTGATGTAGCCTAGTTTTTTATAGACTCATATTTCTTTCTCGAGTCTATTCGAGCTTGTATGTTACTGGACAGTCGACTTTAGCACATGTAGCTCATTCTTGTTGTATTCTATTCATTATAGATTGAGGCATAGATATTTATATTTACTGGATTATCTAGATAGTGACCATTATAATACAACTTATACATATTCGAGTCGGACCAGAGTCTGGTCGAATATGTAGCTGGCATGTTACGTATTCCTAGTCCTACATATTTTAGGACTGGGGCGTTAAGAGTACCATGATTGGCGTCGGTGAACTGCGGGACGGACTCTACTACTTTCGTATTGTACCGAAGACTCGTAGTGACTGGGACGACTTCTCTGGACATTTGGCATCAGCGACTTGGGCATCATTTTGATAAAAGTAGTAAAGTCACTTCATGTTGTCAGTAGCTCTAGTAGTTCAGTGAATAAGGCATATGAAGTTTTTCATCAGGCAAATAAAACTCGAGGTATCTTTTCTGTCAGTGACTCTCGGGCTGTTGTAATTTTTGATTTGATACATTGTGATCTTTGGGGGCCGTATCCTATGCCTTCTTCATGTGGAGCTCGATATTTTTTGACGATTGTGGATAATTTTTCTCGTATTATTTGGGTATTTTTGTTGATTGATAAGACTGAATTATACAAGATGTTTTCGTCATTCTTTTCTATGATTGAGCGGCAATTTAATTCCAAAGTTTGCATAGTGCGAAGTGATAATGGTACTGAGTTTAATTGCCTGCACGACTACTTTGTACAGAATGGTATTTTGTTTCAGATATCTTGTGTAGGTACACCTCAGCAGAATGGGAGGTCGAACGAAAATATAGACATATTTTGAATGTGGCACGTGCTTTAAGTTTTCAGGAAAATTTGCCAATTTCTTTTTGGGGTGAGTGTATTTTGGCGGCTGGTTATTTGATCAATCGAACTCCTTCGAGCCTTCTTGGTTTTAAAACCCCCTATGAAATATTATTTGGTGCTCCTCCTTCTTAGGATAAATTATGTGTTTTTGGTTGTCTTTGTTTTGCCCACAACCAAAAAGCTAAGATGGATAAGTTTGCTCCTCGCAGTCGAAAGTGTATTTTTGTAGGATACCCCCATGGTAATAAGGGTTAGAAATTGTATGATCTAGCTACTGGTAGATTTTTTGTCTCTCGAGATATTAAATTTTATGAGAATGAGTTTTTCTATTCTGTTGAAGATGATCATGGTGATATGGCTCCTCTTGACCTGGCGCCCCTTGTCTTGGGTGATGATGCTTTGGGGTTTGATCTACCTCATATGGATGGGATGGCCGTCGTGGAGGCTGAGGCCATCGTGGAGGACAGCACGGCTGAGGCCGAGGCCGCCGTGGAAGATGCGGCAACTGAGGCCGCCGTAGCAGAGGCAACCGTGGCGGCTGCAACAGTAGAGGATTAGGCGGCGGTGGTGGTGTCGAATGGTGAGGGTGCACTGGGGCATGGCATGCGTACCAAGATTTTGTCTGTGAAGATATGTGACTTTGTTACAAATACAATACGAAAGTTGTCTTATAGTCCTCCCTCTCAACGTTCCACCACGTCCAATCACTCCTCAGGTATTCCTTATCCTATAACATATTTTTTAAATTTTGAACAATTTTCTCTGGGACAGAAATTTTCTTGCAGCTGTAACTGCAGGTACAGAACCGACCTTCTTTAAAGAGGCAGTTAAAGATGCAGGGTAGCGAGAAACTATGCATAAGGAGATACGGGCGCTGGAGGATAGTGGTACTTGGAGCATGGAGATGCTTCCGGCTGGAAAATATGCTCTGGAGAGCCGGTGGGTGTACAAGATAAAGTATAACTCTGATGGGAGTATTGAGCGGCTTAAAGCCCGTTTAGTAGTTTTTGAAAATTATCAGTTTGAAGGGATTGATTATACTGATACTTTTACTCAGGTTGCAAAAATAATTTCTGTTCGTGCCTTTCTAGTTGTAGCTGCAGCAAAGAATTGGAAACTACATCAGATGGATATTCACAATGCCTTCCTATATGAAGACCTTACCGAAGAAGTGCATATGAAACTACCACCTGATTTCCCAACCAAATATCCTGGTCAGGTATGTCGGCTTCAAAAATCTCTTTATGGGCTTAAACATGCTCCTCGTTGTTAGTTTGCGAAGTTGTCATCTTCTTTGCGGGAGAACAAATTTTGCCAATCGTACTCTGACTATTCGCTTTTTACTCTTCATAAGGACGATGTTCAGATAAATGTTCTTGTGTATGTCGATGATTTGATTCTCTCTGGCAGAAATTCTACTGCTCTTACTGACTTTAAGAATTATTTGAGTACATGCTTTCACATGAAGGACCTTGGGGCGTTGAAATTTATTCTTGGTGTTGAGGTAGCTCAAAGTGCGAAAGGTATTTTTCTGTGTCAACAAAAATATACACTTGACATTATCTCTGAGACATGATTGTTGGGGGCGAAACCTGCAAGCTTTTCCATAGAACAACATCATCAACTGGCACGTTCTACAAGTCCACTTTTGTCTGATGGGAAAGCATATTGACGACTTGTGGGATGGCTAATTTATCTTTCGTTTACTCGGTCGGATTTGGCTTATGTTGTTCACATCTTGTCGTAGTTTATGCATGAGCCCCGGCGTGATCATTGTGATGCGGCTTTGAGGGTTGTTAGATATCTGAAGGGTTGTCCCGATCAAGGCATTATTGTCACGCCCCAGTCCCAAAATGACGAGGGACTGAGCACGAGAGCAATGGCCAGCAGCACGCACCGATGGACAACCCAATTTACTGGATCCATCAGGGCATGCTTAAGCTGTAGTCTAGCAGTATAATGTACAAGTCTCAGGTATTACTATTCTCATCCACAGAATAACACAGATTAATGACAGAAATAATGCAAATAGAATTAAATATGCAATACTAGATAAGGTTATCTCGGGAAACAAATTCGAGAATTATTCTGTTACAATTAAGGAAACATAGACTGGAAATAAAATACTGTAAAGGAAATACTGTGTAGCGGAAGCCGGTGCTCAGGTGAAGTCTTCGGCCACTATCTCGTCCTCAGTTCCGGGTTCTGCTCCAAGGAGTGCTCCTGTACCGTACACCTCGGGGTAGTTCTCCTCGGCTATCCCTGGGGACATAGTCCATTCCAGGTCCTCAGGGGACATAACAAGGTACAGAAAATACAAGCCAAAACATATGCAGTGCAGCAATAAAATAAACAGCAGGGTAAATATGTAAATCAGCTAGTGATATGCAAGTGAGAGTTTTAGTCATACTCAGGCTGAGACTACTACAGGATCAGTGTCTAAGAAACCATAGCAGTATTTTCTCGAAGAGCCAGAACTTGTGCCAAAGCTCTGTATCAGAGACTAGGACACCTCCAGATAACATTATTTATATTATAATCAGCCTTGATATGGTAATACTCTCCCCACCCCATGTAATCTCACGTCACAGTTCCAGAATATATCAGGTACAAGTCACGCAAGTTTGAACTAATACAATGAGTCAGGCTAGAATCTAAGCATGTAAACTGGAAATGAAAATGTAGCCTATACGAAATCACCAGGTATATCTCAGGCAATTTCGTCACATGAATAGTGTCAAGTGTCCTGGGTTAAGCAATTAAACATGTTGCGTAAGAATCTACCAGAAATCAAGTAAATTACTATAACCAGAACTATCTGAGAATTGGCAAGCTTTACTTGCCCACTGATGTATAAACAAGTCCAGAAAATAGCTAGCAAAGCTGCAAGTTTTGGCGAGGTACACTTGCCTGTGGTTCCGGCTATGTTTGCGGTTCTGACTTCGGTTGGATTTGCAGGCGGTACTCCGGTTGCTGAAACAAACATCACCATCAGATCCAAAATATATCAATCAGCTAGAAACGCCTGTCCTTGGGTCCAATTTGGAGACAAGGACAGAAACGGCAGTTTCGGGTCAAAACGGGGTCCACATGTGGGCCCGCTTTGTACCGAAAAACGCGTCCGGGTCAACGGTCTCCAAAATCACCAAACTTAATGTCAACAGGTCAGAAACGCTGATACGAACCCAACGAAACTTTCAGAATTTAATTCCGATGAGCCGTTCACAAAATCGCCCGTCGAGCGGGGCCTGTGGGGCCCACGACACGCGATTTCGTCAACGTTCTCAGAATCGAACCAAACTTGACCCACAGGACCAGCGTATCGCTACGAGTCCGATGGCGCAAGTTTCGTCTCGATCCGACGTGTGTACACAAAGTTAGGGCGCATTCCAGAAAGTACGGATACGGGGCGATGTCCGCGGATACGCGTTGATTTCGGTGTGCACGCACACCCGAATCAGCTTCTGCGAAATCCCATACGTCCGTATCAACGAGGCGCTCGTGTCTGTGAAGACCGCACGCGACCAAGTCGTCCCGTTTGGCGGGGCGTACCCAGTTCCGGGGTGAAACAGGGTCTGGTTTTTCCTGTTTTTGGATCGCGGTGTGCGATCACCATAGGACGCGATGTCCCGAACAGTTTGTCCGGACACCGAGAGGGTCATACAGGCTTCGCAACGCAATTTACGGAATCGAAATCGGAGCTACGAGCAAAAAGATACACGCACCTGAAGGGGACCCAAAAACCAGGGCCAAATCATGTCCGACACGTGTCCGACTCGTGTCGGACACAGGGGATTCAAATTAGGGTTAGGGTTAGGGTTTTGGGACTTCGCCGGAGCTGCGACGGCTGCTGGCGGCCGGAGGGAGGCAGGGGACGGCGGGGGGAAGCTCGGCCGGGGGCGGCGGCTCGCTGGGAGGCGGCGGGGGGTCGCCGGAGGCGCTGCGGCGCCGGGCGCGGGAGCTGCTGTGGTCGCTGGGGGAAGGAGGGAGGAGGAGGAAGGGGGAGCTGGGCGGCGGCACTGCGGCGGGGTCAGCGTGGCTGCAGCGGCGAGGCGGGACGGCGTCGCGGAGAGTCCGGCGGAGCAGCGAGGTGGCGGTGGCAGTTCGGGTCTGGCAGGGGGGGAGAGGAGCGGGGTTTATAAAGGGGGCGGAGGGGAGCGGGGCCGAGCGGGGGAGGCGGAGGTCGTGGGGTCGTGGGGGCGTGCGGGGGCGGTTGGCCGGCCGGAGCGGGCGGCGGGAAGTGCGGCGGAGCGGCCGGGACGCGCGGGGGCTGGGGGATCGTGGGTGAAGACGGGTCGGCGGGTCGCGGGTCGGGCGGCGGAGGATCCGACCCGACCCGCTGGGCAGGGTCTGGGCCGGGCGGGGCTGGGCCCGGTTTCGGCCCAATGGGCCGGGCCGGGCTCGGGTTATGGGTTTTATTTATTAAAAACAATTTAAATAATAATTAACTCATTTAATTAATTAAATAATTAATAATAAATATTTTTAGGTATTTTAAAATAGGTCCGGGGCCCAATAAATTCCAGAAAAATTGTCCTAAGTCCAGTTTTTCATTTTACATCCAAAAATATTATTTTTATAATATTTTAATACTGTTTAATATCTATTAAAAAATCATTGAATAATTAAAACCCAGTTTTTAAATTACAGAAAATTCCCAGAAAATTCCAGAAAATTGTGAAAAATCCAGTTTTTTAAAATTTGAAAAAATCAGGGGGTTTACAATTATTCTTCGCTTTGACTGTGATTTGTGGCTCCGGGGGTGGTGTAATTCTGATTGGACGAGTTTTTCCATCACACGACGCTCTTTGTCTGGTTGGTTAATTTTTCTTGGTGATTCGTCCATATCGGAGTACCGTGTGATGGCGGCGGTCACGTGTGAGCTTAAGTGGCTCAAGGGGTTGCTTGGCAGTTTGGAGGTACAACATTCGTGTGCTATGGATTTGTTTTGTGATAGTCAATCTGCTTTACATCTTGCGCAGAATCCAGTTTTTTGTGAGCGCACAAAACACATTGAGGTGGATTGTCATTTTTTGAGGGATGGTGTTCTTGCTGGAGTTATTCGCCCATCTCATGTGCCAACGGATGGGCAACTGGCTGATGTTTTCACCAAAGCTTTGGGCAAACGATAATTTGAGTTTCTTTTGCGCAAGTTGGACATTTGTGACTTGCATGCTCCAACTTGAGAGGGGGGTATTGGGATTAAATTGTATCATTAAATTATATTTATGGTGATTAGCTATATATGATGATTGGGGTATTGCGATTAAATTGTATTTATGGTGATTGGCAAGTCATTGTATTTATGGTGATTGGCAAGTGACTTAGGCCTCAAGTTGATATATGGATGTAAATATATGTAATATCATGATGAATGAAATACCTAGAATATTATCTCCTATCACTTCTTCACATTATGTGAAAGCCTCGTGCCTCCATGTGTAGATTTAGATATATTAACTATGAAAAATGCTATGGAGACACTCCTCTTGACACACTCCATAGCTCAACTTAACAATGAAGAATTGACATACAAAAACAAATGATATTATTTATTGATTGACATACAAAAACAAATGATATTATTTATTGATTTCTAGCAAGTTTAAGGGGGGAGGATTTTAAAAAATTATTCTAAATTCAAACCCAGAAACTGAAGCTCATTAATTTGCAAATGGGGCTTCGACTAGAGAAACAGAAATTTATCATGTTAGCGACTCTATTGGAAGTTTAAAAGAGAAGCAAATATATGAGTGATTGGAGTACGAATATTTAGTACAACTTATATATCCATTTGTCCAGATTTGAGATGAGAGTGGGATGCATTCCATTTAATAAAAATATTAAGAGTGGAGGTACGTGAAGTTACTTAGTGATATATAATAAAAGTGGTAAAATTATTAAAAATACGGATTTTTTCATTTAAAGTAATAAAATAATATATATTTGTAAAAAAGGGGATAAGTTTGGGGTATTTGCGGGGGGGGGACCACTCACCAACTCAATTGGCGAGGTGCTGAGTTGGCGAGCATCTCGCCAACTGAGTTGGCGGGGCGCTCTCCTCGAGAGGATGCTCGCCAACTCAGTTGGCGGGCCATGCACAGTTGGCTAGCCGTTGGGCAACGGCTCCCTCCAACGGCTCTCTCGAACCACTATAAACACCCCCAACCCCCCCCCCCCCCAACACTCCTCACAGAACACACTCTCCTCCTCCTCCTCCTCCTCATATTTTCACAGCTCCTCCTCCTATTTTTACAGCTTGCTCCTCCTGTTTTCTGTAGCAAAAGTTCTCAACCGTCATGGATCGTAGCGTAAGAATTGTATGCTCGCACGGCGGTAAAGTAAATTGGTTAAATTACGAAGGAGGGAAAAGTATAATTTTTTCAACTTACCCGAATATTAGTTTTGAAAATATACGTAATCATATTATTGAACGTTGTTATATTCATTATGATTTTATTCTGAAGTCTATTTTCTGTTCTAATTATTTTTTGATAGATAGTGAAGATGCATGGAATTATATTCTTGAGATTAATTCACAATCACGATATATAAAAATATATGTTATTAAAGTAGCAGCAACCTTAGATAGTAGAAATAATGAATATTTTTCTGAATATCAGCATGTTAGTTCGGGTGCTAGTTCTTCTCAACAAATAGTTTCATTTATCCAAGAAGGTCATTCATCAGATGAATCTAACCATGATGATGATAGTGACAACGACGATAAAAATAGTGATGATTTAGTTGAAAATGTAGATTATACGGTAGATGATGATGTTGTAAAAGCTATCACTGATGAATTATTTAAGGGACAATCATTTTCTAGTCGTTCTCACTTTAGAAGCTTTATAAGTAATTTAGCAATTAAATATAATTTTAGTTGTTCAGCTAGTCTTATGAATAATGCTCGTGGAATTATATATAGTTGTGATCAACCGAATTGTAATTGGAGAGTATATGTCAAATCTATTGGAAATGGCGATATAGTTAAAGTTAGTACATTAGAAAATCGCCATTCTTGTTTAGGAAGACTTAGTACAGGACGTCATCGACTAGCTACCGCTTCATGGATTAAGACCATGATAATTGATATTATTAGAGATAACCAGTCATACAGTCCATCACAAATTGTTAAAGATATATATAGGGAGCACCGTATACAAGTTAGTTATTCCAAAGCATGGAGAGCCCGAGAGACAGCATTAGCTGAAATTAATGGTAGTTATGATGAGGCATACGCTAGTCTTGAGGAGTATTGTTATAGAATTATGGAGACAAATCCAGGTAGTACATGTTTTATTAAAACTACCGAAAATAATAGCTTCCAACGAATTTTTATTTGTTTTAAGTCATGTATTGATGGATTTTTAAGTGAATGTTTACCAATTATTAGTACTGATGCTACATTTCTTTCGTCTAAATATCAAGGTATCTTATTTATTGCTTGTGCTCACGATCCTAACTATCAATTATATCCTATAGCTTATGCTGTTGCCGAAGGTGAGAATAGTGATTCTTGGTCTTGGTTTTTAAATTCTCTTAAAATATCTTTTGGAAGTTGTTTTAATGATTGGAGTTCAATTTCATTTATATCTGACAAGCAAAAGGGATTAATAAATGTTGTTCGTGCTATTTTTCCTGCATCTCCTCATTTTTTTGTATTCAATATTTTAAACAAATGAAGTTAAAGTATATGTATTATCTATGTATATGTATATGTAAATTAAAGTATTTATCATATCTATGTATATGTATTTTTTAAAGTATAATGAAGTTAAAGTATAATGAAGTCATACCAAATCATTCATTCCATCAATAAAAGCACGCATAGTAGAATCGTCTAGGGATCTAGTCTTGAACCTGGGCTCCTCATAGTGGTATACTCGGTTGCTCATAAGAGGGCATCCCCACCATTGTCTGTAGTCCAGGCTACCTATGTCTGCAAAATATAAACAAAATTTTAACAAACTATTTACACTAAATCAATACGAATAATGAGTAACTTATAACTTACATTCCTCAGCAGAATTTAGTCTAGGAGACATGTCCCTCACACTATAATTCTCGAACCGATTATTCCAGTCAGCAACGAGACCAATGATTCGTTGTAATGCATTTGATGTCTGATAACCGACTGTCGGTGGATCATCGGAAATTATTGGGGCCATTCCGAATTGCCGAAGAACACGGTCTGCCGGATGGTACATGGTGAACCGATCATATATAATATGACATCTGTGTAAACTAAATGCATAGGATGTCATCTTGATTTCTGGAGCATCAGGTTCACATATGTACGGTAACCAGGTTACCTATTTAAAGATATTAGATGTGATGTTTATCTACGATCAAAACTTAAATAATTTAAAGCTATTTATTGCATATTTAAAAATTACCTGATTATACCGCAGCGTATCAAATTGGCTACGATATAGTGATACAGTCCTGTATTGGTAGTGTTGATAATCCACTACGTCTGTAGGCCAGCGCATAGCAACTGGAAATACTCCAACATCACTGAGAACGCTGGTAACAGGCCTACCAATATAAAAGTGCTCGTAGGACCAGAACTATAAAACACAAAAATGACATTAGTACAAACATAATTTGCGTATAAAATTACTCTAACTTTTTAAGGTCTTTAATTCATACCTGTATCAGTGAAATACATCCACAAATACTCTTGCGATTGCATCTGACAAATTCTGTCAGCTGGGCGTACAAAAATGCAAGAGTAGCAGCTCCCCACGCATGCTCAGTAGGTTTTGTGAGATCATCCAAGAATGGTAAAAGCTGCACATTTACCATATTTCCCGATGCATCGGGAAATAGAATTGCACCACATAAACAGAGCAGATACGCTCTAGTGCAACGAATGACCTGGATTTATTAAGCGTTAAACAAATTTATTAAATTGCACCACTAAATTAAGTAATAAACAAATTTACTAATTAAAATACATACCCGATTTTCATCTGCATCAACCACCCCATCAATAGTTTGATGTAGGTCTATAAAGTTGCCACGGAGCCATAAAATTTTTACATAATTGCCATCTTTTAGACCAGAAGGAGGGCTAACACCGAGATAACTCCGGATCAGATCAAATCCCTTTAAGTGCTGATCAAAATATATAGCGTTACCTTTAATAGGTAACCCTAGTATATTCGCCACATCAAAAAGGGTGATCGTCATCTCGCCGAATGGGAGTTAAAAAGTGTTGCGTTCTGGCCACCAACGCTCCGCAAGGCTTACAACTAAATGAAGATCGTGAATTAAATATCTAACACGATCTATATAGTGGAATTCAAAAGATTTCACCAAAGCCTTTTGAGCTGGATTAAGCTCCCACGTACGATAATTCCTTTCAGCCCGCCAATGTACGTGGATCCGGGTTCGTAAAGCATTATCATGGTCGTATAACTATAAAAATTATATGCATTAATAAAGTAAACATAGGCATTATAAAAAACATATACATTAATAAAGTTGGCAACTTGTAATTTCAAAAATTACCTCGCCAGTAAAAATCTGAGTAAAAATGTGCTCTTCACGTTGCTTAAGAATAAGCGCGGTAGTCGGTCCACCAGGAATACGACCGTCATTGCGGGTAGCCATCGCCAGTAAATATCAAGAGGAGGAGAATGTGGTGTGAGGAGTGTTTGGGGTAGGGAAAGAATGTGAATGTGGTGAGAGGAGTGTTGGGTGGGGGGGGCGTTTATAGGAATGTGGTGAGAGGAACGTTGGAATATAGCCGTTGGCCAACGGCTAAAATCCCAACGTTGCATGGCTCGCCAACTGAGTTGGCGAGCGGCCCCTCGAGGAGGGCGCCCCGCCAACTCAGTTGGCGAGATGCTCGCCAACTCAGCACCTCGCCAACTGAGTTGGCGAGTGGTCCCCCCCCTGCAATTACCCCAAACTTATCCCCTTTTTTTATAAATATATATTATTTTATTACTTTAAATGAAAAAATCCGTTAAAAATATTGTTGATATAATTTATTTTTCATAATCTATACTACTATATAATAGAAATTTTTTTCTTAAATTTTATTACCTATGTTTATTAAAATTGTTTATTAAATTTAACATCAATAGTTAGTTAATTATGTAGAATTTTTATTACAAAAATATTATTTGCTCTTTCTAGGTAGTAAAAAAATTACAAAAAAAATTCAAAAATATAAAATATGTGTAACGTACATGTATACATAATACATATACTAATATTTAGACATTTATCTAGTGTTGTTTACTGTCATAACAATTATTTAGATTACGTTGTAGAGAATGGAGCTGACTTAAAACACACAATTTTTTTTATAAAGAATTATAATGTAAACATTCTTCACCTCGTCATTGTTTCTTTTAGAGAAATTTGAGTTGCATCCCATCTTATTTAACCATATTCAAGATATATTCCATTGTTTTACCATAATGTACAATATTCTACACTTTCATAAAAAATTAACGGTCAATAATTTTTGACCGAAATACCCTAACAAATCACCATTATTACCATTTTTTCTTCTCAGTTTTGGAAGAAGGAAGGAGTATTTCGGTCAAAAATTAACGGTCAAAGTTTTTGACGAAAATGAGAGATATTGTACATTATAGTAAAGCAGTGTGGTGCACATTGAATATAGTTAAATAAGATGCGTTGACCGTTAATTTTTGACGAAAATGAAAGATATTACATATTATAATAAAGCATTGTGGTGCACATTGAATATAGTTAAATAAGATGGTGGTGTAACTCAAATTTTTTTCTTTCTTTTATTAAAATATTCTTCAAGATACCTTTCTAAAGAAATCCAAGTTATGTGGACATAACCAACCATACTAGAAAACATTGAAAATAGCGCATGTAACACTACATCTTCATCTCAAAAATAAAAATAAAAACATACTACGATCTAGATCTAAAGAATCTATTAGTGTACCAAGAACATGGCATTAACTTTTCTATAGGCTCTGTGAAAGCCGCGTGCCTCCATTTGTAGATTTAGATAAATCAACTTAACAAGGAAGAAGTTGATTTAGATAAATCAACTTAACAAGGAAGAATTGACATACAAATGCAAATGATATTTTTTTATTTATTTTTCTAGCAAGTTTAAGAAGAGAGAAACGGGGGATGGGTGTAAAATTGTTCTAAATTCTAAGCTCATTAATTTTGCAATTGGAGCTCGTAGAGAAATGGATTTTTTTTCTTTTACTTTTGGAGGATAGTATAAGTAAGAAGGAAATATATATATATATATATATATATATATATATATATATATAATGCACCGCGGTCTGCTCCAGGACCAGGAGATCTAGGGGCGGAGAGTTCTACGGGGCACCAGAGAGAGGAAGAGGACGAAGGACTTCCAGACTCAAGCGATCCTGCTGTTAGAGAGTTAGGTGGAGGATGAACGACGGTTGAGAGGAGGAGGAGACCCGGTCTGATGGCTAGACGGACCAGGGCAGATGTCACACCCGTGCCCAAATTTGGTATTTCTGAATTTCTAGCATTTTTTTGAATTTTTCTGATAGTGTATTTTTGTTGTATTTTACATGTTGATTGTCACGACCCGCACCCAAAATTTGGGCATGAGCCGTCGGTACGTTCAGCCTACGCCGCAGCATCGGCTGTAGAACGATGTCTATGTCTCAAAATTACTAACACAACTTACAAAAATAACCTGTCAATGATCTCAATTCCATAAGGAGGACAATGAATATGCATATGATCATCAATTCATAAGGTACTCAATCACAATAGCTCTAAAGAAGGTATATGGCACGATAAAATATGAAAAGATATAAAGAAGTTCTGACATAAGTCTAGAACAAAACTCAAATAACAAAAGTCTAGAGTCTAGCTATCTCAACATAAATAAGGTCTCAACATAATAAAATCCAAGTCTCAAAGTTAGAACAATCCAATACATAAATAAACTAGACTAAGTGTTGTCTAAACAACTGCGGGTGGTGTCTCCTCTAAGGAGAGTGGCTCCTCTGGTATCTACGGGATGTAATCACCATCTACTCCTGGACCATAATGGGTAGGACAGAAATCCTCGAGATTCTCTGAAAAATATTATCCAGTCAGAATTGGAGCGAAGCACAAACACTAACAACAATTTTAATTATATTGTTAAAGGCTATAAAACAGTGCAAGAAAATACATGATGAAAGAAATACTAGAAGATAAGGAATACTGGAGAGACATGTAATCATCAAATAGAACTAACCAGCAATGAACAAATATATGTGAATGCTAGAAATGAATGTACTGAAATAAAAGAATAAAAATTCTAGCTAAATATTGTGAAATATCAGTTTGCTATATGATCGACTTGGGACTAGATCAAGCTTGTTATATATGATTGGTTATAATACATGTGAGGTCAGGCTAACCATCTGGTTAGCTATGATGCGAACAAAAGTCAGGCTAATCATATATAATAGGCTATGAGACATGTAAATGGTCAGGCTGCACCCTACGTGATATGCGGGGTGAGATATGATGCATGTAAGGTAGGATATGTTCATATAACTTGCTAATATTTCTATGTCCCCAGCTAGTACTATGGATTCCAATCACGACTACTCGTGAAAGGTATCTATGATACTATCCCATGTATCCGCTGTATCAGAATCAAGTATACACTACAACCAGAATCATAGTAATGATAAAAAAATAAAAACTGTCAGAGAATGTACTCGCCTCTGGCCGGAGCAAAAGATGCCGCTCGGTGTCGGAGATGGTATCACACACACCTATATATAAATGTTATGTCAATTGGTGTAATAAAGTGAACAAAATACTAAAATGAGTCAAAACATAATTTTTAGGTCATATCTAGGTCATACTAGTCAAACTGGTCAAACTAGGGTATACTAGTTAATACTTAGCTAATATTAGACAATCCTAACTAATACTAAGTTAATTTTAGCTATATCAAGTGCTACTAGTATATTTAACTCATACTTGTACTAGTATTAGGCATATCTAACCCAATACCCTGCTATTACACTCATATGTATAATCCCTCACTATCAACCAACTTATACCTAACCTTAGTCCCATACACAACTCAACCTGTTAGCCCCAACATACTACAATACCTTAGTATATAATCTCCACACCACTTGCTCACATCCTCACAGCTAACCCTCACTAAACCACATCACCCACCTCGCTACACTTATATTTTAACTACTCAATACCTCACTGTGCACCCTTATGCCTAAGTTAGTAGCATTGCTGCAATGTACAACGGCAATATACTGACAATCCAAGCTTTAGAACCCTTCACTAAACTCACTAAACCTGGACTGACCTTAGGGATACTCTACACTGATGCAACAATTCCAATTGTTAATCTATACACTCACAATTACCCTCAACAAATATGTGCACTCAACTAAAATCATAATTGATAACAAATCACCCTCAACTAATAACACCACTGATATATACTAATATCTCAATGCACTGATACCCCCATACTGATACCAAATGAACCTAATCCAGGTATGCACTGAAACCTATATCCCACTGATACTTTATTGCATAAATTATCATAATCCCCAATATCCAACTACCTAATCACTAAACTACAACTTACCTGATTTACAACAAGTATACCCCATCACTGCATCTTGCCTACAAGGTTCGACTCCCCCTCTCAACTGATACTAACCTACACCTGCTTACTCACACACAAGATGAATTGAGTTCCTGCATTTATCCGATCTCATTATAGTATACTTGCTGCAATACCAAAACTTGTACCGCACCACAAAGTACATGCCTAACTAGGATCTGCTGCTAGCAGTCCTCTGCCACACTTGGATAGTGCACTAAGGCACCCACAACCCAACTCCTATCTTACTAAGTACCCCGAGTCTACCTTTGCTGTAATACAACAGATAATTGCATACTACCTCGAGCCTGATGCACCCCCTCTTATACTCCTATCCTGAAATCTGATACATGCCTCTACTAGACACTAACCACTCATTTACAATGAAATACACCCCTAGGTTCTTGTATACTCCATCACACTAGCATACCTATTTGGTACCTCACTGATACCACATACCTCACGAGCATAACCCACACTACACTCTGATACACCCAGTCACCCAATCACTTAACCTCATTGTTGGACTAAAACCAAGCCATATTTCCTTCACTTCCATTGCCACAGACCCCCTCCTCACTGATCAACACTCTCACTAACCCAAAATCTGAACACTCAATGCACCCACAGACACCACTTCTAATGATACGCTCCCCTAACTTGTTGTCTACCTCATGTAGCAGCTAACTGCTGCTTGCCCAAGTTTTGTAACCTCAGGTGCAATGTAAACATTTCCCTGCAGTTAACACAGCAACACCTTGCTGTTGTATAAGGAAACCTGAGCAACTCCCCCCTCTCAACTGTCACTAAACCCGACACCCAATTCACAGTTTTACCTGTGCATACATTGCACACAGATATCACATAACAGTCTCCTATTACTCCTACATTGTATCAATCATTCCCATGTATCCCCCTTGCTGCACTCAACCCCATCCTTACTGATGCTTACTGGTCAGCCAAGTCACTCCCCCTCTGATACATACATAACCCCATCTAATGCACACTCCTACACTCAAATACACTAGTACACACTAACACAAATATTAACACACAAACACACACACACACACACACACACACACACACACACATATATATATATATATATATATATATATATATATATATATATATATAGTGTTAAGTACACACAAAATACCCCCTAATAGTCATTTTCTCAAACACCTTGAGGACACCTATATGATACTCTCTTTTAGTGTCATGATACTCCATTAACCACATATCAAAACCCTAAATATACAACTAATGGCATATATATATATATATATATATATATATATATATATATATATATATATATATATATATATATATATATATCAAATATGTTTATATCTAATATGAATAGTTATAATGAACAATAGAGAAAAAATTCACTCTTAAACACAAAACCCCCAAATATATACACAACTTCATGAAGAAATACCATAAAATCAATAGAGACTCATTCTCTCCCCTTGTGGCTATTCCTAAACCATGTGTGGGCTTCTAATGGTCAACAAAACCAATAAAACAAAATCTAAAAAAGAGATTTTAGAATTTCACCTCTTGGAAGATGGATTTCCAATGCAAAGTCAAGGTTTCTTAGATGAGGGAAATGAGAGGGATTGGGGTTTAATTTCTGAAATTTGGTGGATGAATGAAGGGGTTTGGGGAAGAACTAAATCTAGAATTTTTTATGAGCTAATAAATGAACTAGAGGGAGGCTCCCTCTCTCCTATATAGGCCGGCCACATAACCTAGGGCTTGGGTAACGCACAATGTCCCATTTGCCCTCAATGGTTTGTCATGAAGAGTTTTTCAAAAAGTGGAGTTTAATTTCAAGTGAAGGTTTAACAAATTTCTAATTAAATGGAAAGGTGATTAACTAGTGGGTCCCAAAATGTCTAGTCTAGGGTTTGAGTCTGATAGTCACATCAAATCTAGCCCACTAACCCATACTATTAATAATAATAATATATCATATTATACATATTATGTAACTATAAACACCATACATATAATTATTATAAATGTCAACCACGTCCCTACTCTAGAAATATGGTAGTGACATTGGTTCTTGTCATATATGTTGTATTTTATATGTTTGAATTTCTGGTTGTCAGAAAAGACTACTCGAGACCAGCAGTGAACACGTTGGCAATTGCCATGAACCCGTGCTAGGACCCGTATGTAGGATGGATACCTGACCCGGTTCACTTTTGTAACCACTAAGTCTATTTTGGATGGTTAAAATTTGTTTGGAGAGTGTCATGACTTAATCCTATAGCAGTGCCCAATTTACGCCAACACTGTTGGTCGAAATTGTGCAAACAAAATTTCGGCCAACACTGTTGATAAAAATTGAACAATGGGATCCACATTTATTTTATTTTGTATACGTGTTCGCTGCGTTGTGTTTTCCGCCAACTGAGTTTTCAAAATGTGTCTTTATTATTAATTTTAGTAAACTTGCTTCGTTTGTATTAATTTAATATAATTTAATTTCGCACTGTAAAAAAAATTACATTATAAACTCAATTACATTACATCGTACACCAAACATATGAATGCAATTGACATTATATTGCATGATTTGATTACATGTTCTAATAAAACATGGTAATGTAATTATAATTCCATTACATTACAGACCAAATTTTATTACAAATCCAATTCCATTAAGATTACGATTAAATTACTATGAACCAAACACAACCTAAGTTGGACTTTAAATTTTATTTGATCTTAATTTTTTTAAAAAAAATATTCTATATTATAATTTTTTTTTTTAAATAAAAACATTAATCATAGTATTAATAATATTAGTAATACTATTTGTACCTCCAAAATATTCATCTAAACTATTCCTGCTTATGTGACAGCTAACATGGCATGCTCAATAACATTATGTGACAGCTGACCAAGGACGGCCCTGAGCAAATGCACCGAGTGCACCTACTCCGGACCCTATATTTACTGGGACCCCAAATTAAAATGTAAGTTGTTAGTTTAAAAAAATAATTGTGGTATAGTGTTTAACATAAAATAATTGTACAGTAATTAACATAAAATAGTAGTGGCATAGTAGTTAACATATTTGTTTTGCACTCCAAAGGTCCTTAACTCAAATCTTGGTTATAAGGATAATTTTTTTTTTTTTTTTACATTATATGTGGTGACCCATTTTTAAAGTTCGTCTTGGACTCCCAATGAACTCAAGGTCAACCGGCCCTGCAGCTGACATGACAAATCTTAACAAAAAATTAATCGCCAACTTTGCATGCTCAATATCATTATGTAACAGCTATCATGACAAATTTTAACCCAAAAAAATAGTCACCAAAATTTTTAATAATAATATTAATGTTAGTTTTAATTTTAAAATTCGTTATGTCACCTATCTAATTTTAATTTGAAAATTTATTATTTCAGCTTCCACATTAATCACCACCTTAGTTCCCACATAAGTAGAAAAAGTTTAAAGAAATCTAATAATATATACCTAAAGTAAAGAAAACAACGACCAACTGCTTACCCATATCACTTTCTTATATATTTTTTTCATTTTTATAATTTTTTAAAAAAATTTCAGTTTTTATAACCAAGAAACATATTTTGACAATTCTAAGTTGTTACTCTTGTGGTTAACGATATAAGACTCCGACTGGATGACAAAAATTCAACAAAAACATATTATTCCTTCCATTTATAAATGATAAAAATTGGAGGACAGACTCAAAGACATGTAATACAATATGTACAAAAGTCCCAAACGTTACAGACACAATACGTTATGCGGAAAGTCAAAAAAAAAATTTGTTACTTGTTCTCTCTACTATTTTAACACAAAAATATCCTTTCTAAACTGTTTATATATCATTTTGCTCAAAAATGAACCGTCAAAATTAAGTATGGTATGTCATGATATAAAACGTCTTCTAGACGACTTAAAATTAATTATATAAGTCATAATATAAAACAGCTTCTAAGCTTCTAAACGTATACTGTGCAAAAATAAAATTTTAATATTCAAAATATATTTAAACTAATTTTTATTATCTAAACATATATCCACAGTTTTAGAAATATTCACACAAGACGATATCTTTCCTATGTGGTAAAATTATATTAACACAAGACAATGAAAGAAAAAAATGTTCTCCAATACAAAAGTATCAATGATGTAGAATAAAATAATTGTAAAATACATTGTCTAAATCTAAACAACCAACTTCGCATTTTTATTGTCATGTTAACTTCACAACAAACTTCACATTGGCACTAGAGAATTTTTTTTGAAATAATAAATTGTACTTCCTACGTGTTACAAACTCACAACAGGATTAGAGATGCTCTAAGGTGGTTTTCTCCATTATTCATAATTTTATTGGAGAGGAACAAATAACATAATTTTAGTGGGTGAACAAATGGACTCACTAATACATTTGCACTGTAAAGAACATAAAAAGTACAAAGGCCAATTAATTATATACATTTCTACCATAAATAACATAATCTTGAAAACAAGATTACTTCCGTACATTACTTTATATTCATCAAAACTCTATTAGTCAACCACCACTAAGAATTATTCTTGAATTAATTCCCCATTGAACTTTCGTACTTTTCAACTATAAATTCTTGACCATTCTGGAACAAGAAAAAATGAAACAAGAATAAAGAGGCAAAAGAATACACGATCCAAAAAAATAAAACTATCAGCATCAATATATTACATCAATTTAAATTGAAAATATAAGCAAAACATTTCAGCCACACACTAGGTAATCTATTATCCTATAATAAATTCGATCGTTGTGGTCACTCTATTATAAATTTATGACCATATTCTCCATAAGACCCTCTTATCTCTTCCTTCTCCGAACTCGGATTATGGAATAAAGAACCAAAAAGAAGATATCAGCAACAACTGATTTTATTACATGACAACTCACGATGTTCATAGACCTCTTACAATAACTGTTGTGTTCTAGTTCTACCGTATCTTATGTTTCATTTCTTATGAAACAATCACAAAAACCTTTTTTATTATGTAAAAAGCTAAATTAGTTGTGCTCTTCTTTAAATCCACCATGTCAAGACTCTTATCTTAGGATAGGGATACTAAATAATAAATGAATTATAATGATACAAATCATTATTATTTTGGAACAAACTAGACAAGAATACAAAATGTTTTCATGCAAATTTTCGCGAACAAATTGACATACATTAATATCAGAATTTGCCTCAGCATGTACAATTTTATGTCATTTGAATGTAGGAGACCCAAGTAGGTTCTCCCTGGTTAACAGGGTCTTGGACCAAACCTACACCTCATAAAATGTATCATTTCATCATTGGCTACTTCTTTAGAAACCCAATTTTAACACTAATTGCATATTCCGCATCAGAGTTCTTTGAAATTGCACTTAAGAGCAACGAAGTGGAAAAAAATTAACACAACACATTTGGTGAGAAATTCTTAGCAGCTGACGTCAGCATCAGTCACCCTATCATTTAACTCTTAACTTTGTTTAATATCACCCCCAACCACACTGTAAATGCACAGAAACGTCCTTTAAAAGAACACTTCCACACAATATTAAAGAGCAAACATCAAAAACACCCTTTTAAAGGGCATTTTGTGCTTCAAGTGTAATTTCAATAACTTTGATGCTACGATCAATTTCAAAGAACTCTGATTATGTATATACAGTTCTCTGAATCTAAATATGATATAATTCAAAAATCAACTGATGTGGAGGTCAAATATTGATGATGAAATTGTGCGATCAATAAAAATGAAGGCAACTATTGAAAGAATGCCTATGATATTTTAGTCATACATATTCACTATAAATTAAAATCTTCACTACAACACAACAATCTTGAAAACATACTCAAAACTACAAAGTCTTCACTTACTAAGTTGAACACAGAAAAAACAAACCTGCTGAAAGCAGAATTACAGAGGCAAATGAATAAACTTCTGTTATGTTTCTCTTAATAAGCACTAAATACATATAAAATTGCACCATACATGAAACTATACAATAAAACTAATTCTATCAAGTAAACAAACAATTAAATCAAAATCCTACAGGTAGATTTGAGCAAACAAATTACAATAATAATTCAATAAAGAGGGAAGATATCGTGCTGTTATTTAACTCCAACCTCGTCGATAACAGGAGAAGAAGCTGATGACAACACAAGATCTGTGAGTTTATTCAGCCCCCACGCAAACGATATACTTCACTGGAGGATAGTTAAAACTCATGAATTTCACTAGATGCTTACTATATACATACAGAAAACAAAAGTTTAACAAACTGAAATAAAATGGAAGAAGCCACAAAAGTACATTCAAATCTTGTACTATAAAATTTAATAATTATTTAAATTGTAAATCCTAAAAGCAAACATTACAAACTAAATTGGCTAGAACAAAACAACAATAATACAATTAATTCAACTCTATTTTAAATGCAATGTCATTACACGAAACATCCATAAAAAAAAATAAGTTTATTCTGTACAATATCAATAATCAACATACTTACAAAAGTACTCTAAAATTAAAATATTTGACATTAAAAATTGTATGATGCCTCAAAACAACTCCTTTGACGTCATTTAAACGTAGGTGTTCCAAGTGGGTTCTCCCTATTTCAAAAGGGCTTGAACAAACCTACACTCAACAGTAAGAAATGTTTCATCATTGGCAAATTATTAAGGAAAAAAATCAGCTTTTAAACAGATAATCATTTAATAAGAATACAACAAGGCTCAGTTTTTAAATCAGCTTTCTCAATCAAGAATTCTCTGAAGCAGAACTGGCGTAAAGCTGTATGTAAAAATCATCATAGCCAACAAATTTACAACAAAAAAACGACAAAACTCAAATTTTGCAGGTCATCTCATATTAAGAAATTCAACCATTATTTTCACTTGTGCTTCAACGACTAATCTCAGAAGCGAGGGTATTGGGAAAATGTATGTACAAAAATCATATTTTTTAAATATTTCTATTCTCTGTACAAAAATGTACGTACAAGTTTATTCTACATAATATGAATAAACAGCAAATTTACAGCAAAGTTATCTAAAATTCTTTGTTGAACAGGGTCTTGAACCAACCTACAACTCAACAATATACATGTTTCATCATTGGCAAATTCTTAAAAGACCCAAATTTTAACTACAATAACACGTTATCATTTAATAAAATAAGAACAAGGCTCAGTTTTTTTCAATCAGCTTTCTCAATCAAGAATTCTCTGAAGCAGAACTGGCGTAAAGCTGTATGTAAAAATCATCATAGCCAACAAATTTACAACAAAAACCCAACAAACCACTCAATTTTTGCAGGTCAGCTCATATTAAGAAATTCAACCATTATTTTCCCTTGTACTTCAGCGACGAATCTCAGAAGCGCGGGTATGTTATAATCACAGCCAAAACAAATAAAAATAAAAATCAGGAATTTTTTGAACAAATAAAAAATATGGAGAGAGAATTTAGAGGCAAACCCATGGAGGAGGAGAAGCCACCACGTTGAACCCTACCGACTTCGATCTACGCCTCAAGGACTGAGCTCTTCGGAAAATGAAAATTTCCGAAAGCTAGAGGTGAGAGGAGGCGAAATAAGCAATAAAACAAAAACACAATAAAGGGCTTTCGTGAAAAAAAAACGAGATTTTGCCGTCGCGTTGACACAATTCTGTCAATTCGAATAGACGATTCCAGAACTGCAACACTGGACGGCTAGGTTGATCTGTCACGAGCATTGGGGCTCTCATCGTCAGTTTTTTGTAAAATCGGAGAAGCCCGGGGTGCAACGTGAAAAATAATCTACAATAAATTAGTGTTAACCATGGAGGAAAATACGGGATTTTGCAGAGGAAAAAATTAACAGTTTTTACAAAAACAAGAGTGGGCGGAGAAGAGAGGGATGACGGAATAGAGGAAATGAGCTGCTTTTATAGGTTCTCTTGTAAACCCTAACCCTAGATCAGAACACTGGGCCGGAAGATCCAACGGCTGATATTTATTGGATTTAGATGGTTACATATTCAGAAATTTTTTATCCTAAGGAATAAATTATCATCAAATTGCGACCGAAGGAAGAAAGATAGAAAAATTAAACGGTTTGGGAAGAAAATGCTAACTTAGTTGGCGAGTGGGAAAGAGATGGGGACCATTAATTCAATTTAGTTTAGTTTGGTTTGATTTGATTTTGTTTGATTTTTTTTTTTAAGTTTGGTTTAATTTATTAGTTAATTTGTTTTTATCTATTGATTTGTTATTATCTATAATAATATTTATCATCAATATTATATTTTTTTGTTAATAAGGTATTATTTATTTGTTATTTTATTAAGAATCTGATACCATAACTATAACATATAGTTAAGATATCAAATATTTCTTAACTATGATATAAAATATAATTACAGTATCAATTTTAAAAAATATATATTATCTAACTAATTTATTTACTAATTATTTTGTTACATCCAATTTAATTAAAATTAATTACGGTATCAAATATTTGAATTATATTTAAATAAAGTATATGATATTATCTAATTAAATATATATCCAAAATTCTAAAAACATATTGTAACAAGATATTATCTAAATAATTATTATGTTATCTACATATAATTTAATATAATAATAATAAATAAGAATAATAATTATAATTATAATAATAATTATAAATTTATTTAGACAATATCTTGTAGTTAGTTTAAATATAAATTTTATAAATAAATTATTATGATAATGTCTTGTTACAATATATTTTAGAATTTTGGATATGTATTTAGTTAGATAATATCATATACTTAGTTTAAATATAATTCAAACATTTGATACCATTATTAATTTTAATTAAATTAGGTGTAAGAAAATAATTAATAAATAAATTATTTAGATAATATATTTTTAAAATTAATACCGTAATTTAATTTTATACCATAATTATTTATTTATTTTTATACATAGGAAGAAAAAAAAATTATTATGTTATATACATATAATTTAATATAATAATAAATAATAATAATAAATTTATTTAGATAATATCTTGTAGTTAGTTTAAATATAAATTTTAATAAATAAATTATTTAGATAATATATTGTTACAATATATTTTTAGAATTTTGGATATCTATTTAGTTAGATAATATCATATACTTAGTTTAAATATAATTCGAATATTTGATAGCGTAATTAATTTTAATTAAATTAGGTGTAACGAAATAACTAAAAAATAAATTATTTAGATAGTATATTTTTAAAAATTGATACTATAATTATATTTTATACCATAATTATTTATTTATTTTTATACATACGAAGAACAAAAAAAAATTATTATGTTATCTACATATAATTTAATATAATAAATAATAATAATAATAATAATGAATTTATTTAGATAATATCTTGTAATTAGTTTAAATATAAATTTTAATAAATAAATTATTTAGATAATATCTTGTTACAATATATTTTTTGTAAACACCTTGAATTTTAGAATTTAATTTAAAATTTTACATTAATTTTTATTGTAGAAATTTTTTATTTTTTTAGTTAATTATAATAAATGTTCGTTCATGGATTTATATTTTTGTGTATTAAATTAATTATTAAAATAGTGCAAAAAATATATTTTTTGGTGTAAAACTATTATTAGAGTATTGTGTAATTTTTCTGGAATTTATTGAGGTCCAAAGCTATTTTTAGATAGCCATATATATATATATATATATATATATATATATATATATATATATATATATATATATATATATATATATATATTTTAATAAACTAACCCAAACCAACCCAAACTAAATCGAACCAACCCAAACCAAACTAACCGAACCCGGATCCCATACTCGAACCCGCAACCCGAAATCCACCAATCCCCACTACAATACTCCCCTAACCCCCGACCCCATCTCTATCCCTCCCCAAAAACTGACCGAACCCCCTCATTTCCCATTCCAGTAACTCCCTTCACACCACCCTATATAAACCCTAGCCTAGCGGACCACCACCACCATCAACTCCTCTTCCAATTCCGACGAGCCCCGACCGCCGCCGACGCCGGGCCGCCGCCGCAAAGAAGCCGCTCCGCACAGCCACCAGAATCCTGAGTATAATGCCCCGATCCGCGTCGGCATTATGTATCAAGGTGAGTTGGCAGAACTTTGTTCTCTGATTCTTGCATGCCTTAATAATAATCTGAGTTTTTGCTTGCAATATTTTCATAAGAGAATGATAGAACCTGTCTTGCATGTTAATGAAAGAACTCATCTAACTTGTCTTTGAAACGAACATGTCTGATTAACTAAGAGACCCTAAATCGCTTGTCTAAGTATGTGTTTGCATGAACATGTTCACTACCGCCTATGCTCCGAGAGAACCATATCGTGTGCCTGAATGTGTTCAAATGATAAGGCGGCTTGCCCCGCAACAAGAATATAGTCTGATGGTTTGTCTCGTCTGCATCCTAAAGTTTATTTGATAGTGTTTTCATGCATTCGCATCGGTCGGACAATGGCTATTGGTGGAGAGCTGAACTGCATGTGTCATGGCTGCTACCATGATAGTAAAAAGCAACCATGAGTCACAACTGCCATTAGCATTAGATAAAGAGTCATTGGTATGCTGGTCCAACAGCTGCCGATCCTGAGATACTCGGGGACCGCACTGCATATAGCTAGTTCATTATGTTGGCTTGGATAGATGGACTGCCCCTAAGATGTGCATGTGTGTCTAGCTATGCATTTGTCTCTGGAGTCTCACGAGACACGCTGCGCACACCCTGAAATAGAACGAACGACTTGTTTTGCTTGCTTATATTCAATATGAAACTCTGTTTTAAAAGATGTTTCCAAAATAATATAATATGACTCCGTTTTTCTGCTGCATGAAACTAACATAGGTAAAACTAGAAAGATCACTAGTAATATAATATTTTATAACATGATTACTTAGTGTTGGTTTTAGTGAATGCTTGCTTCTGTTTAGTTGTTTTATCTCACCAGTACTTATAAAAGTGCTGATCCACCAACAATTTACTTGCTTGTAGGTACTGGATCGTCCGAGGGAGCGATAGGCGTGCCTCAGTCCCTAAGACCCGAAATCCTGGTTTCGATTGTTGCCTCTTGAATGCTATCGTATAAAGGGGCATAATGTATGAAATGATGCCTTTGCTAAAAGAAAACCCAGTCCCTTTATTTGCCCCGAATACTCAGTTGGCTAAATGCATTGCATTGCAACAATGTCCCTCCGCTGCTTACTCGATTGATGCGATGATAGCCAAACAAACTTAAACGATATGGCCTTGTGCGGGCGCAACCCCAGGCTTGCACGGCATCACGTCCCGGTATCAAACGGGTCACACTTTTCCTGCCCCGTCGGGAGGGCGCCAAGGCACGGTGATTTGCGTCCGGTGCGCCAAGGCGCGGTGGTTCGCGTCCGGTGGTCCCGGCAGGGGGAGAGGCGGTGGTCCGGGCGGCCCTCGGGGCCGGGGTGTGACATAATGGTATCAGAGCGAAATCGATCTCTTGGCCTAATCCGTTGCTATGAATCTGAGATATTATCGATATGGTATTGCAATAGAGCGTTCCATACAATAAGTCCATAGATATTCTCAAAGTGCAAATGTTTTCTGGACTTGATTTGCTTGATTATTTCGATTGAGTACGGCGAGGGATGAGGACTATCGCTGCTCGGAATATCGAGAAGTTTATCCTTGAAGTTTTGAGGATAAAACTTTTTGTTGGTTGGTAAGTATGTAATGCCTGCTCCGCGTCGGCATTATGTATCAAGGTGAGTGGGCAGAACTTCGTTCTCTGATTCTTGCACGACTTAATAATAATCTGAGTTTTTGCTTACAATATTTTCATAAGAGAATGATAGAACCTGCCTTGCATGTTAATGAACGAACTCACCTAGCTTGTCTTTGAAACGAACATGTCTGCTTAACTAAGATACCCTAAATCGCTTGTCTAAGTATGTGTTTGTATGAACATGTTCACTATCGCCTATGCTCCGAGAGAACCATATCATGTGCCTGAATGTGTTCAAATGATAAGGCGGCTTGCCCCGCAACAAGAATATAGTCTGATGGTTCGTCTCGTCTGCATCCTAAAGTTTATTTGATAGTGTTTCCATGCATTCACATCGGTCGGACAATGGCTATTGGTGGAGAACTGAACTGCATGTGTCACGGCTGCTACCATGATAGTGAAAAGCAACCATGAGTCACAGCTGCCATTAGCATCAGATAAAGAGTCATTGGTATGCTGGTCCAACAGCTGCCGATCCTGAGATACTCGGGGACCGTACTACATATAGCTAGTTTATTGTGTTGGCTTGGATAGATGGATTGCCCCTAAGATGTGCATGTGTCTCTAGCTATGCATTTATTCCTGGAGTCTCACGAGACACGCTGCGCACACCCTGAAACAGAACGAACGGCTTGTCTTGCTTGCTTATATTCAATATGAAACTCTGTTTTAAAAGATGTTTCCAAAACAATGTAATATGACTCCGTTCATCTGCTGCATGAAGCGAACATAGGTAAAACTAGAAAGATCACTAGTAATGTAATATTTTACAACATGATTACTTAGTGTTGGTTTTAGTGAATGCTTGCTTCTGTTCAATTATTTTATCTCACCAGTACTTATAAAAGTGCTGATCCACCAACAGTTTACTTGCTTGCAGGTACTAGATCGTCCGAGGGAGCGATAGGCGTGCCTCAGTCCCTAAGACCCAAAATCCTGGTTTCGATTGTTGCCTCTTGAATGCTATCGTATAAAGGGGCATAATGTATGGAACGATATCTTTGTAAAAGAGAACCCAATCCCTCGATTTACCATGAATACTCAGTTGGCTACATGCATTGCATTGCAACAATGTCCTTCCGCTGCTTACTCGATTGATACGATGATAGCCAAACAAACTTAAACGATATGGCCTTGTGCGGGCGCAACCCCAGGCTCGCACGGTATCACGTCCCGGTATCAAACGGGTCACACTTTCCCTGCCCCGTCAGGAGGGTGCCGATGTGCGGTGATTCGCGTCTGGTGCGCCGAGGTGCCGTGATTTGCGTCCGGTGGTATAAAACCCCTAATTCTGAAAACTGTATTTCTCTATTATTAATTATGTAATTTATTATTTATAGTAGTTATGAGCTAAATAGAGAGAATATTTTTATTAGATTTTATTTTGAGATGTTTGAGCAATGAGAAAATTTATGGAGCCATTGTAAATTTCTCCTAAATTATTCCATGTAGGAGACCCTTTGGATAGTTGATAGCTTAATCGTATGCACCAATATAATTTCTAGAGTTTTCTATGTATTGATATTGATATATATATATATATATATATATATATATATATATATATATATATATATATATATATATATATATATATATAGAGAGAGAGAGAGAGAGAGAGAGAGAGAGAGAGAATTCCTATTGGATCAAACCCAAACCGCAACTCCTAAACCCATTACCCGCTTGCACCAAACCCACGTAGAAAATATCCAACAGTAGTAGCAAAAACAAACTTCTCTTCCATCCCCTACACGCGTAAAACCACTCCACCGCTTCTTATTTCACCCGCGCGTAAAACAACCCCCGCGCGTAAAACAACCCCGCGTGTGACTCATTCCCCACCGCCTCTTTACCTGTTATTACCAAACTCTCCCCAACCGCAATCAAAACCAATGATAGGAAGAAACAGCAGCGGCAGTAATTTCTTAACCAGTAAGTAACCCCCACCGCCTCTTATCACTATATATATATGTGTGTGTGTTATTACAACTCTTCCAAACCCTAACCCCACTTCTTCTTACAACTAACTAAAATACTGTATTGGACGTTGCACTCTTCAGAACTTTTGCTTGGCAAGTATACCTTGCCATTGTACTAATAATACTTACATTCCATATGATACATGCATAATTTATTTTCTGCTTATTTAGTTCATTTATTTTAACTGCTATGTAAATTGTGCGTCCAAGGAAACTTGGGTGCAACGACGGTGTCATCGTATCCTGGTTTTATTTGTGTATATGCATCAGACCTACTTTATGAGACCACCCCATTATTATAAAGCATTTTATGTTTCATTGGCCATGACACTATTTTTATACGAGTGTGAGTCACATGTAGGACACGGACTTGCGTACTCGGCTGGCCACTGGTACGTATAGGTCATGCGACGGTTAGAGATAACTGCCAATAAAAACTTTATATGCTAGTAGACCTGGCAGTTATTAAAGGTATTATCGTGTCATGTATATGACATATTTAGAGCATGGGGTGGGAAGAACAACAAGTAAGGCATTTGGGCTCCTTTGCACCTTTTCCTTCTGTAACCCGGAAGCTCCACTGGAGATACGGGCGGTAATAACCCCATTTATAATTGGCGGCCTCTGCAGTTCAAAAGACGACATGCTTTAAGGCCCCTGATTCTCCGAGAGAGTCACGCCAATCCCATATTTTTTAGCCAGATAGCCCACTTGGTGGAAAGTTGTTCTCAAACTGCATTCACTTAGACGGTTAGGCGACCCATTGAATGTTTATTTTCAGTACTTATTGACATGTTATTATGTATCTTATTACGTCCCTCTGAGGACATGGTCCCTTTCCAGATATGGACGAGCAGGAGTACCCACAAGAGTACGGACCTGGACCTGACTCTACTTACCAGACTGAGGAGGACTTACCCTCAAAGTATCTGTGATTTATTTTCACTGTTTAGAGATTTTGTTGCTACTTTAGTATAGTCGTTTTGTAGTGGATTTGTTTTCACCTGACTATCAGACTTGATACTCATCCTTGATATTCAGTTATTATTCATCTCTACTTATTATTTGTGCTGTGGATGATATATAAATTATGTGTGACTTGTTGTGACAGTATATTACCACTGATGGATTGGATATTCATGTACAGCGTACGTGTGTATATGGTTTCCATATATTGGAGTTCATATACTTACGGCTGGGCGTGTTACGTATTCCTAGTCCTACGTATTTTGGGACTAGGGCATGACATGTTTTTAGTGGTGGCCCATGCAGGTCTGAAATATATTGTCATGGTTACGTAACTGTACCAAACAAGCCTACGTATAGGAATAAAGTATAAGGATCTCATCCATGCTTGACTGAAACCTCATTCTTCCTTAAGTTTTTTGCCAAGACCCTTTACCCTGTACCTTGTTGGCGTAAAAGCCAAGTGACTGTTGTTGGCATAAAAGCCTATTGATTGCCTAGTTAGCATAAAGGCCAAACTATGAAGAAGATTGCCTCCTTTATGCTGCGGTTATGACAACTGCTAACCACATTTCCTTAGTCTTCTAAATCTACGTTTGACACGTCATGCAAGTCATGTAGGAAACTACCCCAGCGTAAACTTGATAATAGATAACCAACGTAGAGTAGCCTGATTCGGCGTAAAATGTAAGGATAGGTGATGTGAGCGTATTTGACATAGCCTTAGCTTTCCCAGTCATAACCAAATCTCGTGCATTTAATGCAGAGATATGCCTCGAGCCCTGTGCAAGCAACAGCTTTTTACGTAGCATCTGATTTGTCTTATCTTGAGCGTAAAAAAAAACTCATTTTCTGTCAATATGGAAGAGGCAGCGTATTCAGAAGACCCCTTTCTTTCTTTTGGATGCGTAAAAACCGACTTGTGCCAAATATGTCACTAGACGACAACCTGGGTCTCTGTGCAAATCATCATCACAGCCGACCTCTCAATCATCATGCAGTATTTCTGTCAGATGTCAGGATTCATTGATTAGTCTGAAAAATTCATCCAAGGAAATACCAAGAGTTCCTCGTACAACTTTATACTGCAAACATATTTCAGGTTTTATAGTTCTCTTTTCCCGCGGAGACTTTTACGCAGACTCTTACGCAGATAGATTTTACGTAGACTTTTACGCGGGCAAATTTTACGCGCAGACCTTTTACGAAAGACTTTTCGCAGGAAGTATAGCCACTTTTCACGCATACTTTTTACTCAGACTTTACGAAGGGAGTATAGAGATATTTTACGCGGGCAGATTTTACGCAGACAGACTTTACGCAGCAATCTTTTTACGCACATATTTTTACGTAGACAGGTTTTACGCGGACAGTTCTGAAACCATGTTTTATGCTAACAGTTTTGATTCTCTACTTTACACTTCTCTGTTTTACGTCAGACTATCTTAAAGCTCTGTTTTACACAGGAAGCTTAAAACAACCTATTTTACGCCAGTTACCTTGAACCTTGTTTTACGCAGGGAGGGACTTCAAGTATGTTAGGATTTTTTTTACGCGGAAAATTCCCCAGCATATTTTATGCTTCTACATTCTATCTAATGCTTCCATCCTGTTTGATTCATGTACTTTTCTAAATCATTGTGTACATCACCTGCAGAGAGATGGATATGCAGAAGGGATGTACTGATGGTGACACAACTCCTGGAGTCAATGATCAGACTCAAGGAGAGACCTCAACAACTCCTAGACTTTCAGGATCAAATGGACAGATTCACAATCCAGTTACATCTGATCTTCCCGTTCCACCTAATGGAAACCTTCCAGTCTCATCAACACCACAGGATGGCCAGGCACAACTATTCCAATTCTTTCAGATAATAATGCAGGAACAGAGACAACAGGCTGCCACACTAGTTGTAGAGCAGAGGCAGCAAGCAGCAGAACAAAGACAGGAGTTCCTAGCAGCACTTGAAAGGATGGCTGCAAAGACTACTGTACCAGCTCAAGCACTAGCTCCAGTACCTCGAGCTAGAGTTGGTTCAGTAAAGGACTTTGTAAAGATGGGTCCGAGGTCGTACAAAGGCATTGAGAGCCCAGAGGAAACTACCAACTGGATAACTCACACTCGGAAGCTATTAGAGGCATCGCAGCTACCTGCAGACCTATGGATGACAGGTGTAAGAACGCTTCTAGATGGTAATGCTCATCACTGGTGGAAATCCATGGAGCGCCAGTTGGGCACATACCAGACTTGGGAGCAATTCTTGGAGTGCTTTAAAAGAAAGTACTTCCCGGACACCGTCAGAGATGTATTGTACGATCAGTTTCTCCACCTAGAGCAGGAGAACAGAACGATGGACGAGTATGATGCTGAGTTTAGTCGCCTCAGTAAATATGGTGCTACCTTGATACCAGATGACTTGACCAAGGCTAAGAGATTTCATCGCGGACTGACTCAGGAGCACAAACACTACACTAGCTCCCAGTCCCGAATCTCTTATGCCGAATTGCTGACAAAAGCCAGATTGCAAGAAACCATCAACAGAGGAAAATAAGGCCAGTCGAGGACACAACAAGGACCAGCAAGGATATAGTAGGGACCGGCTAGGACATAACAAGGAGGACCTATCAGATGTCCCTGGGCACAGCAGCATCAGCAACACCGAGTCAGACCATACCAGATTCCGAAGAAACCCTAATGTAATTATTGTGGGAAAATCGGACACATTTTGAGAGATTGTCGGAATCGCTTGGGACAGTGCTTACGATGTGGTTCCGGACAGCATTTGGCAAGAGATTGTCCAAGGCAACAGACATAGGCACTACCACCACCAGCACAAAGACTAGCGCTTCCAGCACCAAAGCCAGCTCAACAGATGGCTAGACCAGGAATACCTTGACCTCCAGCATCAGGAGGATTTCAGCAAGGACCACCACTACCTAATCAGGAGGATCAGTATATGAGGGCCGGACAGGGACAACCACAGCGGAACGGGCAAGCTTTTGCAATGGAAGTGGATGACTTGGATCAGGAAGTGGATGTCATAGCAGGTATCGCTCTTGCTTTTACTTTTCCTGCTGTGACATTATTTGATACGGGAGCCACCTGTCACCCCCACATTTCAGATTAGGGGTATTTTTGTCTTTTCATGATTAATGTATAAAATATTGCATGATATTTAATTATATTTAAATTGCCGTAATTTTATTTCATTGTTGCGCGTTACCGTTGCTTCGATATTTGGAGCACTATCCTAGCCATTGCCTTCCAACAAATTTTCCAACCTTGCCCTAGATGTGTCCGTCTTCCATTCTGACCTTTTTGTAACTCGTAATTATACTCTCTTGTGCTTCATTTTAGCCGCATAATATTCGTCGCGGACGTTTATTTAATTTCTAAATAAAATCCAACTTTGTATCGTTGTGCGTTCCAATCAAAATTGGAGACACAATCTCAACCATTTTCGTGCAAACCAAATTAGGATAATATTCTGTTCTGGGTCTTCTTCACTAATGATATTTTTGGCCCAACCTAATTTTAGTCCCATGTATTCCTAATTAATTTTAGAACACCGCTTGTATTTATTTCTAATTAAATTGGGGATACTAACTTTGACTAATCCTATTTTAACCCAATTTAATCCAAATACCCTATTCATTAAGCTCATACAAAACACACAACACCCCCTCACCCTACAAAACACCAAACACCAATTTTCCCACAAATTTTTTATCATTTTATGTGTCCGTGCAAATATCCAAATTTAAGGGGGCTCATTTTACAAATATTGCATTAGGTGTCAACACCCCATTGGTTCAAACCAAATGGAGAAGCCCTAATATTTGACTAGTCAACCCAACCCTCCTTGCATGAATGATTTTTCTCATGACGAATTCCAACCACCCATTTGAATTGGGTCAATCCTCACCCTCTAACCCACACTCACCATCCCCTATAAGATGTCTCTTTCTCCCATCTTCCCAATGCAGGCCCTAATTCCAAGGAGCCTTGAAAATCTTACCCCCTCTCTCTCTCCTCCCTCCTCACAACTCTCAACCGTAGCAATTTTTCCATTTTTTCCTTTCTCTTCTTCTTTTTCTTCTTGAATCATCTCCTTCCTCCCAAGGAAAAGAACCACCTCCACCACTGCACGAGACAACCGCCGGAGCCCGGTGATAACAACCCGACTCCTCGAACTCGCCCACCACCGGAATGACCCGAACGGCCCTCCTCGTAATAATCGGAGCTCCGCTGCCATCCCCGCCTGCACAGCGACTCGACAGCTCGCCTGAAGTCGAGATCTGCTACCGGAGCTGACTCCCTCCTCGCTCGACTGCACCCGCTATCGTCGACCAGAACCCGTGAACTCGCCGGACCTCGCCTGAGAGGACTCAACCTCCCCGACCCGCTGCAGTGCATAACCCGCCTCCACACGACGGTCAACTCCATGTCACGCCCCGATCTCCCGCCGGAATCGGCCGTCCCCGCTAGGCGCGAATCACCGTGCCAACGCTCCCGCGGGACGTACATTTCCATTGGGACGCGATGCCGTACGAGCCTGGGGTTGCGCCCGCGCAAGGCAAATACTGAAACGATCGTTGATAACTAGTTCACAGAGTCGACATAGCGGAAATATAAAATGAACACAAGTATTGAATCCAATCAAGCTCTTTATTGATATGAAGTAAGGATTACAAGCGGCGCTAGGCCGAGATTACAAACCGCTCATGCTCTCACTCTCTCTTACAACGAACATGCCCTTAGGCTCAGAACCAATATAAACAATCTGGATGATGATGTTCTCATACATTATGTCTCATATATGCGAGCTCCGGGTCCGTGCGCCACGCTCCAAGACACCAAGTGCGGTCTGGTGCCTCATTGCGTTAAACGATCTCCGAATCCGTACGAGTTCCCCCTGCACCTGCATGCAGACTGGTTGGGTATCAGTACATTGAATGCACTGGTGGGGAGGCCTCTCGTCCACCCACAAAACAAGCACGTTCATTAGTTATGTGCACCGACTGGTTTCGTTGTCCTATTCCTTTGCCTTAGGATCAGTTACATGGCAATATAAAGAAAGTAATCTCCGTGTCAGCTCAAGAGTGTCATGACAATGAACAAATGAGTTCAACTTACCACTTCTTACCATTCGGCCTTCCCTGTCATATGCAGGAATATAAACAATGATCTACGAAATAACAAGAAGCAACTATGAAACCCAAGTGTTATACCGTGTCTCTGCCTCACAAGACCCATTTTTACTAGAAATATATGTGATATCATGCATCCATTCTACTTATGCAAAATGTCGTGCAAACGTACTCCTTCCCGTTTCTTCTTTATTAAATGCGGATAGCCGCTATGCAAACATGACTTATCTATATGAAGGTCACTGGCTCTGCTAGCCATATTGGACATAATCTGCAATGGACGGCCGTCTTCCAAGCTCGGTTGCTAGCCTTGCTGGGCCTCCTAGCCGTCTAATGAGTCGGCGCCCATCCAGGTCGGTAGCAAGCCTTGCTGGATGTCTCGCTCTCGCCCGCTAGTCATCAGCTAGCGTATTGCCAGGACTACACTGGCACTGTCCTCCCGGGCCGACACGATTCGGATGCCTCAGCAATCGTGTCGAGGACTCTCTCTACCTGGTGCGCAACCAGTTGTCCGTGACCATGCAACTACTCCCCCACTTCCAATCCTAGCCGGGAACAACTCTCGGATCAATCTTTGCCGAGGACTACACTCGGATCTTTTCTTCTTTACGCAGCTCCCTGATTAGAGACTGCCTCGGTGATCTGCATATCCCGAGTACCTTCCTTTCCTTCCATCTCCTGACTCGGAACGACTACTTGATAGCCTTCCTCGTCTATACATGCAACCTGATTTACTCCATCCCGTGTCATGTTTCGTGCGGTGCAATACCTCAGTATGAACTCACACTACTTTATGGCATATGTGAAGGAACTGACTACATTCCAACTTAACAATCCCAACTACGCAAATAGCAAGTAAAATCTCCATGTTCTATAAAATGATAAGACGGGGTTATCCCCATAGCTATGTGCTTTCATCTCTTTTATTAGCATGCAAAGGTTATTGCCTGTAAACTAGCATGTAACATTCATTTTTATTAGTGTGCAGCTAAGTAGAGACAGGTTCACCGGGGCCACCCACCTTAGCAATGTATCGCCTCGGTCGAGCGAGACTCCGGACGCGCCTCTGCTAGCCTAAGTCTGACTCCATTGAAGATCCCAGCATAAATGCCTTTGCATCGAACGAGCCATCTCGCTGAGCAAGGCGATTGAATAGCTACACTTGTGCCGTTTAAATCGGCCCTCCGGGTTGAGCGGAGCGGGTCGTTACATTATACACCACTCAGAACAAGTCTCGTCCTCGAGACTTCCTGAGCGCAACTCGTACTATCACACAACTTCTAAACTAAACTCTATACACCTTGCCTAACTTTCAAGGACTCTCTTAATACCACAATCATTTATTTTCTCACCATGCGATACGCCAATGTTTAACCAACTCTCATCGAACGACTCTACCGTTTAATGCTATCGAACTATACTCAACTCAATCGTCGCACTCCCGACTCAAATCTACTTGTACACGGCACAGGGCTGTAATACCCAAGCACATGGTATTCTATAAATCAATGGGCACTTACAACTCATAATTGGGTGGACTAGCCCAACTGTTATATTATCTAACATAGGAACCAAATACAGACGAACACATTTGACAGTTTACTTGACCTCGCCTATCGAAACCCATCGTTACGCCTAAACCCAAAAGTTTGAATCTCGGCTAATTTTCCAATCTCGTTTGCATCAAATCTCTCTGAGTCACCGCCCAATCTCGCTAAGTAAATTTACTGTCAGCCAAGGCCGTCTCATTAAATCACCTACATTTTTTCTGACTCAGTCTATATTGCTCCTTAGCACAGAGATAACTCGCCCACCTGGGGTACGCTATAATCCTTCCAGTCTTTGGTTTAATCGAACTTAACTTCCTATTTGTTTTACTCGTTCCATTCGCATGAGTGCTTAATCATTTCATCCGAATGATCCCTTTGTACAACTATTGTATTACCAAACTCAGTCTCGCACTGCGCCTTAGCGCAGAACTATCTCGGTAGCACAGAGAATGTTACAATCTTTCCTTTATGAAAATTTAGGTTGAGGCTAACCTAATTCAGTTGCCATACTCATCCATGCGAGTCCGAACATTTTTATTTGTAGTTGCATCCGAGTTATGCATATCGCTAAGTCTGGATTGTACCCATATTCAAGGCGTCCCCCAAATATGTGTATTTCAACCAAGCTTAGTGACAGCTAAGTCTGACAAGCTACTCATGAAATTTTTTTGAAACACGGATCGATCTGCTATATGAATGACCGAACTCTGGTTCAATTTAGTTATCGTCTACTCCAATCTCACCCAATTTCAAGTTTGTATTACTAGCCAAGCATCGCACATCTTCCAAGCAACGATCCAACTCATCACGCCAACTTATCTTCAATATCACCAATTCTAATCGTGAGAGTCTCGTCCAACAATTCTCCAATACCGTCTTATCCTTTATCGTCGCATAACCAATCCGACCAAATCAATTATTACCCGAGTCCTATCTCGTATTACGTTTGTTTCAACGCGAACGTTGCTAGTGTATATTTCCAATTCTAAATCCTAACTCTAAGTCTCGTTGCCCCAGTTCTATCATTCTTCCCGAACGATACTCTAAAGTCAGTCACTCCAGTTTAACTCAAGGCACAGGGTCGTATGCCTAGCCACTAGGTCAGCTCACAAAGTCATAGGTACAGTTCAAATTTGTGACTCATCGTGCAACCACGTTGCACAACGCTCGCCCTAAACACCCTAAGGTCAAACCATTGTTCCTTTACACGGGTATTCTACCCAAGCTCGTCTCACTCAGATTTTTAACATCGAGCACAGATCATCCTATCACACCAACACGCTCGTTTAACCGAACCCATGATACGCCCACACTGCAGGTCTAACCCATCGATTCGCACATACTATCTCTATCATCACGTTTGATAGAATTCACCAACCCATCCATTTCTACGCTTGTATCACTAAGCCACAATTCTATTATAAATCATCGATGTATATCATAAACTCTAAGTCGTCCAGCATAATCTACGCATCCATTTATAAAACCGTCCAATATCTCTTACTTTACGTTTCTAAACTAAATCCTCACCAAAAATCCTTAGATTTACTTAAATTCTGAAACTTGTCTTATCGTATCGAACCACAAGTCAAAATTATCCTTTAATTGTCACGTTCTGGTCTCCCGCAAGTTCAATCATCCCCGTCGGACGTGATATCACCATGCCAACGCTTCTGCGGAATGATTATCCTAATCCGGACGTGACGCATGTGCGAGCAAGAAGTCGTACTCGCACATGACAAGAAGGTCAATCGTTATGGTTATCATCGAACGAACAGACACCTTATCGTCACCTTTCATTTTATCCCAAGTTGTACATTGATCCACCAAGCCATGTTCTTCTAACAACCGTTCTTACATCCATCCAAGTTCGCCTAACCAAACCGTCCAACTTAATGTTCTAGCACTCCTCAAACAACTAAGTTCAAATCCCAAACCCAAGTCTATCCCATTTGATACGTTCCATTCATCGAGTTCGTTTAGAATAATCACCGAACATGTTCCCTCGAGTTTGATTATCCCCGTCGTACGTGAATCACCATGCCGGCGCTCCCGTAAGATAATCGTTCTCGCTGGGACAGATTTCGAATGTTATCTTTCTGAACTTGATTTCAAGATCGTTCTTCCAAACTCTACGCCAAATCTGTTATCGCTTAACTCGATCCATCAAAATTATAATTTTTACTAACTTACATCAATCCATACTTATCTTTCAACCATTGTTATGGTCTAAATCTCCCAAAATTTGAAATCATCGTATTCGTACTCAAACCGAACTCTATCGAGCGATATCCTACTCAAATCCAAATTTTCATGCACGCTATCATTCGTTCGCTACATTATTTCCAATTGCATTAATTCCGATCACATCACCGATTATTCCATCTTAATTCAAGTTTTAATTCACTTGTTTCAACTCAAGGTCGCTTATACAATCCTTTAAGTTTCCCCGTCCATGTAATCAATTTCAATTGCCCTGGATTACTATTCGATGTAAGCCTTATCCCTTATTCAACTCATTTTAACTCGTTCAACCCAAATATTGCATGCTCCTCCAAGTTCGCTTACTTGCTAGGCATTGTTTATTTATACTAAGGCTTTACCCAATCTCGTCGCTTGCTGTTAGACCCGTTTAACTCTCCGAATCCATGACTTCGTTCGAGCATTTCTAAGCCGACCAATACACCACTCAGGGTTCGAGTCATACTCATAACTCCTGAATCGCGCTCGTATCCTTCACTCGTCTTCCCAATTCGTTCCTTAGAACTCCAACACGATTCCTATTTGTCGCCTTAACGATCTTAGACTCGTATGTACCCCTATCGATAGTCCACCATACAAATATGTTGTAAATTATAACTTATCGTTATGGATAACCATCCAACTTATATCTGAAAATTCCATACACGATTTCCATTACTCGCCTTAGCGGTACTCCGATAACGTCTCTATCGATTTCCCTCCTAAGTTAACTTTATTTTCATCCGAACAATATCCAAATCTCGCTGCAACCCACTAGCACCAAGGGTCTTGGTGCACGATACTCAACGCAACTTGGCCAAAAGGCCCTGTGCATAAATCACTGTCTGGACGATATTCTTATCTCGTACTCTACTCGCTTGGTGTTTTCATATAGACATATAATTTGCCGATTATAACACGAGCCTACTATCACAATGTCTTTCACAAGTTGGGACAAAAGCCCACGCATCATAATCCCGTTCAAGCAATCGTATATTTCACACACACTTTTCGAAAATATTTAGACTTATTGTATGGAACATCCATCGAAGCATCGAGAGAGAGCATCTACCAATTCTTCAATACACAAGTTCAAAACTGAGATAATCGAAACGAATTCCAAGGACGTAAAGTCGTGCTCTGATACCAATATATCATGCCCCGATCTCCCGCCGGAATTGGCCGTCCCTGCTAGGCACGAATCACCGTGCCAGCGCTCCCGCGGGACGTACGTTTCCATCGGGATGCGATGCCGCACGAGCCTGGGGTTGCGCCCGTGCAAGGCAAATACTGAAATGGCTGTTGATAACTAGTTCACAGAGTCGACATAGCGGAAACATAAAATGAACACAAGTATTGAATCCAATCAAGCTCTTTATTGATATGAAGTAAGGATTACAAGCGGCGCTAGGCCGAGATTATAAATCGCTCATGCTCTCTCTCTCTCTCTTACAACGAACATGCCCTTAGGCTCAGAACCAATACAAACGATCTGGATGATGATGTTCTCATATATTATGTCTCATATATGCGATCTTCGGGTCCATGCGCCATGCTCCAAGACACCAAGTGCGGTCCGGCGCCTTATTGCGTTAAACGATCTCCAAATCCGTACGAGTTCCCCCTGTACCTGCATGCAGACTGGTTGGGTATCAGTACATTAAATACACTGGTGGGGAGGCCTCTCGCCCATGCCACAAAACAAGCACGTTCATTAGTTATGTGCACCGACTGGTTTCGTTGTCTTTCTATTCCTTTGCCTTAGGATCAGTTACATGGCAATATAAAGAAAGTAATCTTCGTGTCAGCTCAAGAGTGTCATGACAATGAACAAATGAGTTCAACTTACCACTTCTTACCATTCGGCCTTCCCTGTCATATGCAGCAATATAAACAATAATCTACAAAATAATAAGAAGCAACTATGAAACCCAAGTGTATATCGTGCCTCTGCCTCACAAGACCCATTTTTACTAGAAATATATGTGATACCGTACATCCATTCTACTTATGCAAAATGTCGTACAAACGTACTCCTTCCCGTTTCTCCTTTATTAAATGCGGATAGCCGCTATGCAAACATGACTTATCTATATGAAGGTCACTGGCTCTGCTAGCCATATTGGACATAATCTGCGATGGACGGCCGTCTTCCCAGCTCGGTTGCTAGCCTTGCTGGGCCTCCTAGCCGTCTAACAATTCGGCGCCCATCCAGGTCGGTAGCAAGCCTTGCAGGATGTCCCGCTCTCGCCCGCTAGTCATCAGCTAGCATATTGCCAGGACTACACTGCCACTGTCCTCTCGGGCCGACATGATTCGGATGCCTCAGCAATTGTGTCGAGGACTCTCTCTACCTGGTGCGCAACCAGTTGTCCGTGACCATGCAACTACTCCCCCACTTCCAATACTAGCCGAGGACAACTCTCGGATCAATCTTTGCCGAAGACTACACTCGAATCTTTTCTTCTTTACGCAGCTCCCTGATTATAGACTGCCTCGGTGATCTGCATATCCCGAGTACCTTCCTTTCCTTCCATCTCCTGACTCGGAACGACTACTTGATAGCCTTCCTCGTCTATGCATGCAACCTGATTTACTCCATCCCGTGTCATGTTTTGTGCGGTGTAATACCTCATTATGAACTCACACTACTTTATGGCATATGTGAAGGAACTGACTACATTCCAACTTAACAATCCCAACTATACAAATAGCAAGTAAAATCTCTATGTTCTATAAAATGATAAGGCGGGGTTATCCCCTTAGCTATGTGCTTTCATCTCTTTTATTAGCATGCAAAGGTTATCGCCTGTAAACTAGCATGTAACATTCATTTTTATTAGTGTGCAGTTAAGTAGAGACAGGTTCACCGGGGCCACCCACCTTAGCGATGTATCGCCTCGGTCGAGCGAGACTCCGGACGCGCCTCTGCTAGCGTAAGTCTGACTCCATTGAAGATCCCAACATAAATGCCTTTGCATCGAACGAGCCATCTCGCTGAGCAAGGCGATTGAATAGCTACACTTGTGTCATTTAAATCGACCCTCCGGGTTGAGCGGAGCGGGTCGTTACACTCCACCGCCGGTATCAACTCCGGTCACCCCTCCGAGCAGACCACCGCCTTGACAGTTCCCCGCACCACCACCTGAGCACGCTCGCCTGAACGCTATGCACCTCCCCCTCGCCGTTCTTCCCTTAACGAACTCTACATCACCACCACCATCCTCATTCCCTGTCGAGCAGCGACTTCCCGATGACAGCCCAGCCTCGCCATGATCTTCACCTTCATCCTCATTCCATCGTTGTCATCTCCACCATCGCGATCACCTTCACCACCATCGTCGTTGTCATCACCTAAGTCATCATCGTCGCCATCATCGTCATCGCCGTGCTCGTGCACGCCAAAACCGAGGTGAGGAGTATTTCCTTTATTTATGTACGCATACGTACGAGTATACGTATTTGTATGGATGTATGTAGGTACGTATTAGCATGCATATTGGTATATAATCAAGTGTATATTGGTATATATTCAAGTGTACATTGGTGTATATATATATATATATATATATATATATATATATATATATATATATATATATATATTATATTTCTCAACTAGTATATATATACCTATGTATACGTATTGTACGTGCATCCCTAGTACCTATTTAATATATGTATATATGTACATAGTATAAATTGATTAGTATGTATATGTATACGTATATAAATATATATATATAATATAAACTTTATTAAGTATCCAAATGCATATATCTATTATAATTGTAATTAGTTAGTATTAATGTTTGTGATAAATAATAATAGGAATTATATGCCCGTGTACTAGGTGACCCTAATAAAATTACGGATACCCGTATCTATCTTGACCTGTGACCATGTAGCATGTTAGAAGACTGCCATAGGTACGCCGACTATCGGCAAAACCCGTATCACTGACTGTCTGATTGCACAACATTTGCAGACACGGCACCCGTACAATTTGACGCACACTTGACCCTAGTTGACCAGTGTCATACCTAGCGTGGCCCTGAGTTCAGTATATTTTTATTGTGTGCTAGTGTAATGTCTGATGCAATATTGTATTATATGATATGTCTATAGGACTGTTGGATCATCCAGACGATACTCTGGAACAGGACATTGGTTTTACTAGCTAAGGACCCAAGGCGAGTACATTTTTTGATAATTTTCAATTATTTGATAATATCTATAATTCCAGTATCTAGAAATGTTACATCTGATTCTTGACACTGTGCTGCACGGACTAGTATATAGATTGGATCTGCAGTCATGAGATGTACATTGATTATCGTATTGATATTGTACACGATATTGATATTGAGACCTTGTACATGATATATTGGATATTGCTCGTGTATCGTGACGTGTCGTGATTGGGTCCACTGTACTAGTTGGGGGCAGGGAAAATATTAGTAGATTATGTGATCATATCCAACTCTACATGCATCATAGCTCACCCCACACCTCACGTCGAGTACGACCTGACCTTTACATGCCTCATAGCTGTTATATATGATTAGCCTGACCACTACTTGCATCATAGCTAACCAAATAGTTAGCCTGACCTTACATGAATCATAGCTAATTATATGTAACAAGCCTGATCTTGTCCCAAGCTGATCACATAATAGACTGATATTTCAAACACTTAGAATAGTTACAGTTCTTTATTCTATTTTCATATACTACATCACCTGTATATGATATTATTGCTCTTTCTCTTTATTTTATATATGCACTGACTGTACCATATTGCTTATATTGCCTGTCTCTTTATATTGTCATTGTATTTACTTATTGCCTTCTCTCAGTATTTAGCATCATCTATTTATTGTTTTATAGTCCTTATCAATTAAATGGAACTGTTATTTAAGATTTACTTTGCTCCTTCCTGACTGGAAATATTTTTCTAGACTATGCTTTAGAGGACTGGTGTCCGACATTTTATGGACTACAGGGTGAGTAGCTGCAGATTTGGACTTGGTAGATCAGTTGTGATTCCGGGAGGTCTAGCCGGAATCACTAGTTATCTAGTTAGTTTCTTTTGGTTGTCTATTGGTACCGAATTTGTCTTCGGCATACTTTGTTGAGACTTGAATTTATTGTTGAGTTAGATTATTTCTATTTAGACTTGTGTTGCATCTTACTTATTTCTTCGAGATCTTATCGTGCTGTAGTTATGTGATTGAGTATGTTGTTCATATTATTGTGGTATCCGTGTCTCCTTATGGATTTGGATGCTCGTGTGAGATTGTTTAGATAGTATCATGACCTAGACAGCGTTCTACCACCGATGCTGCGGCGTAGGCTGGACGTACCCACGCTCTCGTGCCCCTATACCGGGTACGGGTTGATGAGAACATAAAATATTATATTTTTATTCCTTAATGTATACTCCTTTATGCTCATTTAATGTCTAAAGATACTCATTATTTTTATATTTTGATCTAGGATACAATTGGAGTCACTAAAAGCAAAATGGAGCTAATTATCAATTCTGGACAGTTCTGACACCTTGTAGCAAAATGGTCATAACTTGCTCATCCAAAGTCCAATTGAGCTGATCCAAATTGATTCGGAAAGCTAAGTGATAGAGGCACAATTTTGCTGTTTTGATTTTCCCGAGATTCTGGCTACATCATGGACCAAATTATGCTTGAAGTTGAGACAACTATGCTGTGCACAAAAAGTGGAGTTGATATAACCATTTCCCAACTTATTCAAAGATTTTATTTTATTGTTGGGTTGTTGTAACTCTTAGAGGATTTTTGGAAAGATATTGTGATCTTCAAACACTTATTTAGAGTGTATAAAAGGGGTAGAGATCAAGAGGAAAAAGGGGAATAACACACAACTCTTCTTCCTCTTCTCCAATATTCTTTTGAAGTGTTCTTGAACATGTGGAGCTAAAAGTCTTGTTGGTCGAAGGAAACGGAAGCCTCGGAATGAATAAAAACTTGTGAGATCTAATTTGTGTTTATATTTTTGATTTGTGCTTTAAGTATCGAATGTTTTCTTATGCATATTTTTATGATTATCTTGTTTAATGACTAGGATGCATACTAGTTTATTATTCATGACAATCTAATGCTAAATTAGATATCGAATCCGTAATTGTTCGATCCCTCTAATTTGTGAAGCAACCAAGATTTAATGAACTGCTTTGTTTTATTAGATCTTAGGAGGAAATTTTTTGACAAAATTAAATGCAACCGCGTGTGCTTGTGTTATTTTGCTTCATCGATCTCATCGAGTTTAATACGCTACTAGATTAAACCTTTAGCGCTTGTCTGGGGTTATTTAGTAGTTAAGGTTAATTAGATCACTTGTTTTTAATTAATTATGGCTGAAGGTGTAAAATCCCCTTCCTAGAAAATCGTATAAACTCTTTTAATTATTAATTATTAATTAAATTATAGTAATTAGGTCTAAATAGGAGAAATAGATTTTTAATAATTTTTATGTTAGGTGTTCGGGCACTTAGATGACTTATGGGACCTTCAGGAATTTTTCGAAATTTATTCCATGTAGGAGACCCCTTGAGCAGTTGCTAGCCTAACGATGTGCAATACCCTATTCTATAAATTTTTCTTATGAATATATATATATATGTATATACAAATATATATATGTATATATATATTTTATAAAGGAAAAGAAAAGAAAGTAAAAAGAATTTAATAATAAGAATAAGAATAAGAATAATAATATTATAATAATAATAATAATAATAATAATAATAATAATAATAATAATAATAATACTAATAACTAATAGCCTTCAACCAGCAACTTAATGCTAAAGCTACTCTTCTTAGCAACTTAGGAATATGTTAACCCTTTAGCAACCTGTCGCTTGCACGTTGGCAACTCACAGCCAGAGAACCCTTCAACCCCTTTAGCGGCTCCAACCCGATAACCCCCTCTCCTAATATATATTATATATATATATAATAGCTCTCTAAAAACCCTAACCTAGAAATTCCAGACCTCCTTCTTCCCATCTAGAGCTGTCACCACAGCCAGAGAAGCCTCCCCAAGCCATCCAATCATCCCGTCGATGCCGACATCGCGAACTGCAGTCTCCCACTCGAGGCACCTTCGCTCCGGCACGAATTTTCGTTGACTCGCTCGACCAAACGCTGATCCGTTTTCATAGGTATGATCTTCCCTCAACCCTCTCCAGTATTTGTTTTATAGTCAACCTCGGAAAATGTGTGCCCCTAGGTGTAAATCAGCGTCCAAAATGGACGGACAGGCAGAATTCTGCAATCGCAGAATTCCAGATTGACCACCCGTATTGTCGAGTTCGTATCTCCCACCACAGAGATCCGAATTCAATGATTCTTTTTGATACCTGTAGAATACATGATCTAGTTTATTTTCTGTATAATAACCCTAGGCTAATAGTTGCTGTGGACATAGTTATGTTCGTCACAAAACTGTGCGCACCCACTTTTTCCGGTTTTCCAAAAGTTGGAGAACGGAGCGCGCCCCGCCAACCGGGACCGCCCCGCCGTGTGCCAAGTGTACCAAATGGTGCACACAGCATAACGGGACACGTGAAAATTCGTGGGGACTGATTCGGACGCGTGTGCGCGCCGGAATCAGACCGTATCCACGGACACATTTTGTGTCGCCACTTTTATGGAACTCACGAGTATTTTGTGCACGATTGTCAGATTACGACGAAACTTGCGCCACTGGACTCGTGGTAATGCGCTGGTCCTGTGACCCAATTTTCACGCATTTTTGAGACGGTTAACCAGATCGCCAATTGGCGGGTCCCATAGTTGACTTTTTGGACCAAATTATGTTCGACTCATCGGAATCCAAATTTGGACATACCGTTGGGTTCGTATTGACATTTAGAGTTGTTTGACCTATAGTTTGTCCCATTTAGAGACTGTTACCCTCGGCACGCTTTTCGGTGCAAAGTGGGCCACACGTGGACCCCACTTTTGCCCGAAATTACCGTTTTGCCCCTGTGTCCAAATTGGACGAAAGGGATGTGCTTTTTAGCTATTTTGCTCATTCCGGAAACGTTGGTGATGTTTATTCCAGCATCCGGAGACGTTTGTTCAGAGTCCTTAGTTCCAGGTTCAGTGTCCTTGACATTTGGGCGCGTACACTTTACAGATTTCTTGCCAGGCAAGTATACCTTGCCATTGTACTGTATTTACATTCCATATGAGGCATGCATGTTTATTTTCTGCTTATTTAGTTCATTTATTTTAACTGTTATATAAACTGCGCGTCCAAGGAAACTTGGGTGCAACGACGGTGTCGTCGTACTATGTTTTTACTTATGTATATGCATTGGACCTACTTTATGAGACTACCCCATTTTCATGAGGCATTTATGTTTCATTGGCCATGACACTATTTCTTACACGAGTGTGAGTCACATGTAGGACACGGACTTGCGTACTCGGCTGGCCCCCGGTACGTATAGGTCGTGCGACGGATAGGGATAACTGCCAATAGAAACTTTGCATGCTAGTAGACCTGGCGGTTATTAGAGGTTTATCGTGTCATGGACATGACATGCTTAGAGCATGGGGTAGGGAGAACAACAAGTACCGCATTTGAGCTCCTTTACACTTTTTCTGTGATGTCCGGATTCTCCGCTGGAGATACGGGTGGTGATGACCCATATATATACATTGGCGGGCCTCCGCCGTTCAAAAGACGACGTGCCTTTGGGCCCCTGGATCTTCAAAAGAGAACCATGCCAAATCCCAGTTTTCAGCCAGATAGCTCACTTGTGGGGAAAGGTGTTCTTAACTGCATTCACTTAGACGGTTAGGCGACCCAATGGATGTTCATTTTTCAGTACTTTATTGGCATGTGTTTTTTGTATCTTATTACGTCCCTCTGAGGACCTGGTCCCTTCCAGATATAGGTGAGCAGGAGTACCCGCAGGAGTATGGACCTGGACCTGATGCTACCTATCAGCCTGAGGAGATCTTACCTTCTGATTATATGTGATTCATTGCAGCTGTTTAGAGATTTTAGTTGCTATTCTTTTCTAGACATTTATTCTTATATTAGAGTTTATTCTCTTCTCTCTTTAGTAGTTTATTATAGTCGATTTGCAGTGGATTTGTTTCCACCCGACTATTGCACTTTGAGATTACTATTTGAGACTACTTCTTTGATATTCATTTATTGATTTCCATTATTCTATTATTTGTGTTGTGGATGAGATATAGAACTGCTTGTGACTTGTTGTGACATATATTTACCACTGTGGATTGGATATTCATGTACAGCGTACGTGTGTATATGGTTTCCATATATTGGAGTTCGTATACATACGGCTGGCTGTTACGTATTCCTAGTCCTACGTATTTTGGGACTGGGGCGTGACAGAAGGAGATAGGAAAATAATTCCAACGATGAATATTCAAAGTATGAATTAATATATACTTGCATCGATGATCAGTTTTAAGATTCCAATGGTGGATGTTGACTGAGACCAACATTTATTTCTTTGATTGTTTTAATACTTTAATTGTTTTTAGCTCTTCTTAATTTTCTTTTGATAAAAACTCTCCCCCAATCTTATTTTACATAGCATAAAGATCAAACTAATTACTCTTCGTGGGAACGATCCTTACTCTCACTACTACATATTATTTCAAAAGTAAAGGTTTTATTTTTGGGTGCCTACGACAGCACACCAAATTTTGGCGCCGTTGCCGGGGAGTAATTTTAGTTGATTTTTGTGCTTTTTGTGATCTTTATTTCGTTCTTGTGATCAAATAATTTTTTGCCTATTAGCAAAAAAAAAAAAAAAAATCGGTAACAGGAAATGGCGGCCAATTCTCAAATATTTGGCACTTGGCTAGATCTTCCATCTGGGCATGCTGATGAGGTAAATATTTCTTCCTTAGAACAACAAATTTCTTGTTTAACTTCTCTTGTTCGTCAGATGGTTGTAGGTAACATGAAAATAACAAAGGCTTGTAGGATTTGTCTAGTATCAGGGCATCCAACCGATATGTGTCCAACTCTCCAAGAGGAGTCCAATGAACAAGTGAATACAGAATGTGGTTTTTCTGGACTACCAGAAATGAAGTATAATTCCTATTCAGAGACGTACAATATAGGATGGAGAGATCATTCCAATCTCACCTATGGGAGTCCAGAATTAAATCAACCAGCAACTCAAAATTGCCCAAGTTACCAGCAATACAAGCAGCAATACCTACAACCAAGCCAAACTTCTAATTATGGTATGTCTTTAGAAGATATTGTTAAGTCTATTGCTATTAATAATTTACAATTTCAACAGGAGACGAGGGCTAGTATCGAAAGTTTGAACAATCAAATGAGTCAAATGACAACTGTAATTAATAAGCTAGAGGCACAAAGCTTGGAGAACTTACCATCTGAAACGATAGTAAATCCAAAAGAAACTGTAAGTTCAATCATTTTGAGAAGTTGTAAAGAAGTTAAAATTCCAGAAAAAGAAGCATGTGCATCATCAAAAGAAGAAGAAGAGAAAAATATCGTTGCAGACACGAACATTCCTAACGACGATGTAGTACCTAATGGAAAAGAAGTTTTTAAACTTGATGGAAAAGATGGAGTAAAAGTTGCCATCAGTGAGAATTTTGAGAAAGAATATGAGTTAACTTTGAGTACTCACTTACATAAAACTGTTGCAGTGTTGAACGATCTTCCAAAAAGACAACAGTCAGGTAACATTCCATATATTTTGTTACCAATTAATGACAAAAGACCTTTACCTTCTGTTTTGCAGGTATGCATTCTAGACTTGAAACTCCTGCCTAGTTATATCAAGTGTGCATAGAGTCGAGCCAACGACAATATTAAACAAAGGCGCTGCTTGGGAGGCAACCCAAGGAAAGTTTATTTTTATTCTCGCATTTTATTTTTTGTTATTTTGTCTTTTCTTTGCATTTAATCATACATTGGGTACAATGTCTGTTTTAAGTGTGGGGGAAAGATTTAAATTTTTTTTTTTAAGCAGTTTGAGTTTGTGTTTTTCTCAAAATAAAAATAAAAATAAAAATAAATAAATAATAATAATAATTGAGATTTTTTTTTAAATAAAAGGATTTTATTTTTATGGTTTTTAATAATTTTTGGTTGTGTATGTCATGAGTAAGATTAAACTAAATTTGAAAAATTTATAACATGATTGAATAAATAATTTTTTTCAACTTAGAATTAATTAGTCTAGTTATTTTTTTAAAAATGGTAGTATCTAAATTGGTAGACAAAAGCCAGTGAGGATTTGAGCCTTTAGACTGACACATCAGTCTCATTATTCTTTCATGAGAGATATTCTTCCACTGATTTGTTTCTCTAGAACTTGCTTTGATTCTCTTCGAGGTCACATTGACACATGCATGCATGAACATGATTAAGGCCATCTTTGCTATACGTTACATAAGCCAAATAGCCCACCTTGTAATTAATTTTCTTTTTGTTGAACCCCTTTGAGCTTTATTGCCTTTTTCTTGGTATACCCACATTACAAGCTTTCAACCAATAATATTTATACCTTTACCCAAGTCGCAAAGCTAGTGGAGCATTGTTGATCATTATGATATGTATGGGTGTACGAAAAAATAATTGTGGGGGTATCTAAATTTGTGGTTTGGTTATAACCAACAAAAATGGAACATATTTTTATCCTCAAATTTCCTAAGTTCCATTATTGTTAAAAAAATAAAAAGTAAAAAAAAAAAAAAAAGAAAGAAAAAAGAAAAGAAAAGAAATGGAGTGATTGATTTTGCATTGTTTAAATGCTTTAAAAGCCAAATTGAAGACGCTGCAAAATGGAGTGATTGATTTTACATGTTTTATATTGAGATTGAGTTGATTCATTTTTGCTCCACTAGTTTTGATGGCTTTTGAGCTACATTCCTAAATATATCCCACCTTAATCCTAAGCCATGTTACAACCCATGAAAAGTCCTTATGATTTATGTTATGCATGTGATCCCAGTGGTGGAGAATGAGAAAATATACAAGCTTATGGTAGAGCATTTCTTTTGGAATGAATTCGAGAGAAATATATACCTTCAAACACATGAGAGTTTAGTGTTTATTCCCGTGAGGGTCTACCTATTTAGTTTACTCCATTTTTCAAGTAAAAATACCTACTAAGTAATTAGAAGTTGTTTAAGAATATATGTTCATGATATGTTATGATTTTTGAAGAACTTGGTTATTATTTATTTATGACATTGCAACCTTGATTTCTTTTTGGAAAAATAAATTAGAGTTTTGCCCGAGGGCGAGCAAAGGTTAAGTGTGGGGGTATTTGATGAGAACAAAAAATATTATATTTTTATTCCTTAATGTATACTCCTTTATGCTCATTTAATGTCTAAAGATACTCATTATTTTTATATTTTGATCTAGGATACAATTGGAGTCACTAAAAGCAAAATGGAGCTAATTATCAATTTTGGACAGTTCTGACACCTTGTAGCAAAATGGTCATAACTTGCTCATCCGAAGTCCAATTGAGCTGATCCAAATTGATTCGGAAAGCTAAGTGATAGAGGCACAATTTTGCTGGTTTGATTTTCTCGAGATTCTGGCTACATCATGGACCAAATCACGCTTGAAGTTGAGACAACTATGCTATGCACAAAAAGTGGAGTTGATATAACCATTTCCCAACTTATTCAAAGATTTTATTTTATTGTTGGGTTGTTGTAACTCTTAGGGGATTTTTGGGAAGATATTGTGATCTTCAAACACTTATTTAGAGTGTATAAAAGGGGTAGAGATCAAGAGAAAAAAGGAGAATAACACACAACTCTTCTTCCTCTTCTCCAATATTCTTTTGAAGTGTTCTTGAACATGTGGAGCTAAAAGTCTTGTTGGTCGAAGGAAACGGAAGCCTCAGAATGAATAAAAACTTGTGAGATCTAATTTGTGTTTATATTTTTGATTTGTGCTTTAAGTATCGAATGTTTTCTTATGCATATTTTTATGATTATCTTGTTTAATGACTAGGATGCATACTAGTTTATTATTCATGACAATCTAATGCTAAATTAGATATCAAATCCGTAATTGTTCGATCCCTCTAATTTGTGAAGCAACCAAGATTTAATGAACTGCTTTGTTTTATTAGATCTTAGGAGAAATTTTTTTGACAAAATTAAATGCAACCGCGTGTGCTTGTGTTGTTTTGCTTCATCGATCTCATCGAGTTTAATACGCTACTAGATTAAACCTTTAGCGCTTGTCTGGGGTTATTTAGTAGTTAAGGTTAATTAGATCACTTGTTTTTAATTAATTATGGCTGAAGGAGATAGGAAAATAATTCCAACGATGAATATTCAAAGTATGAATTAATATATACTTGCATCGATGATCAGTTTTAAGATTCCAATGGTGGATGTTGACTGAGACCAACATTTATTTCTTTGATTGTTTTAATACTTTAATTGTTTTTAGCTCTTCTTAATTTTCTTTTGATAAAAACTCTCCCCCAATCTTATTTTACATAGCATAAAGATCAAACTAATTACTCTTCGTGGGAACGATCCTTACTATCACTACTACATATTATTTCAAGAGTAAAGGTTTTATTTTTGGGTGCCTACGACAGCACACCACGGGTCGTGACACGTTTTTAGTGGTGGCCCATGCAGGTCAGATTTTGCAAGTTGTGCGATATCGTAGTAGTGCGACGTCATAGTTGTAATTTCCAATTTAAATCTTTTTCCTTGGACATAGGATACTAGGATGAGAGAGGATACTCAATCAAAAAAAAATTCTTGAGAGATTCCTGGGACGACCCCTTGAGAATCTTATTATAATTTCCAATTTAAATCTTTTTCCTTGTTTTCGTCCGCTCTCGCTTGTTGTTATTGAACTTGATTCTTGTTGATCAGTTATTAAATTAAAATCTTGGCATCATTGTTGAGTTTGATTCTTGTTGACCAGTTGTTAACTTTAATACTTGGTATCGTTGTTGAGTTAATTTCATATCAAGATGAATTTTATGGGCTAAAATTTATGGTATCATCTGATGACATATATTGATGAGGACAGTGAGAAAGGTAAAACGTCTACTTTGGTTATGGAACCTAGAGTTTATCGCAGCCACATTAGCTGTCGTGACGAGAACGTAGGAACCTGACTTGGATATTCATACTTTAGTTATGAAATTTAGAGTTTCTCGCAGCCATACCGGTTGGCGTGGCAAAGATTCTAGATGACATGATTACAGAGTTGCATACCTTAGTTATGGAACCTGTCGTTTATCGCATCTATGTTTACTAGCGTGGCAAGGATTCTGAGTGATTTCTGACAGACGTGTATGATTATCAGGTTGTATCTTAAATTGGTTCTTAAAGTATCATCTCAATACTTATCTATTTCGTTATTACAGGACTTTGTTCCATCGCTCCTTTTTCTTGATAGCAGTAAGAGATACCTTCAGCCCTTAATCCAGTTCCTTTTTGAGCTTCTTTTCTTTGAGGATTCCTTGTTAGTATGATAATTAGTAACTTACAATTATGTCTGTGTCTTGTATTAGTTTTGACTGAGTGTGACTTGTTAGTTGTAAGTATTTCTTAGTTGGACATGTGAGCAGTAGGCATTAATCTAGAGATACCCATAGCATAGTACCTTGTAGCAATAGCTCTAGGATATGTGTCATTATAGTACTATAAGTAGAAGGAGAGTATAGAGTATCAGTGATAGTTCTAAGAGTTAGTATCAGAGCCAGCATACCCGTCCTGGCTAGTCATGAATTTATATAACTGGATGATCTATGTAAATAATTAAGTATCAAGGAATTGTGTTAAAGATTAATGGAACATGATGTTCAATTTGATGATTGATACTTGGGTGTGTTAAAAGTAAAGAAATGTATATGCATGAAGGGTTTTAATGAGATGTCATGAGTAGAGAAATATCAGGATTGGTAATAAAAGTTGTGAAGAGTATCACATATTAGTTTAACAGGCTGTAAAAGATTAAAGGGAAATACATATACATCAATCGAGATGAGGAACCATATACTTGCCCATGAGAGTAAAGTGAAACATGGGTGTTATAGAAGTACAAGTAATCGTGAGTTCTAATAAGTTTGATGAGATGATCCAATAATGAAGCTAGTGTTATCATTCCAAGGGTACTAATGATTCTATGTCGAGGATTAGTTGAGCAAGATGCTAATAACAGTAAGTACAATGTGTGATGATAATTAGATTGGTGTATCAATTAATATAGATAGAAAATTATTGGAGAAAATATGTGTGATGATAACTTTGATTATTGGAAGTAATACTGCAAGTAATCCAGGTAGTACAAATTTCAGAACACAGTTGAGGTTGTAGACAATTGGTGTATTTGTGTGCACCTGGAATATTAGAGACTGTGAATATTTATATGTATACTTGTGGAATTAAATTTATAATTTGAAGAGTGGAAATAAATTACAATTTTAAAGAATTTTAAGGAGTTAAGATTTTATGTTATAAAAATGTTTGAGGATTCAAAACTTGATTCAATAAACATAGTCAAAGCTATAAAGATTTTTGGAAGTGATTAAAATTTTATTTTGATATTTGAATATTTGACTTTTGAGGAAAGTATATGCATTTTGTTGTTCACGAAGTTAAATTTTGAGGTTTTATTTTGAGGATAAAATTTTGTGGTGGGTAAGAAATGTATAATAGTATATGAGTGGATGAAGTACATGTGTAAGGATCTATTAGCTTGAGAATGCTTGAGATGGCACTGCAAACAGACTTGGGTATCCTTCTAGAGTTGCATTAGAAGGAGTAGTACTTAGTATGGTGTGTTGAACTTGGTGTAAACTTAAGTGATAAGAACAACTAGTATCAACAATTGCAGTAGGTAAGAAAGCTAGCAGTGGGTGTGCTTGTAGTAGAAACTGTGGTACCTAAAGGGATAGAGGTATCAAACTTGGATGCATTATTAAACCATGGTTATGTTAAAGATTCTTGGTATCAGATTTATGTATCAATAGACAGGTGTATGCAATAAGGATGTATTCATGGATGTCTTGTGGACTAATGATTAGTTGATATGGGTATCAGTGTATAGAGATAGGAATTAGTGAGTGAATGTGCCAGAGTTAAGTGTATATTAGAGGATTAAGATATCCAAGTGATGGGTTAGAAGGCTATGTTCTGTTCTTTCCCCATATTCCTTTTCCATCTGTTTGTTTGATTGATTGATTCCTTAATACCATAGCTTGTATCAATAATTTCCTTGTTAGAATATAATTAGTAGTACATCCTAGCAAAGACTGCAATACCATGACAAAGAAGACCATAACCATACCTGTTTTCTCTAGATTGCATATTGTATGACTGTAGTTAGGATTTTTCTTAGACCTTGATTGTTGAGAGTTTGACCGTAGTAAAGAATCAATGAAGAGGTTATGACTTGACAGAGAGAGACAAGTTGCCTTAAATTTCGAGGATAAATATTAATTTAAATAAAGAGTTGAGAATTTATTATGACAGGATTAGGCAATCTTGTTAAAACGTTGATTTTATGAGGATTATGAAATGATTGAATTTGTCATTAAATTTTGAGGAATTTAAGAAGATTATCATTGTATTTATTTGACTGCAAGATATAGATTTATTTTGAATATTACAATTGAAGATTTTGCTAGTATTATATTATTTGAGTATTGTGTGGGAAAAAGAACTCGAGGATTAAGATCACTAATGGATTAGTGTTGAATTCAAATTTTGGGATAAGATTTTTTAAATTTTATAAATATGCATTGACTGGATTTTCAATTAAAGGATTGGATAGTAAAATTTGTATCTAGTGATTTACTCAAAATTTCAGGAGTAAGAAGATAAATGGGTTAGTGTTTGAACACAAACTTTTTAGACAAGATTTTTAAATTTTATAAATATACATTGAGTGGATTTAAAATTAGAGGATTGAATATTAAGTTTTGTATTTAGTGATTAGCAAAAAAAAAAAATTTGAGGAGATTTTGATAAGGATGGAATTTGATTTTTAATTTTAAAGGTTTGTGGGATTTTGATACTTAAAGAATTTGGAAAAAATAATTGTGAAATAGCAATATGGATTCACTTCATGATTATGTGATTCGATGAATTTAAAATTTTGATGGAAAGTAAATAAATAAATAAATAAATGCGAAGGTTGATGATCCTAAATTTTGAGGACGAAATTCTTTTAAGGAGGGTAGACTTGTCACTCCCACATTTCAGATTAGGGGTATTTTCGTCTTTTCATGATTAATGTATAAAATTTTGCATGATATTTAATTATATTTAAATTATCGTAATTTTATTTCATTGTTGCGCGTTACCGTTGCTTCGATATTTGGAGCGCTACCCTAGCCACTGCCTTCTAACAAATTTCCTAACTTGCCCTAGACGTGCCCGCCTTCCATTCTGATCTTTTTGTAACTCGAAATTATGCTCTCTTGTGCTTCATTTTAGCCGCACAATATTCGTCGCGGACGTTTATTTAATTTCTAAATAAAATCCAACTTTGTATCGTTGTGCGTTCCAATCAAAATTGGAGACACACTCTCAACCATTTTCGTACAACCCAAATTAGGGTAATATTTTGTTCTGGGTCTTCTTCACTAATGATATTTGTGGCCCAACCTAATTTTAGCCCCATGTATTCCTAATTAATTTTAGAATACCGCTTGCATTTATTTCTAATTAAATTGGGCATAGTAACTTTGACTAATCCCATTTTAACCCAATTTAATCCAAATACCCTATTCATTAAGCCCATACAAAACACACAACACCCCCTCACCCTACAAAATATCAAACATCAATTTTCCCACAAATTTTTTATCATTTTATGTGTCTGTGCAAATACCCAAATTTAAGGGGGCTTATTTTGCAAATGTTGCATTAGGTGTCAACACCCCATTGGTTCAAACCAAATGTAGAAGCCCTAATATTTGACTAGTCAACCCAACCCTCCTTGCATGAATGATTTTTCTCATGACGAATCCCAACCACCCATTTGAATTGGGTTAATCCTCACCCTCCAACCCACACTCACCATCCCCTATAAGATGTCTCTTTCTCCCCTCTTCCCAATGCAGGCCCTAATTCCAAGGAGCCTTGAAAATCTTACCCCCTCTCTCTCTCCTTCCTTCTCACAAGCTCTCAACCGTAGCAATTTTTCTATTTTTTCCTTTCTCTTCTTCTTCTTCTTCTTCTTCTTGAATAATCTCCTTCCTCCCAAGGAAAAGAACCACCTCCACCACTGCACGAGACGACCGCCGGAGCCCGGTGACAGCAACCCGACTCCTCGAACTCGCCCACCACCGGAACGACCCGACCGGCCCTTCTCGTAATGACCGGAGCTCCGCTGCCATCCCCGCCTGCACAATGACTCGACAGCTCACCTGAAGTCGAGATTCGCTACCGTTGCCGACTCGCTCCTCGCTTGACTGCACCCGCTGTCGTCGACCAGAACCCGTGAACTCGTCGGACCTCGCCTGAGAGGACTCGACCTCCCCGACCCGCTAAAGTGCATAACCTGCCTCCACACGACGGCCAACTCCACCGCCGGGATCAACTCCGGTCACCCCTCCGAGCAGACCACCGCCTGGACAGTTCCCCGCACCACCACCTGAGCACGCTCGCCTGAACGCTGTGCACCTCCCCCTCGTCGATCTTCCCTCGACGAACTCTACATTACCACCACCAGCCTCATTCTCCGTCGAGCAGCGACTTCCCGACGACAGCCCAGCCTTGCCATGATCTTCACCTTCATCCTCATCCCATCGTCGTCATCTCCACCATCACGATCACCTTCACCACCATCATCGTTGTAATCACCTAAGTCATCGTCGTCGCCATCATCGTCATCGCCGCGCTCGTGCACGTGCACGCCAAAACCAAGGTGAGGAGTATTTCCTGTATTTGTGTATGCATATGTACGAGTATACGTATTTGTATGGATGTATGTAGGTACGTATTAGCATGCATATTGGTATATAATCAAGTATATATTGGTATATATTCAAGTGTATATTGGTATATATATATATATATATATATATATATATATATATATATATATATATATATATATATATATATATATATATATATATATATATATATATATATTATATTTCTTAGCTAGTATATATATACCTATGTATACGTTTTGTACGTGCATCCCTAGTACCTGTTTAATATATGTATATATATACATAGTATAAATTGATTACTATGTATATGTATACGTATATAAATATATATAATATAAACTCTATTAAGTATCCAAATGCATATATCTATTATAATTGTAATTAGTTAGTATTAATGTTTGTGATAAATAATAATAGGTATTATATGCCCGTGTACTAGGTGACCCTAATAAAATTACGGATACCCGTAGCTATCTTGACCTGTGACCATGTAGCATGTTAGAAGACTGACATAGGTACACCGACATACCGGCAAGACCCGTATTACTGACTGTTTGATTGCACAGCATTTGCAGACACGACACCCGTGCAATTTGATGCACACTTGACCCAAGTTGACCAGTGTCATACCTAGCGTGGCCCTGAGTTCAGTGCATTTTTATTGTGTGCTAGTATAATGTCTGATGCAATATTGTATTATGTGATATGTCTATAGGACTGTTGGATCATCCAAACGATGCTCTGGAACAGGACATTGGTATTACCAGCTAAGGATCCAAGGCGAGTACATTCTCTGATAATTTCTAATTATTTGATAATATCTATAATTCCAATATCTAGAAATGTTACATCTGATTATTGACACTGTGCTACACGGACTAGTATATAGATTGGATCTGCAGTCATGAGATGTACATTGATTATCGTATTGACATTGTATACGACATTGATATTTAGACCTTGTACATGATATATGGGATATTGCTCGTGTATCGTGACGTGTCGTGATTGGGTCCACTGTACTAGTTGGGGGCGGACAAAATATTAGTAGATTATGTGATCATCCCCAACTCTACATGCATCATAGCTCACCCCACACCTCACGTCGGGTGCGGCCTGACCATTACATGCCTCATAGCTGTTATATATGATTAGCCTGACCACTACTTGCATCATAGCTAACCTAATGGTTAGCCTGACCTTACATGAATCATAGCTAATCATATATAACAAGCCTGATCTTGTCCCAAGCCGATCACATGATAGACTGATATTTCAAATACTTAGAATAGTTACAGATCTTTATTCTATTTTTATATACTATAACACCTGTATATGATATTGTAGTTCTTTCTCTTTATTTCATATATGCACTGACTGTACCATATTGCTTATATTGTCTGTCTCTTTATATTGTCATTGTATTTACTTATTGCCTTCTCTTAGTATTTAGCATCATCTATTTATTATTTTATAGTTCTTATCAATTAAATAGAACTGTTATTTAAGATGTACTTTGCTCCTTCCTGACTGGAAATATTTTTTCAGACTATGCCTTAGAGGACTGGTGTCCGACATTTTATGGACCATAGGGTGAGTAGCTGCAGATTTAGACTTGGTAAATCAGTTGTGATTCTGGGAGGTCTAGCCGGAATCACTAGTTATCTAGTTAGTTTCTTTTGGCAGTCTATTGGTACCGGATTTCTCTCCGACATACTTTGTTGAGACTTGGATTTATTGTTGAGTTAGATTATTTTTATTTAGACTTGTGTTGCATCTTACTTATTTCTTCGAGATCTTATCGTGCTGTAGTTATGTGATTGAGTATGTTGTTCATATTATTGTGGTATCCGTGTCTCCTTATGGAGTTGAATGCTCGTGTTAGATTGTTTAGATAGTATCATGACCTAGACATCGTTTTACCGTCGATGCTGCGGCGTAGGTTGGACGTACCCACGCTCTCGTACCCCTATACCGGGTGCGGGTCGTGCCACATTTTAGTAGTGGCCCATGCAGGTCAGACTTCGCAAGTTGTACGATGTCGTGGTAGTGTGATGTCATAGTTGTACTACTGCGTGTCTGCTATAGAATATAGGACATAGGATACTAGGATGAGAGATGATACTCAATCAAAAAAAAAATTTCTTGAGAGATTCTTGGGACGACCCCTTGAGAATCTTATTATAATTTCCAATTTAAATCTTTTTTCTTGTTTCCGTCCGCTCTCGCTTGTTGTTATTGAACTTGATTCTTGTTGATCAGTTATTAAATTAAAATCTTGGCATTATTGTTGAGTTTGATTCTTGTTGACCAGTTGTTAACTTTAATTCTTGGTATCGTTGTTGAGTTGATTTCATATCAAGATAAATTTTACGGGCTAAAATTTACGGTATCATCTGATGACATATATTGATGAGGACAGTGAGAAAGGTAAAATGTCTACTTTGGTTATGGAACCTAGAGTTTATCACAGCCACATTAGCTGTCGTGACGAGAATGTAGGAACCTGACTTGGATATACATACTTTAGTTATAAAATTTAGAGTTTCTCGCAGCCATACCGGTTGGCGTGGCGAAGATTCTAGATGACATGATTATAGAGTTGCATACCTTAGTTATGGAACATATCGTTTATCGCATCTATGCTTACTAGCATGGCGATGATTCTGAGTGTCATGATTTCTGACAGATGTGTATGATTATCAGGTTGTATCTTAAATTGGTTCTTAAAGTATCATCTCAATACTTATCTATTTCGTTATTACAGGACTTTGTTCCATCGCTCCTTTTTCTTGATAGCAGTAAGAGATACCTTCAGCCCTTAATCCAGTTCCTTTTTGAGCTTCTTTTCTTTGAGGATTCCTTGTTAGTATGATAATTAGTGACTTGCAATTATGTTTGTGTCTTGTATTAGTTTTGACTGAGTATGACTTGTTAGTTGTAAGTGTTTCTTAGTTGGACATGTGAGCAGTAGGCATTAATCTAGAGATACCCATAGCATAGTACCTTGTAGCAATAGCTCTAGGATATGTGTTATTATAGTACTATAAGTAGAAGAAGAGTATAGAGTATCAGTGATAGTTCCAAGAGTTAGTATCAGAGCCAGCATACCCGTCCTGGCTAGTCATGAATTTATGTAACTGGATGATCTATGTAAACAATTAAGTATCAAGGAATTGTGTTAAAGATTAATGGAGCATGATGTTCAATTTGGGTGTGTTTAAAGTAAAGAAATGTATATGCATGAAGGGTTTTAACGAGATGTCATGAGTAAAGAAATATCAGGATTGGTAATGAAAGTTGTGAAGCATATCACAGATTAGTTTAATAGGCTGTAAAAGATTAAAGGAAAATACATATACATCAATCGAGATGAGGAACCATATACTTGCCCATGAGAGTAAAGTAAAACATGGGTGTTATAGAAGTGCAAATAATCGTGAGTTCTAATAAGTTTGATGAGATGATCCAATAATGAAGCTAATGTTATTATACCAAGGGTACTAATGATTCTATATCGAGGATTAGTTGAGCAAGGTGCTAATAGCAGTAAGTACAAGGTGTGATGATAATTAGATTGGGGTATCAATTAATATAGATAGAAAATTATTTGAGAAAATATGTGTGATGATAACTTTGATTATTGGAAGTAATATTGCAAGTAATCCAGGTAGTACAAATTTCAGTACACAGTTGAGGTTGTAGACAATTGGTGTATTTGTGTGCACCTGGAATATTAGAGACTGTGAGTATTTATATGTATACTTGTGGATTTAAATTTATAATTTGAAGAGTGGAAATGAATTGCAATTTTTAAGAATTTTAAGGAGTTGAGATTTTATGTTATAAAAATGTTTGAGGATTCAAAACTTGATTCAATAAACATAGTCAAAGCTATAAAGATTTTTGGAAGTGATTAAAATTTTATTTCGATTTGAATATTTGACTTTTGAGGAAAGTATATGCATTTTGTTGTTCACGAAGTTAAATTTTGAGGGTTTTATTTTGAGGATAAAATTTTATGGTGGGTAAGAAATGTATAATAGTATATGAGTGGATGAAGTGCATGTGTAAGGATCTATTGGCTTGAGAATGCTTGAGATGGCACTGCAAACAGACTTGGGTATCCATCTAGAGTTGCATTAGAAGGAGTAGTACTTAGTATGGTGTGTTGCACTTGGTGTACACATGAGTGATAAGAACAACTAGTATCAACAATTGCAGTAGGTAAGAAAGCTAGCAGTGGGTGTGCTTGTAGTAGAAACTATGGTACCTAAAGGGATAGAGGTATCAAACTTGGATGCATTATTAAACCATGGTTATGTTAAAGATTATTGGTATCAGATTTATGTATCAATAGACAGGTATATGTAATGAGGATGTATTCATGGATGTCTTATGGACTAATGATTAGTTGATATGGGTATCAGTGTATAGAGATAGGAATTAGTGAGTGAATGTGCCAGAGTTAAGTGTATATTAGAGATTAAGATGTCCAAGTGATGGGTTAGAAGGCTATGTTCTGTTCTTTCCTCATATTCCTTTTCCATCTGTTTGTTTGATTGATTGATTCCTTAGTACCATAGCTTGTATCAATAATTTTCTTGTTAGAATATAGTTAGTAGTACATCCTAGCAGAGACTGCAATACCATGACAAAGGAGACCATAACCATACCTGTGTTTCTCTAGATTGCATGTTGTATGACTATAGTTAGGATTTTTCTTATACCTTGATTGTTGGGAGTTTGACCGTAGTGAAGAATCAATGAAGAGGTTATGACTTGACAGAGAGAGACAAGTTGCCTTAAATTTCGAGGATAAATATTAATTTAAATAAAGAGTTGAGAATTTAATATGACATGATTAGGCAATCTAGTTAAAACATTGATTTTATGAGGATTATGAAATAATTGAATTTATCATTAATTTTGAGGAATTTAAGAAGATTATCATTATATTTATTTGATTGCAAGATATAGATTTATTTTGAATATTGCAATTGAAGATTTTGCGAGTATTATATTATTTGAGTATTGTGTGGAAAAAAGAACTCGAGGATTAAGATCACTAATGGATAAGTGTTGAATTTAAATTTTGGGATAAGATTTTTAAATTTTATAAATATGCATTGACTGGATTTTCAATTAAAGGATTGGATAGTAAAATTTGTATCTAATAATTTACTCAAAATTTGAGGAGTAAGATGATAAATGGGTTAGTGTTTGAATACAAACTTTTTGACGATATTTTTAAATTTTATAAATATACATTGAGTGGATTTAAAATTAGAGGATTGAATATTAAGTTTTGTATTTAGTGATTAGCAAAAAAAAAAAATTGTGGCAATTTTGATAAGGATGGAATTTGATTTTTAATTTTAAAGGTTTGCGGAATTTTGATACTTATAGAATTTGGAAAGAAAATTTGTGAAATAGCAATATGGATTCACTTCATGATTATGTGATTCGATGAATTTAAAATTTTGATGGAAAATAAATAAATAAATAAATGCGACTGTTGAGGATCCTAAATTTCGAGGACGAAATTCTTTTAAGGAGGGTAGACTTGTATTTCAGATTAGGGGTATTTTCATCTTTTTATTATTAATGTATAAAATATTGCATGATATTTAATTATATTTAAATTGCCGTAATTTTATTTCATTGTTGTGCGTTACCGTTGCTTCGATATTTGGAGCGCTACCCTAGCCATTGCCTTCCAACAAATTTTCCAACCTTGCCCTAGACGTGTCCGCCTTCCATTCTGACCTTTTTGTAACTCATAATTATGCTCTCTTGTGCTTTATTTTAGCCGCACAATATTCGTCACAGACGTTTATTTAATTTTTAAATAAAATCCAACTTTGTATCATTGTGCGTTCCAATCAAAATTGGAGACACAATCTCAACCATTTTCGTACAACCCAAATTAGGGCAATTTTTTGTTCTGGGTCTTCTTCACTAATGATATTTGTGGTCCAACCTAATTTTAGTCCCATGTATTCCTAATTAATTTTAGAACACCGCTTGCATTTATTTCTAATTAAATTGGGGATAGTAACTTTGACTAATCCTATTTTAACCCAATTTAATCCAAATACCCTATTCATTAAGCCCATACAAAACACACAATACCCCCTCACTCTACAAAACACCAAACACCAATTTTCCCATAATTTTTTTATCATTTTATGTGTCTGTGCAAATATCCAAATTTAAGGGAGCTCATTTTGCAAATGTTGCATTAGGTGTCAACACCCCATTGGTTCAAACCAAATGGAGAAGCCCTAATATTTGACTAGTCAACCCAACCATCCTTGCATGAATAATTTTTCTCATGACGAATCCCAACTACCCATTTGAATTGGGTCAATCCTCACCCTCCAACCCACACTCACCATCCCCTATAAGATGTCTCTTTCTCCCCTCTTTCCAATGCAGGCCCTAATTCCAAGGAGCCTTGAAAACCTCACCCCCTCTCTCTCTCTCTCTCCTTTCTCCTCACAATCTCTCAACCGTAGCAATTTTTCCATTTATTTCTTTCTCTTCTTCTTCTTCTTCTTGAATCATCTCCTTCCTCCCAAGGAAAAGAACAACCTCCACCACTGCACGAGACGACCGCCGGAGCCCGGCAACAGCAACCCGACTCCTCGAACTCGCCCACCACCGGAACGACCCGACCGGCCCTTCTCGTAATGACCGGAGCTCCGCTGTCATCCCCGCCTGCACAACGACTCGACAGCTCGCCTGAAGTCGAGATCCGCTACCGGAGCCGACTCCCTCCTCGCTCGACTGCACCCACTGTCGTCCACCAGAACCCGTGAACTCGCCGGACCTCGCCTGAGAGGACTCGACCTCCCCGACCCGCTGCAGTGCATAACCTGCCTCCACACGGCGGCCAACTCCACCGCCGTGATCAACTCCGATCACCCCTCCGAGCAGACCACCGCCAGGATAGTTCCCCGCACCACCACCTGAGCACGCTCGCCTGAGCACTGTGCACCTCCCCCTCGCCGTTCTTCCCTCGACGAACTCTATATCACCACCACCAGCCTCATTCCCCGTCGAGCAGCGACTTCCCGACGATAACCCAGCCTCGCCATGATCTTCACCTTTATCCTCATCCCATCGTCGTCATCTCCACCATCGCGATCACCTTCACCACCCTCGTCGTTGTCATCACCTAAGTCATCGTCGTCGCCATCATCGTCATCGCCGCGCTCGTGTACGTGTACGCCAAAACCGAGGTGAGGAGTATTTCCTTTATTTGTGTACGCATACGTACGAGTATACGTATTTGTATGGATGTATGTAGGTACGTATTAGCATGCATATTGGTATATAATCAAGTGTATATTGGTATATATTCAAGTGTATATTGGTATATATATATATATATATATTATTTCTCAACTAGTATATATATACCTATGTATACGTATTGTACGTGCATCCCTAGTACCTGTTTAATATATATATATATGTACATAGTATAAATTGATTAGTATGTATATGTATACGTATATAAATGTATATATAATATAAACTCTATTAAGTATCCAAATGCATATATCTATTATAATTGTAATTAGTTAGTATTAATATTTGTGATAAATAATAATAGGTATTATATGCCCGTGTACTAGGTGACCCTAATGAAATTACGGATACCAGTAGCTATCTTGACCTGTGACCATGTAGCATGTTAGAAGACTGCCATAGGTACACCAACGTACCGGCAAGACCCATATCACTGACTGTCTGATTGCACATCATTTGCAGACACGACACCCATGCAATTTGACACACACTTGACCCTAGTTGACCAGTGTCATACCTAGCGTGGCCCCGAGTTCAGTGCATTTTTATTGTGTGCTAGTGTAATGTCTGATACAATATTGTATTATGTGATATGTCTATAGGACTGTTGGATCATCCAGACGATACTCTGGAACAGGACATTGGTATTACCAGCTAAGGACCCAAGGCGAGTACATTCTCTGATAATTTCTAATTATTTGATAATATCTATAATTCCAGTATCTAGAAATGTTACATCTGATTCTTGACACTGTGCTACACGGACTAGTATATAGATTGATCTGCAGTCATGAGATGTACATTGATTATTGTATTGACATTGTATACGACATTGATATTTAGACCTTGTACATGATGTAAACCCGCTGATTTTTAGGAATTTTTAAAATGAATTTTCATAATTTTTCTGGATTTTTCTGTATTTTTCTCTATTAAAACTAAGGTATTTTGATTTTAAATAATTTTTTAAATGATGTTAATTAATATTAATATATTATGAAAATAATATTTTCTGGTGTAAAATGAGACATGGGGTAATTTTTCGAAAATTTATTGGACCCCGGAAGCATTTTTAAAGCCCTAAAAACCAAGTTATAATTAAACCAAAATAAACCTAGAAATAAACCCGGTTCAATTGAACCAAACCAAACCAACCTAGACCGGTTTAGCAAACCCAACCCAACTCAACCCTAGCGGGTCAGATTCGGGTCTAACCCGCGACCCGAAACCCGACCCGCATTTATTTCTTATTGGATCGGGCCGGATCCGCCTGACCCGACCCGACTCCGCCCGACCCGACCCGGCCAGCCCCTCTCTCTTCTCCCCGACCGTTTCAGCCCCTGCCCGTCTCTCTTCTCCCCGACCGTTTCAGCCCCTGCCCCCCGCGTAATGGCCGCCGCTTCGGCATCCCGCGCTGCTCTGGTTCTCCTTCCGCACCGGCCGCCTCTCCATCTCCTCCCTCTCTCCTATAAAACTCTCTCTCCCTCTCCTCTGCCTCCTCCCTGCTCCTCCATTCCCGGTGTCCCCTCGCCCAGCCCCATCCGCCTCCACCAGCGCAGCCCGCTGCCAGAACCCCTCCGTTCCGCTCCGCCTCCGCCAGCGCTGCCCCTCCTCCGACGAAGCTCCGACCTACACCGACGAGCCCAGCCCTAGCTGCTGGCCGCCTGAGCCCTAAACCCTAGCTCGGACCGGACATGACTCAGCCCGGACACAAGACACAGCTCGTGTCGAGACGACACGCGGACACGTGAAATCCTCGGTTCACGGAGCCCTGTTCAGGTAACCCGTTCTCTCTCCTCGTTGACCCATTTTTGGTTCCGTCAGTTGTGACGCGTAGACTGCATGACCCTCTCGATGCCTGTGCAACCCGCTCGGTGCATCGCGTCCTGTGGTGATCGCAAACCGCGATCCAAAAATAGAAAAATATTTACCCCGTTTTCCCCCGGAACTGAGTACGCCCCGCCAAACGGGACGATTTGGTCGCGTACGATCTTCACCGATACGTGCGCGCTGTCGATACGGACGTACGGGATTTCGCAGAAGTTGATTTGGATGTGCGTGCATACCGAAATCAACGCGTATCCACCGACAACGCCCCGTATCTGCCTGTTTTGAATCTCGCTGTAACTTGGTATACACACGTCGGATCAAAACGAAACTTACGCCATCGGACTCGTAGCAATATGTTGGTCCTGTGACCCAAGTTTGGTTCGATTCTGAGAACGTTGACAAAATCGCGTATCGTGGGCCCCACGGCTCCACTTGACGGGCGATTTTGTGATAGGCTCATCAGAATCCAATTTTGGAAGTTCCGTTGGATCCTTTTGGACCTGTTGACACTAAGTTTGACAGATTTGGAGACCATTTGTTCTGACATATTTTTCGGTGCAAAGCGGCCCACATGTGGACCCCGTCTTGACCTGAAAATATTATTTTTGCCCCTGTATCCAAATTGGACTCAAGGACAGGCGTTTCTAGCTAATTGATATTTTCTGGATCTGATGGTGATATCTATTTCAGCAATCGGAGAACTGCCTGCAAATCTTGTAAGCCTCCTGATTTTCAGGAATTATTAATTTGGACTTTTCACAATTTTTTCAGAATTTTCGGGATTTTACTGTAATTAAAACCTAGGCCTTTGGTAATTAAATAATTTTTAATTGCTATTAATTAATATTAATATATTATGAAAATAATATTTTATGGTGTAAAATGGAAAACCGGACATAGGGTAATTTTCCGTGAATTTATTGGACTCCGGAAACCCGTTTAAAGCCCTAGGAACCGATGTAGAATTAAACCGAATTTAACCCGTGCCAAACGCCCAACACCCCATGAGAGCCGACGCCAAGCCCAAGGAGCGTTGACCCAGCCCAAATCCTAGGTCAAACCCTATTCCAATTTCTGTATGTATAAATATATATTTCCCTAAGTTTTCTCTACAAAGAAAAAGAAAAAGAAAAAAGGAAAGAAAATCCTAATTTTCCCCAAACCCTAACCCTAACCCTAACCTAGCCGTCGGCTACCCCCACCGGAGTAGCCGACCTCCCCTCCCCCAGCAGCCCCCGTCTCCCTCGACTTCGCCATCACCCCAGCGACCCGCCGCCCGACCCGAGCCCTCTGCACGACTCTGCCGCCGAGTCCAGCCCCCGACCCACGGCCGCCGTCTCCCTCGACTTCGCCATCACCCCAGCGACCCGCGGCCGCCGTCTCCCTCTGCACGACCTCTCGACGACTCCACGCCGCTGACCCCTCCGCTCCGCCTTGCCGACGACTCCCCTCTCAGCTCAGCCGACGAGCCACTCTCCGTCAACCACCCTCCTCCTGCTATCCTCCGCCGTCCCCGCAAGCCCCCAACAGCCTCGTCTCCACCGCCCTCTCCCCCTGGCGATCTCCTCCGCCGACGCCGACGTCACCCTCGCCCTCGCCTCGCCAGCCTCCTCCGGGCAGCAGCCGCTCTCTCCTCCTCCTTCCTCCTCTCCCCGCAGCTCCCAGTCGACCCCGGAACCCTAGCCGAGCGCCGCCGGCCGCCCTGAGCCTCCCCGAGCCCTCGCCGACCTCCGCCGACCCGAACCCCCACTCCCAGCGGCCGAGCACTGATGCCCTAGATCAGACACGGCAATAGTAGCCGGACACAGGACACAGCACAGTGTCAAGAGACACGCGGACACGGAGAAAAATTCAGTTTCTGGAGCCCTGTTCAGGTACCCGTATCTCTCTCCTCGTAATTCCGTTTTCAATTCCGTCAGTTGTGTCACGTAGACTGTATGACCCTCTCGGTACCCGTGCAACCCGCTCGGTGCATCGCGTCCTGTGGTGATCGCACACCGCGATCCAAAAACAGGAAAACTAACGCCCTGTTCCACCCCGGAACTGAGTACGCCCCGCCAAACGGGATGACTTGGTTGCGTGCGGTCTTCACCGATACGTGCGCGACATTGATACGGACGTGTGAGATTTCGCAGAAGTTGATTTGGATGTGCGTGCACACCGGAATCAACGCGTATCCACGGACACCGTCCCGTATCCGTCAGTTCTGGAATGCACTGTAATTTTGTATACACACGTCGGATCGAGACGGAACTTGCGCCATCGGACTCGTAGCAATACGCTGGTCCTGTGACCCAAGTTTGGTTCGATTCTGAGAACGTTGACAAAATTGCGTATCGTGGGCCCCACAGGCTCCACTTGACGGGCGATTTTGTGATCGGCTCATCGGAATCTAATTCTGGAAGTTCTGTTGGGTTCGTATCGTCGTTCCTGACTTGTAGATACTGAGTTTGAGGAATTTGGAGACCTTTGACCCTGACACGCTTTTTGGTGCAAAGTGGCCCACGTGTGGACCCCGCTTTGACCCGAAAATGTCGTTTTTGTCCTTGTCTCCAAATTGGACTCAAGGACAGGCGTTTCTAGCTATTTGATATTTTTTGAATCTAATAGTGATGTTTATTTTAGCAACCGGAGTAGTAGCAGCAGATCACCCTGAGACCAGAGCTACAGTTGGAGCCAGGACCCCAGGCAAGTGTACCTTGCCAAACTCTGCAGTATTGTTATATATTTTCCTTGCTTCATTATATTGCTATGCATGCTTATCCTAGGACCGTGTGAAGTACTTAGCGTCCGATTATCAGTCGGGTGCTAACACTGTACGCAGCATTGGGTACTGTCATCTAGAGATGGACATACGTGACACTTTATACTCTCGTACTTGTCTTACCAAGTACACTATGACCCAGGACACTTGACACTATTCATGAGACAGGATTTTTCCGAGATATTCATGGTGATCCTGTATAGGATACAGGACATGGACATTATATGCTTAGATATAGTATGACTGGTTGCATTAGCTATGATCCCGCTTGACATGGACATGAGACGTTGTGGTCATGATATGCGTGGTTACATTGGGTGGGGAGAGACACACAGGCTACAGGCTGATATATATATATATAACCCCTATTATTGAGAGGCACAAGACTCGGAAGCCGAGCTTGGCCCACTACCGGTTATTACCGCTACCGGCTCCCCGACACAGAGCTTGTAGTGGCTTCGGCCTGAGCACTAGTGATGCTCTCACTTGCATTTTCACATAGATGGTTATATAGCTTACCCTATTTATTGCATTTTCTGTTGCACTGCATTTATTTTGGCTTGTATTTTCTGTACCTTGCTGTCCCCTGAGGACCTGGATCCGGACTTTGTCCCCAGGACTAGCAGAGGAGATCCACCTAGAGTTATACAGTACAGGAGCTGTACCGACATCTGAGGACGAGGTCATACCAGAGGACTTCTCCTGAGTATTGGCGTGAGATATTCATTATTTCTGTTTCTAGTTATTTTCTTTCCAGTCTATTTCATTGATGTATCAGACTTATTCTCGGATTGTTCTCCGAGACACCTTTATTGAGATATGCTAGTTTATTTCTATTTGCATTATTCTGACATTTGATCTGTGATTATCTGTTTGTGGATGAGATTAGTATAGACTGTGACCTGTATCATTAGTTCCAATTATTGTTAGACTACAGCTTAAGCATGCCATGATGGATCCATTAAATTGGGTTTGTCCGTCGGTGTGTGCTGCTGGCCATTATCACGCGTCCGGTCCCACGGTATTTTGGGACTGGGGCGTGACATAGTTTTTGTGGTGGCCCATGCAGGTCAACGACTAAATTATTCAGTTTCTACTTAGTGACCGAGCAAGCCTGCAATAAAAAAAGGATAAGTTTTTAGGATCTCATCCACTTGCTTGAAAAGTTATTGATATCTATATCGGATTCAAATTAATTTCTTAACTCGTATCCTGCCTTGATTCCTAAACGCCCTTATAGTTTATTTTGGTTGCAGAGAAATGAATCCCCAAGTCAGCGAAGAGACTCATCCAGGAATACCATAAGGTATTATGGTTACCGACGAAGATGAAGTGACACCAGTTAGTGAAGGTCCATCATCACAGCAAGCAAGTCAGCCTGCCTCGAGAATCCAGGAAGATGACGTTCCACCATCGGCACAGTTGGCTCCACCAATGCCTACCGTTCCACAAGGGTAGGATATGGACGAACAACAAATGTTTTGAATGTTCTACGCGATGATGCAAGCCCATCAGAAGGTTCAGGAAGAAGCTCAGCAGATCCAAGTGGAAAAGTTCATCGATAGATTCAGCTCAGAGTTACGAAAGTTAATCAGCCCCGCTGCAACTACCTTAGACGAGGATGTTCTTACTACAGCACAGGCCATGGAGTGCAACGCAAGGATAGGGTCCAGCCAGAAGCGGCCGTATGCATCAGCATCAGACCAAGCACAACAAGAAAGAGTTGCAAAGCGACCACAGATTAATCCACCACTAAGAGCAGCACCCAGAGCCTTATTCCTTCCTACTTGTTACTATTGTGGCAAGATAGGCCATATTGAAAAAGAATGCAGACGCAAGTTAGGATTATGCTTGATTTGCGGAACCAGTCAACACTTAGCTAAGGACTGTTCTCAGCATCGAGAGAAAGCATTAATGATTCATCAACCAGCCACATCAGCACCAGCCGGAGCATCACAGGAAGAAATTGCAAGGAAGTCACACATGCACCAGCCACCAGTAGCACCTCCTCAAGAAATACCTGTCTGTCCATATTGTCGTAGGCGAGGCCATATAGAGAACGAGTGCAGACGAAAAAGAAAAGTATATTTAGCTTGCGGATCCAGTCAGCATTTAATAAAGGAATGCCCCGAACGTCGAGAAAGAGCGCTAATGTCACCAGCACCAAGGCCAACCTCTCCAGCATCGAAAGCACCACAAACGGGAGTTCAAGGAGTCAGACCATCAGCCCCAGGAGGGAATCAGCCGAGGCCACCCTTGACTCCACAAACAACACTTTTCCAGCAGGCTCAACAGCAGCAGAAGAACCAACTGACCATCAGCCCCAGGAGGGAATCAGCCGAGGCCATCCTTGACACCACAAACAACACTTTTCTAGCAGGCTCAACAGCAGCAGAAAAACCAACTGCAAGAACGTGAATAAGCTCCATCAATGACTTTGGAAGACGCACAGACCCATGGAATAGCTAAAGCGCGTAATTCCTCGTAGTTACCTGTTTATAGATTTATTTTATCTCGTGCCTATTGGTTCGTGACCTCAGCCTTAACCTATGTAATTTTGAACTTGCTTATAACTGATAACTATAGAGATTATAGAGCCTTTTGTTATTGTGCTTATTTTGTGTTGTTTGGTGAACTTGAATTAAGTTGTACCTTCTTTTCATCATCATCTAGCGTACTTGTATTTGTTGTACTACCTTGACTTATGCTGCTATTCTATGGCCTAGTTTTGTAAGCTTATTCTTTATCAAGCTTGTTCATGACATATGTATTAGTGGACATGTACACTAATACAGTTGTCTATTCAGAATCAGTGTATTACGGTCTGATCAACCTTAGTGCATTTTGGTTCGCTCTTCGCACGACTACTTCACGTGGATGGGGATAAATAGTTGACTAGTATACTTGCCCTCTAGATATGTCTGAGCATATCGTATCAGTTACATAACTGTACTAATATGAGCATGCGAACAAAGGATTACCAGAATAGGATTTCAATCCACAATTGTCTTGACAAATCCCATTTGAATTCGTTAAACGCCTTGATCTTGATACTTCTATTCTATTACCTCACCCTTAAACTTTTTATTATGGATCTTTGTCTTCCCTTAATTCGAAAAGACGAAACCTCGTGCTTGGTATAAGTTTTATATATAGACAGTACTAGATATACCCCTCAGGCCGGTCGCATTGTTGATGACCCTTTTATATATGATTAAGGGCATATCATAGGTGATATGTTTGGTGTTAAAGACTTGAGGATTCAATACCATGATTAAATAAGTTGGGACATAGCTTTATTAGATGTATAGTCTTAGATGATAGATGGGTAAATTCTAAGTTGGGTAGAGACCGCAATGTTCACTTGAGAAGAATCCTTTAGACTATAATCAAGTGAGATTTAATAGAGAGAACCCTACCATATTTTAATTTTGAGGACGGAATTTTTATAAGTTGGGTAGATTGTAAGCCCCCTGATTTTTAGAAATTATTAATTTGGACTTTTCACAATTTTTCCGGAATTTTTGGGATTTTACTGTAATTAAAACCTAGGCCTTTGGTAATTAAATGATTTTTAATTACTATTAATAAATATTAATATAATATGGAAATAATATTTTATAGTGTAAAATGGAAAACCGGACATAGGGTAATTTTCCGTAAATTTATTGGACTCCGGAAACCCGTTTAAAGCCCTAGGAACCGATGTAAAATTAAACCGAATTTAACCCGTGCCAAACGCCCAACACCCCATGAGAGCTGACGCCAAGCCCAAGGAGCGTTGACCCAGCCCAAATCCTAGGTCAAACCCTATTCCAATTTCTGTATGTATAAATATATATTTCTCTAAGTTTTCTCTACAAAGAAAAAGAAAAATAAAAAAGGAAAGAAAATCCTAATTTTCCCCAAACCCTAACCCTAACCCTAACCTAGCCGTCGGCTACCCCCGCCGGAGCAGCCGACCTCCCCTCCCCCAGCAGCCCCCGTCTCCCTCGACTTCGCCATCACCCCAGCGACCCGCCGCCCGACCCGAGCCCTCTGCACGACTCTCTGTCGCCGAGTCCAGCCCCCGACCCGCGGCCGCCGTCTCCCTCGACTTCGCCATCACCCCAGTGACCCGCGGCCGCCGTCTCCCTCTGCACGACCTCTCGACGACTCCACGCCGCTGACCCCTCCGCTCCGCCTTGCTGACGACTCCCCTCTCAGCTCAGCCGACGAGCCACTCTCCGTCAACCACCCTCCTCCTGCTCTCCTCCGCCGTCCCCGCAAGCCCCCAACAGCCTCGTCTCCACCGCCCTCTCCCCCTGGCGATCTCCTCTGCCGACGCCGACGTCACCCTCGCCCTCGCCTCGCCAGCCTCCTCCGGGCAGCAGCCGCTCTCTCCTCCTCCTTCCTCTTCTCCCCGCAGCTCCCAGTCGACCCCGGAACCCTAGCCGAGCGCCGCCGGCCGCCCTGAGCCTCCCCGAGCCCTCGCCGACCTCCACCGACCCGAACCCCCACTCCCAGCGGCCGAGCACTGATGCCCTAGATCGGACACGGCAATAGTAGCCGGACACAGGATACAGCACAGTGTCAAAAGACACGCGGACACGGAGAAAAATTCAGTTTCCGGAGCCCTGTTCAGGTACCCGTATCTCTCTTCTCGTAATTCCGTTTTCAATTCCGTCAGTTGCGTCGCGTAGACTGTATGACCCTCTCGGTGCCCGTGCAACCCGCTCGGTGCATCGCGTCCTGTGGTGATCGCACACCGCGATCCAAAAATAGGAAAAATAATGCCCTGTTCTACCCTGGAACTGAGTACGCCCCGCCAAACGGGACGACTTGGTCGCGTGCGGTCTTCACCGATACGTGCGCGATGTTGATACGGACGTGTGAGATTTTGCCGAAGTTGATTTGGATGTGCGTGCACACGGGAATCAACGCGTATCCACGGACACCGTCCCGTATCCGTCAGTTCTGGAACGTGCTGTAACTTTGTATACATACGTCGGATCGAGACGGAACTTGCGCCATCGGACTCGTAGCAATACGCTGGTCCTGTGACCCAAGTTTGGTTCAATTCTGAGAACGTTGACAAAATCGCATATCGTGGGCCCCACAGGCTCCACTTGACGGGCGATTTTGTGATCGGCTCATCGGAATCTAATTCTGGAAGTTCCGTTGGGTTCGTATCGTCATTCCTGACTTGTAGACACTGAGTTTGAGGAATTTGGAGACCTTTGACCCTGACACGCTTTTCGGTGCAAAGTAGCCCACGTGTGGACCCCGCTTTGACCCGGAAATGTCGTTTTTGTCCTTGTCTCCAAATTGGACTCAAGGACAGACGTTTCTAGCTATTTGATATTTTCTGAATCTAATAGTGATGTTTATTTCAGCAACCGGAGTAGTAGCAGCAGATCACCCTGAGACCAGAGCTATAGTTGGAGCCAGGACCCCAGGCAAGTGTACCTTACCAAACTCTGCAGTATTGTTATATATTTTCCTTGCTTCATTATATTGCTGTGCATGCTTAACCTAGGACCGTGTGAAGTACTTAGCGTCCGATTATCAGTCGGGTGCCAACACTGTACGCAGCGTTGGGTACTGTCATCTAGAGATGGACATACGTGACACTTTATACTCTCGTACTTGTCTTACCAAGTACACTATGACCCAGGACACTTGACACTATTCATGAGACAGGATTTTTCCGAGATATTCATGGTGATCCTGTATAGGATACAGGACATGGACATTATATGCTTAGATATAGTATGACTGGTTGCATTAGCTATGATCCCGCTTGACATGGACATGAGACGTTGTGGTTATGATATGCGTGGTTACATTGGGTGGGGAGAGACACACAGGCTACAGGCTGATATATATATATAAAACCCCTATTATTGAGAGGCACAAGACTCGGAAGCCGAGCTTGGCCCACTACCGGTTATTACCGCTACCGGCTCCCCGACACAGAGCTTGTAGTGGCTTCGGCCTGAGCACTAGTGATGCTCTCACTTGCATTTTCACATAGATGGTTATATAGCTTACCCTATTTATTGCATTTTCTGCTGCACTGCATTTATTTTGGCTTGTATTTTCTGTACCTTGCTGTCCCCTGAGGACCTGGATCCGGACTTTGTCCCCAGGACTAGCAGAGGAGATCCACCTAGAGTTATACAGTACAGGAGCTATACCGACATCTGAGGACGAGGTCATACCAGAGGACTTCTCCTGAGTATTGGCGTGAGATATTCATTATTTCTGTTTCTAGTTATTTTCTTTCCAGTCTATTTCATTGATGTATCAGACTTATTCTCGGATTGTTCTCCGAGACACCTTTATTGAGATATGCTAGTTTATTTCTATTTGTATTATTCTGATATTTGATCTGTGATTATCTGTTTATGGATGAGATTAGTATAGACTGTGACCTGTATCATTGGTTCCAATTATTGTTAGACTATAGCTTAAGCATGCCCTGATGGATCCACTAAATTGGGTTTGTCCGTCGGTGTGTGCTGCTGGCCATTATCACGCGTCCGGTCCTACGGTATTTTGGGACTGGGGCATGACAAATCTCGCTGCGGCCAGAGCTACAATTGGAGCCAGAATCCCAGACAAGTGTACCTTGCCAAATCCTGCAGTATTGATACTTATTTACTTGACTTATTTATACATTGATGTACATGCTTAAACCTAGGGCCGTATGACTTGCTTAGCATCTGATTAATAGTCGGGTGCCAACACCATACGCGGAGTTGTACAACGTCACCTAGAGATGGATATCGTGACATTTTTATTCTCGTACTTGCCATATCAAGTACATTATACCCAGGACACCTGACACGAATTATGAGACATAATATTCCTAAAATATTCAAGATAATTCTGTATAGGATACAGGTTTATGACATATACATCTTTACATGCTTAGATTTTATCCTGACTTGTTGTATTAGTTTTGATCTTGCGTAACATGTACATCGTGAACTGTGATGTGAGATTACATTGGGTGGGAAGAGTATTACCATATCAAAGGCTGATTATATTATAAATATTGTCATCTGGAGGTGTCTTAGTCTCTAATACAGAGCTTTGGCCCAAGTTCTGTCCCTTCGAGAAAATACTGCTATGGGTTTCACCGACACTGATCCTATAGTAGTCTCAGCCCGAGTATGACTAAAACTCTCACTTGCATATCACTTAGCTGGTTTATTTATTTATTCTATTGTTTTATTTATTGCTGTACTTCATTATTTTGGCTTGAGTTATTTTGTACCTTACTATGTCCCCTGAGGACCTGGATCTGGATTATGTCCCCAGGATTAGCAGAGGATATCTATCCTGAGGTGTACGGAACAGGAGCACTTCTCGGAACAGTACCAGACCCTGAGGACGAGGTGATCGCTGAGGACTTTTCCTGAACATCTGCTTCTCTATGCTAAGTTTTTATGGCAAATAAACTCTTTTATTCTTGTTTAAAATGAACAGTTGTAACAAACTTAATATCGGGTTATTCCCTGATTTTATTTACTTGTGACTGGATGTTGTTTATTTCTTTTTGTTGATATTATTATATTTATTTTGTGGATGAGATTAGTAAACCCTGATCATTGTAATACAGCTTAAGTATGCCCTGATGGATCCATTAAATTGGGTTTATCCTTCGGTGTGTGTTGCTGGCCATTGCCACGTGTCTAGTCCCTCGATATTTTGGGACTAGGGCATGACATAGTTTTTGTGGTGGCCCATGCAGGTCAACGACTAAATTGTTCGGTTTCAACTTAGGGACCGAACATGCCTGCAATAAGAATAGGATAAGTTTTTAGGATCTCATCCACTTGCTTGAATCGTTCTTGATATCTATATCGTATTCGAATTAATTTTTGACTTGCATCTTGCCTTGATTCCTGTGCACCTCTTATAGTTTATTTTTGATGCAGAGCAATAGATCCGAGAAACAGCGACGAGAATCCTTTAGGTACACCGCATGATGCAGTGGTCACCTATGATGAAGGAGTAACACCAGAGAATTGAGGACAATCTTCTCAAAGCGATCAACCAGCCCAGCAAAATTTAAGGTTCCGGCGTGATGACATCCCACCTCCACCGCAGTTCGTTCCACCAATGCCTGTATTCCCACAAGGATAGCCTATTGACGGGCAACAAATATTCTAAATGATCTACGCAATGATGCAAGCCCAGCAACATGTCCAACATGAGGCTCAGCGTCGCGAGGCTGATTACTTAAGGAATAGCATAGTAACTGCACTAGAGCAGGCCAACCTACCAGCTCGACGGCCAATGACGGGCTCTATTACCGATTTCCGCCAGCTGAAGCCCCGTACCTTTTCTGGCAAGGAGGGACCAACAGAAGTTCATGAATGGCTCACCAACATTCGGCATCAATTAGAAGCAGCTGAGCTTCTACGGGAACGTTGGATGACTGCCGTCAGAATGTAATTGACGGACAATGCTCATCGCTGGTGGCTATCCGAGGAGACATGGCTCGGACCAGACCAAGTTACTTGGGAAGAGTTCTCCAGACTCTTTCAGGAGATATACATTCTGGCTATCGCTCGATCAGAACTTCGGGACAAGTTCAATCGCCTCATTCAGGATACTATGACTGTGGAAGAGTACAACGCTAAGTTCATTCGTCTAAGTCGCTTCGCCCCAACATTGATCCCGACAGAAGAAGAGAAGGCCGAGAAGTTCTTCGACGGACTAAACTTTGAGCTACAGAAACTAATTGGATCCGTTGCACCTACTTCGTACTCGGACGTCCTTGCTGCAGCCCGACGCATGGAGCGCGTCACCAGGAGAGAGACCAGTCTAAAGCGGCCTTCCACATCAGCAACAGCAGAGGGCACCACCTCAAGGATGCGGACAAGCTTTCGCGATAACTTTGGAGGACGCTCAGACTCTTGGAGTAGCTAATGCGCGTAAGTTTTTATAGTTATCTGTTTCTAGATTTGCTTTAGTTCGTGCCCGTTGGTTCGTGACCTTAGACTTGACCCGATAGTTTTAAACTTGCTAATAATAGATAACCTAGTGATAACCTAGAATGTTTTATAAATGTTAACCTGATATATTTTAAAGGATAACCTGGTTTTCTAAGCTGTAATTTTCTAGATTTTCTTCATTTGGGAAATTGCATAACTTTTATCGCCTAGGGAAAGGATTTTTTCCTATGTGTTATTCTTACACCCTTAACTTTGATTCTTCTTGATAGTAATGTGCTTCGAACAATGTTTGCAACCGTGTCATCTTTGTTGACCGGTTATTCTTTGATTGCGAGGACGTAATCCTCTTAAGGAGGGTAGATTGTAAATCTCCTGATTTTTCAGGAATTTTTAAAATGGATTTTCATAATTTTTTGGATTTTTCTGGATTTTTCTCTATTAAAACTAAGGTATTTTGATTTTAAATGATTTTTTAAATAATGTTAATTAATATTAACATATTATGAAAATAATATTTTTTAGTGTAAAATAAAAAATTAGACATAGGATAATTTTTCGGGAATTTATTGGACCCCGGAAGCATTTTTAAAGCCCTAAAAACCAAGTTATAATTAAACCAAAATAAACCAAGAAATAAACCCGGTTCAATTGAACCAAACCAAACCGAACAAACCTAGACCGGTTTAGCAAACCCAACCCAACTCAACCTTAGCGGGTCGGATTCAGGTCTAACCCGCGACCCGAAATCCGACCCGACCCGCATTCATTTCTTATTGGATCTGGCCGGATCCGCCTGACCCGACCCGACTCCGCCCGACCCGACCCGGCCAGCCCCTCTCTCTTCTCCCCGACCGTTTCAGCCCCCGCCCGCCGCGTAACGGCCGTCGCTCTGACAGCCCGCGCTGCTCTGGTTCCCCTCCCGCACCGGCCGCCTCTCCATCTCCTCATTCTCTCCTATAAAACCCTCCCCCCTCTCCTCCGCCTCCTCCCTGCTCCTCCGTTCTCGATGTCCCCTCGCCCAGCCCCATCCGCCTCCACCAGTGCAGCCCGCTGCCAGAACCCCTCCGCTCAGCTCCGCCTTCGCCAGCGCTGCCCCTCCTCCGGCGAAGCTCCGGCCTGCACCGACGAGCCCAGCCCTAGCCGCTGGCCGCCTGAGCCCTAAACCCTTGCTCGGACCGGACACGACTCAGCCCGGACACACGTTGGATCGAGACGAAACTTGCGCCATCGGACTCGTAGCAATACGCTGGTCCTGTGACCCAAGTTTGGTTTGATTCTGAGAACGTTGACAAAATTGCGTATCGTGGGCCCTACGGCTCCACTTGACGGGCGATTTTGTGATCGGCTCATCAAAATCCAATTCTGAAAGTTCCGTTGGATCCTTCTGGACCTGTTGACACTAAGTTTGACATATTTGGAGACCATTTATTCTGACACAATTTTCGGTGCAAAGCGGCCCACATGTGGACCCCGTCTTGACCTGAAAATATCATTTTTGCCCCTGTGTCCAAATTGGACTCAAGGACAGGCGTTTCTAGCTAATTGATATTTTTTGGATCTGATGGTGATTTCTATTTCAGCAACCGGAGAACTGCCTGCAAATCTCGCTGTTGCCAGAGCTACAATTGGAGCCGGAACCCCAAGCAAGTGTACCTTGCCAAATCCTGCAGTATTGCTACTTATTTACTTGACTTATTTATACATTGATGTACATGCTTAAACCTAGGGCCATGTGACTTTCTTAGCGTCCGATTAATAGTCGGGTGCTAACACCGTACGCGGAGTTGTGCAACGTCACCTAGAGATGGATATCGTGACATTTACATTCTCGTACTTGCCATATCAAGTACATTATACCTAGGACACCTGACACGAATCATAAGACAGAATCTTCCTGAAATATTCAAGGTAATTCTGTATAGGATACAGGTTTATGACATATACATCTTTACATGCTTAGATTTTATCCTAACTTGTTGCATTAGTTTTGATCTTGCGTAACATGTACATCGTGAACTGTGACGTGAGATTACATTGGGTGGGGAGAGTATTACCATATCAAAGGCTGATTATATTATAAATATTGTCATCTAGAGGTGTCTTAGTCTCTGATACAGAGCTTTGGCACAAGTTCTGGCCCTTCGAGAGAATACTGCTATGGGTTTCACCGACACTGATCCTATAGTAGTCTCAGCCCGAGTATGACTAAAACTCTCACTTGCATATCACTTAGCTGGTTTATTTATTTATCCTATTGTTTTATTTATTGCTGCACTATATTATTTTGGCTTGAGTTATTTTGTACCTTGCTATGTCCCCTGAGGACCTGGATCTGGATTATGTTCCCAGGATTAGCAGAGGATATCTATCCTGAGGTGTACGGAATATGAGCACTTCTCGAAACAGTACCAGACCCTGAGGACGAGGTGATCGCTGAGGACTTTTTCTGAACATCTGCTTCTCTATGCTCAGTTTTTATGGCAAATAAACTCTTTTATTCTTGTTTAAAATGAACAGTTGTAACAGACTTAATATCGGGTTGTTCCCCGATTTTATTTACTTGTGACTAGATGTTGTTTATTTCTTTTTGTTGATATTATTATATTTATTCTGTGGATGAGATTAGTAAACCCTGATCATTGTAATACAGCTTAAGTATGCCCCGATGGATCCATTAAATTGGGTTTGTCCTTCGGTGTGTGCTGCTGGCCATTGCCACGTGTCTAGTCCCTCGATATTTTGGGACTGGGGCGTGACACATGATAATTTGGATATTGCTCGTGTATCATGACGTGTCGTGATTGGGTCCACCGTACTAGTTGGGGGCGGGGGAAATATTTGTAGATTATGTGATCATACCCAACTCTACATGCATCATAGCTCACCCCACACCTCACGTCGGGTACGACCTGACCATTACATGCCTCATAGCTGTTATATATGATTAGCCTGACCACTACTTGCATCATAGCTAACCAAATGGTTAGTCTGACCTTACATGAATCATAGCTAATCATATGTAACAAGCCTGATCTTGTCCCAAGCCGATCACGTGATAGACTGATATTTCAAACACTTAGAATAGTTACAGTTCTTCATTCCATTTTCATATACTATATCACCTGTATATGATATTGTATCTCTTTCTCTTTATTTCATATATGCAATGATTATACCATATTGCTTATATTGCCTGTCTCTTTATATTGTCATTACATTTACTTATTGCCTTCTCTCAGTATTTAACATCATCTATTTATTATTTTATAGTCCTTATCAATTAAATGGAACTGTTATTTGAGATGTACTTTGCTCCTTCCTGACTGGAAATATTTTTCCAGACTATGCCTTAGAGGACTGGTGTCCTACATTTTATGGACCACAGGGTGAGTAGCTGCAGATTTGGACTTGGTAGATCAGTTGTTATTTCGGGAGGTCTAGCCGGAATCACTAGTCATATAGTTAGTTTCTTTTGGCAGTCTATTGGTACTGGATTTGTCTCCGGCATACTTTGTTGAGACTTGGATTTATTGTTGAGTTAGATTATTTCTATTTAGACTTGTGTTGCATCTTACTTATTTCTTTGAGATCTTATCGTGCTGTAGTTATGTGATTGAGTATGTTGTTCATATTATTGTGGTATCCGTGTCTCCTTATGGAGTTGGATGCTCGTGTGAGATTGTTTAGATAGTATCATGACCTAGACAATGTTCTACCGCCGATGCTACGGCGTAGGCTGGACGTACCCACGCTCTCGTGCCCCTATACCGGGTGCGGATCGTGACACCACCCACTCATTCATATTATCTAGTTTTATTGCCAAACACAATATTGCCCCTACACCTTTACCTAGTTGTATTAAGATTCTCACCGGAGGAGGAGTTGTACCTATTAGTAGAATTTGTAGATCGTGTCCTATAGTGATACATGGCAGAGAGATGAACGCCCGACTCTTAGTCCTTCATATGCCAACTTTTGATATTGTGCTGGAAATGGACTGGCTGAGCAAGTACCACGCTTTCTTCGATTGTTTTGGAGGAAGCATTCTTTTTAAGGTACCCGGCCAGCCTGAACTTGAGTTTGCACGAGGATCCACAGAAATCCTTGATGGTATGCAGCTCGCAATGGACGATGTTGTCTATTATCCCATTATTACAAAATTCTGAGACGTCTTTCCAGAGAAATTGCCAGGACTATCCCCTAATAGAGACGTAAAATTTTTGATTGAATTGACACCAGGAGCAGCACCCATAGCATCACATATTTATAGACTGGCGAAGAAAGAGATGGATGAATTGAAGACACAGTTGAAAGAACTAGAAGAGAAATATTTCATCCGACCAAGTGCATCACCCTGGGGAGCACCAGTGTTGTTTGTACCAAAGAAGGATGGGTCAGTACGTATGTGCATTAACTATAGAGCCTTGAATGCGGTAACAGTGAAGAATAAATATCTATTACCATGCATTGATGACCTATTTGTTCAACTTAGTGGAGCCAAGATATTCTCAAAAATAGATTTGAGATCGGGATATCACCAGGTGAAGGTACGGAAGGAGGACATCCCGAAGACCACATTCCGGACAAAATATGGGCACTACGAGTTCTTGGTCATACCATTTGGATTGACCAATGCTCCAGCTATCTTTATGGACTTAATGAATCGAGTCTTCCATCAGTATTTGGACCAGTTCGTGGTCGTCTTCATAGATGATATACTTGTCTATTCAAAAAGCCACGAGGAACACGAGAAGCACCTACGGATTATTCTAGAGACCTTGAGGAGAAAGCAGTTATATGCAAAACTCAGCAAATATGAATTCTTTCTGGACAGAGTCTCATTTCTTGGACATGTTGTTACAGGAGATGACATTTCTGTTGATCTAGAAAAGATCTCGGCAGTCGAGACATGGCCTGTTCCTAAATCAGCAACAGAGGTGAGAAGTTTCCTTGGACTCGCGGGATATTACTGACGATTCGTGGAAAACTTCTCAAAGAAAGCATCACCTATGACTTGGTTAACTTGCAAAGATCAAGAGTTCATATGGACCAACGAGTGTCAAGCCGCTTTCAAGGAATTGAAGAAGCGACTGACTTCAGCAACAGTATTGACTATTCCATCAGGATCGGGAGGCTATGTGATCTACAATGACGCATCAGGGAAAGGTTTGGGATGTGTATTGATGCAACATGGCAAAGTAATTGCATACGCGTCTAGACAGTTATGAGTATATGAGAAGAATTGTCCAACTCATTACTTGGAACTTGCAGCCGTTGTATTTGCTCTGAAGCTATGGAGACATTACTTATATGGAGAACGAGTGAAAATCTATACAGACCACAAAAGCCTCAAGTACGTCTTCACGCAGAAGGAGTTAAATATGAGGCAACGTCGATGGCTCAAATTGATAAAAGATTTCGAGATAGAGCTACATTATCACCCATGCAAGGCTAATGTTGAAGCAGACGCATTAAGCCGGAAGCCAGCAGCTTATGTCTTAACAGCACAGAAAAATTATTGGAGGACTTGCAAGGTCTTGGCATTGAAGTGATATTACCCGGAGCAAACAGGACACTAGCCAACTTGCAAATACAATCATCACTAGTAGAGAGAATCAAGGCAACATTGCCTACAGACGCCAGATTTAGAAGATTAAAGGAAAGAACAGAGGCTGGAGAACAGACAAGACTGCGAATTCATGATGACGGAACATTACGATGTGGTCATCGTCTATATGTTCCAAATAGAGAGATTCGACAGGAGCTGATGACAGAAGCTCATAGTTCGATATATACTATTCATCTTGGAGGCACCAAGATGTATCGTGACTTAAGACAACATTTTTGGTGGCATGAAATGAAAAGAGAGATAGCTTGCTTTGTAGCTAAATATTTGGTATGCCAGCAAGTAAAGGCAGAGCACCAAAGAACAGCAGGATTATTGCAACCACTCCCGATTCCAGAGTGGAAATGGGAACACATCACTATGGACTTCGTTACAGGTTTTCCCAGGAGTCCAAGTGGTAGAGATGCAGTATGGGTAATAGTGGACCGACTCACTAAGTCAGCCCATTTCTTACCTTTTAGAGTTGGCCAATCTACAGAAGCTTTGACTGACTTATATATGAAACAGATCATGAGATTGCACGGCGTATCGGTCAGCATTGTATCAGACAGGGATTCATATTTTACATCGCATTTTGGAGGAGCATGCATGAGAGTCTTAGAACTCGTCTGAAGTTCAGTACATCTTATCACCCACAGACAGATGGACAGTCAGAACGTACTATTCAGACATTAGAAGATATATTGAGGGCTTGTATGTTAGACTTTGGAGGATCATGGGAGGACCACCTACATCTTATGGAATTTTTTTACAACAATAGCTATCAGACGAGCATCCAGATGGCTCCGTTTGAAGCATTATATGGAAGAAAGTGTAGGTCTCCTGTGTGTTGGAGTAACATAGGAGAACGTCAGATTCTGGGACCAGAGTTAGTGGTCAATACCGTAGAGACAGTTAAGAAGATACAAAGACACTTGCATGCAGCGCAAGACAGGCAGAAATAATGGACAGACCTTCATCGTCGTCCCTTGGAGTTTAAAGAGGGCGACCATGTCTTCTTAAGGATATCACCTATTAGAGGCACCATTCGATTTAGAGGACGCGACAAGTTGAGTCCAAGGTATATTAGACCATTTAACATACTGGAGAGAGTGGGAGAAGTGGCATATCGACTTGCGCTACCACCTTCACTTGAGGGAGTACATAACGTATTCCATGTATCGTAGCTCAGGCGATATATGGCAGACAACAATCATGTTCTCGACCATTCGGAGATCACCATTGGGCCGAGCTTGTCATATCAAGAGCAACCCGTGGAAATCCTTGATCGTCGAGAGAAAGTATTGAGGAACCAGTCTATTTCCTTAGTCCGTGTGGCATGGAGACATGGCACGCCAAGAGAATCTACTTGGGAGCGAGAGGACGACATGCGCCAACGTTTCCCGAACCTATTCATTGACCAAGGTATGAAATTACTTTGTTAATTTATACCTTATACCATCCTTGACTTTCTACCGTGGATTAGTTTTAATTTCGAGGACGAAATTTTTATAAGTTGGGTAGAATGTAAAACTCCTAATTCTGAAAATCGTATTTCTCTATTATTAATTATGTAATTTATTATTTATAGTAGTTATAAGCTAAATAGAGAGAATAGATTTTATTAGATTTTATTTTGAGATGTTTGAGCATTGAGGAAATTTATAGAGCCAGTATAAATTTCTCCTAAATTATTCCATGTAGGAGACCCTTTGGACAGTTAATAGCTTAACCGTATGCACCAATATAATTTCTAGAGTTTTCTATGTATTGATATATATATATAGAATTCCTATCGGATCAAACCCAAACCGCAACTCCTAAACCCAATACCCGCTTGCACCAAACCCGCGTAGAAAATATCCAACAGCAGTAGCAAAAACAAACTTCTCTTCCTTCCCCTCCACGCGTAAAACCACTCCACCGCTTCTTATTTCACCCGAGCGTAAAACAACCCCCGCGCGTAAAACAACCCCGCGTGTGACTCATTCCCCACCGCCTCTTTACCTGTTATTACTAAACTCTCCCCAACCGTAATTAAAACCAATGATAGGAAGAAACAGCAGCGACAGTAATTTTTTAACCAGTAAGTAACCCCCACCGCCTCTTATCACTATATATATATATATGTGTTATTACAACTCTTCCAAACCCTAACCCCACTTCTTCTTACAACGAACTAAAATACTGTATTGGACGTTGCACTCTTCAGAACTTTTGCTTGGCAAGTATACCTTGCCATTGTACTAATAATACTTACATTCCATATGATACATGCATAATTTATTTTCTGCTTATTTAGTTCATTTATTTTAACTGCTATGTAAATTGTGCATCCAAGGAAACTTGGGTGCAACGACGGTGTCGTCGTATCCTGGTTTTATTTGTGTATATGCATCAGACCTATTTTATGAGTCCACCCCATTATTATGAGGCATTTTATGTTTCATTGGCCATGACACTATTTTTATACGAGTGTGAGTCACATGTAGGATACGGACTTGCGTACTCGGTTGGCCACTGGTACGTATATGTCGTGCGACGGTTAGAGATAACTGCCAATAGAAACTTTACATGCTAGTAGACCTGGCAGTTATTAAAGGTATAATCGTGTCATGTATATGACATATTTAGAGCATGGGGTGGGAAGAACAACAAGTAAGGCATTTGGGCTCCTTTGTACTTTTTCTTTCTGTAACCCGGAAGCTCCACTGGAGATACGGGCGGTGATGACCCCATTTAAAATTGGCGGCCTCTGCCGTTCAAAAGACGACATGCTTTGAGGCCCCTGATTCTCCGAGAGAGTCACGCCAATCCTATATTTTTTAGCCAGATAGCCCACTTGGTGGAAAGTTGTTCTCAAACTGCATTCACTTAGACGGTTAGGCGACCCATTGGATGTTTATTTTTAGTACTTATTGGCATATTATTATGTATCTTGTTACGTCCCTCTGAGGACCTGGTCCCTTTTCAGATATGGACGAGTAGGGGTACCCACAGGAGTACGGACCTGGACCTGACTCTACTTACCAGACTGAGGAGGACTTACCCTCAGAGTATCTGTGATTTATTTCCACTGTTTAGAGATTTTGTTGCTACTTTAGTATAGTCATTTTGTAGTGGATTTATTTTTACCTGACTATCAGACTTGATACTCATCCTTGATATTTAGTTATTATTCATCTCTACTTATTATTTGTACTGTGGATGAGATATAAATTATAGGTGACTTGTTGTGACAGTATATTACCACTGATGGATTGGATATTCATGTACAACGTACGTGTGTATATGGTTTCCATATATTAGAGTTCATATACATACGGTTGGGCGTGTTACGTATTCCTAGTCCTACATATTTTGGGACTGGGGCATGACAGGTGGTCCCGGCGGGGGGAGAGGCGGTGGTCCGGGCGGCCCTCGGGGGCAGGGCGTGACACCGAGCATAACACACAACGAGGTACACTACTTCTAGCCCATGTATCTCTCTGCACAGTTAACTAAATATCGACTCGTCGAATCCTATATGAAGGCCACATGACCCCCTTGAACCCTGTGTAATTAGTTCGGTATATCGTCTCCTGTGTCGATCGTAATTCGCGACACAAAACAGGAAAATATTACCCAGTTTGTAGTTCAGAAACTGTTCCAATCATCCATGTTCATGTCTGATTTTCTACCAACCTAGTTAACATTTTTAAATTCTACTTGAACAATAATTTAGACAACATAAACAAGTTTTAATCTCTTCAATTAGTTTATTTTAATACAATGTATGCTGTGTTTTATTTGCTGTTGAAATTGACCAAAAACTTAATTTCTTAAATTCAAATTTTTTTGATACGGTGTGCATCCTGCTAAACGAGGTGACTTCGTCGTGTGCAAATTACACCAAAATGCGTATATCGTTAATGCGGATGTGAGAGATTTTATGGAAGTTGATTTGGATGTGCGAGCACACCGGAATCAACGCGTATCCGTCGAAAAGTACCGTATCGACCTGTTCTGACACTTATCATAATTTTGTGTATGCCAGTCATTTCACAACGAAAATTGCGCCATCGAATTCGCAGCGTTACGCTGGTCCTGTGACCCAAGTTTGGTTCGATTCTAAGAACGTTGACGAAATACCGTTTTGCGGGGCCCACGATTCTACTTGACGGACAATTTTTGACCGCCTTATCAGAATTTAGTTCTGGATATTTTGTTGGGTTCGTATCATCGTTCTGGACTCGTAGACACTAAGTTTGACGAATTTGGAGAACTTTATCTCTGGCATATTTTTTGGTGCGAAGTGGGCCACATGTGACCCCGCTTTGACCAGAAACAGTCAATTCTGCCCCTGTGTCCAAATTGGAATTATGGGTAGTCAAACCTAGCTATTTTATCTATTCTTAGAGTAATCATAATATTTATTTTAGTATCCGGAGGCGTACCTGGAGATTCCACTTATATCGGAGCAACTGACGGAGCTCAGAACACAGGCACGTGTACCTTGCCAACTTGCAGAAGATCATGTGCTATTATTTGCTTGTATTCTTTCTATATACTTCTGTTTTATACCTGTTCAGCTTAAGACCGCGAGCCGTTGCTTAATGTCTGAACAAGATTCGGGTGTCGACGTCGTACGCGGAGTCGTGTAACGTCACTTAGAGAGTTGATACCACGATCCTATATATTTTTATGTGATTGCTTTATCAAGTGACGAGACTCCCGTAGGTACACTTAGAGAGTTGATTAGTATAGGATAAATTATATGATCTCATCCACTTGTTGATCGGTTCTTGACCTCTATATCGACTTCAAAATAATTTATTGACTTGCATCCTGCCTTGATTCCTCTGTGTGCCTCTCATAGTTTACTTTGGATGCAGAGTAATGGATCCACGAGCCAGTGACAAGACTCCCATAGGTACACCACATGGTGTTGTGGTCACCTATGACGATAGGGTGATACCATTGGCGGGAGATCCATCTACTCAACAAAGCAATCAAGCAGATCAACATGCCTCGAGGTTCCGGCGAGACGATATTCCACCACTACCGTAGTTTACTCCATCGATGCTTATTTTTCCACCAGGGCAGCCTATGGACGACAACGGATGTTCCAAATATTCTATGTAATGATGCAAGCCCAACAACAGGTTCATCAAGAGGCTCAACGTCACGAGACAAAGAACCTGAAAAATAGTATAGTGACCGCACTGAAGCGGGCGAACCCACCAGCTAGACGGCCATGGACGGCATCTATCACTAATTTTTGCCAGCTGAAGCCCCGTACCTTTTCAGTCAATGAGGAGCCCACTGAAGTTCATGAGTGGCTCCCAAACACTCAACACCAATTAGAAGCAGCTGAGATTTTGAGGCAGCGTTGGATGACTGCCGTCAGGATGCAGTTGACGGGCAATGCACTTCATTGATGGCTATCTGAGAAGAGGTGGCTCAGACCTGATCGAGTCACTTGGGAGGAGTTCTCTAGACTCTTCCAGGAAATGTACATTCCAGCCATTTCCATAGCGAAACTTAGAGATAAGTTTAACTGCCTCATTCAAGGCAACATGACGGTAGAAGAGTATAATGCATAGTTTATATGTTTGAGTTGCTTCGCCCCTACCCTGATCCTGACAGAAGAGGAGAAGGTGGAGAAGTACTTCGACGGACTTAACTTTGAGCTACAGAGATTGATCGGTTCCGTTGCACCTACTTTATACATGAACGTCCTTGCTGCAAAATGATGCATGGAGCGCGTCACCAGGAGAGAGTCCAGCCAGAAACGGTCGTTCACATCAGCACCAACCAGAGTACCATATGAAGAAGCTATAAAGAGACCTCATATGCACCAGCCACCCAGAGCAGCTCCGCAGGTACTACCTACATGTCAATATTGTGGCAAGCAAGGTCATTACGAGAGCGAGTGCAGACGCAAGTTGGGATTATGTTTGATTTGCGGATCCAGCCAACATTCAGCCAATGATTGTCCTGAGCGTCGAGAGGGAGCACCGATGGTAAACCGACAAGCTTTACCAGCACCGGGAGGATATCAACTGAGGCCACCCTTGGCACCACAGTCAGCACTCTTCCAACAGGCCCAACAACAGCAGAGGGCACCACCACAGGGACGTGGACATGATTTTGCGATGACAGTAGAGGAGGCACAGACTCGAGGAGTAGCGAATATGAGTAAGATTTAGTTTTATCATAGCTAGCTATAATAACGAATATTTCTAGTAATACTTTATCATGTGCATGTTAGTTTCATTACCTAGCCTAAACCTAGTATTATGTTAGCATGAACTTGTTACTCTAGATTAGTAATATGTCAGTGGTACCCAAGTTTTCATAAGCTGTAGTTGATCTTCGTTCTAACCAGGCTCCTTTACTCTTGAGATACTTATCTCTCATTGCCTAGAAAAAGTTTTTATTGCTTCCCTACGTGTTCTGCTTGAACAAAACCATCACCCTTCCTCCCAATTTTTTTTGTTCATGGTTCCTTATCCTTTGTCATGCTTCAACAAACATGTCTTGCAACCTCGTTATCTCTTCAGGAGCAAATATTTTCTTGACCGGTTACGTTTTATTTTCTTAATTGCGAGGACACAATTCTTTTAAGGTGGGTAGATTGTAAACACCATAATTTTTAGAATTTAATTTAAAAAATTACATTAATTATTATTGTAATTTTTTTCATTATTTTAGTTAATTATAATAAATGTTCGTTCATGGATTTATATTTTTGTGTATTAAATTAATTATTAAAATAGTACAAAAAATATATTTGTGGTGTAAAACTATTATTAGAGTATTGTATAATTTTTTGGAATTTATTGAGGTCCAAAACTATTTTTAGATAGCTATAAAATAGCTATATATATATATATATATATATATATATATATATATATATATATATATATATATATATATATATATATATATACTTTTAATAAACCAACCCAAACTAAATCGAACCAACCCAAACCAAACCCGGATCCCATACCCGAACCCGCAACCTGAAACCCACCAACCCAAACCCACCAATCCCTACTACAGTACTCCCCTAACCCCGACCCCATCTCTTTCCTTCCCTAAAAACTGACCGAACCCTCTCTCTTCCCATTCCAGTAACTCCTTTCACACTATCCTATATAAACCCTAGCCTAGCCGACCACCACCACCACCATCAACTCCTCTTCCAATCCCGACAAGCCCCGACTGCCGTCGACGCCGGACCATCGTCGCACTCCGCACGCCACCGCAAAGAAGCCACTCTGCACAGCTGCCAGAATCCTGAGCACAACACACAGCGAGGTACACTACTTCTAGCCTATGTATCTCTCTGCACAGTTAACTAAATATCGATCCGTCAAATCCTATGCAAAGACCACATGACCCCCTTGAACCCTGTGTAATTAATTTGGTGTATCATGTCCTGTGTCGATCATAATTTATGACACAAAACAAGAAAAAATGACCCAGTTTGTAGTCCAGAAACTGTTCCAATCATCCATGTTCATGTCTGATTTTCTTCCAACCTAGTTAATATTTTTTAATTCTACTTGAACAATAATTTAGACAATATAAACAAGTTTTAATCTCTCTAATTAGTTTATTTTAATTCGATGTATGTTGTGATTTATTTGCTGTTAAAATTGACCAAAAACTTGATTTTTTAAACCCAAATTTTCTCGATACGGGATACATTCCACTAAATGAGGTGACTTCGTCGTGTGCGAATTGCATCGAAAGGTGCGTATCGTCAATGCCGACATGTAAGATTTTGTGGAAGTTAATTAGGATGTGTGTGCACACCAGAATTAACGCGTATCCATCAAAAAGTACCGTATTGGCCTGTTCGAACACTCGTCATAATTTTGTGTGTGCCTATCATTTTGCAACAAAACATATTCCATAGGATTTACAGCGTTACGCTGGTCCTGTGACCCAAGTTTGGTTCAATTCTGAGAACATTGACAAAATACCGTTTTGCGGGCCCTACGGTTCCACTTGACGGGCGATTTCGTGACCGGCTCATCGAAATCCAGTTCTGGATATTCTGTTGGGTTCGTATCATCATTCTGGACTCGTAAACACTAAGTTTGATGAATTTGGAGAACTTTATCTCTGGCATATTTTTCTGTATGAAGTGGGCCATATGTGTACCCCGCTTTGACCAAAAAATGTCAATTCTGTCCCTGCGTCCAAATTAAACTTATGGGTAGTCAAACATAGCTATTTTATCTATTCTGAGAGCAATGGTAATGTTTGTTTCAGCATTCGTAGGTGTACCTGGAGATTCCACTTATATCGGAGCAATTAACGGAGCTCAGAACACAGACAAGTATACCTTGCCAACTTGTAGAATATCTTGTGCTATTATTTTCTTGTATTCTTTCTATATACTTCTGTGTTGTACCTGTTCAACCTTGGACCGTGAGACGTTGCTTAACGTCCGAACAAGATTCAGGTGTTGATGCCGTACGCAAAGTCGTATAACGTCACTTAAAGAGTTGATACCACGATCCTATATATTTTAATGTGCTTGCTTTATCAAATACATTATACCATAGGACACTTGACACTATTCATGTAACCGAATCTTTTTTGAGTTATTCATGGTGATTTTGTATAGGCTTACAGGATTCATGACATGAGACTTGCATATACATAGATATCATTATGACTCGTTGTACTAGTTAGAGGTCATGATCTTGCATGTTACGGACATGAGACATCGTGGATAAGAGACGTATGATTACATTGGGTGGGAAAAAATACACAGGCTACAGGCTGATTATATATATATATATATATATATATATATATATATATATATATATATATATACTTTATTATTGAGGTGCTTTAGTCTCTGTTCCAGAGCTTGGCTATTACGTGATATTCTTGCTGCTACGGGATCCCCGACACAGTGCTTGTAGTGGTTTCAGCCTGAGTACTAGTGATGCTCTCATTTGTATTTTACTTAGCTGGTTATATAGCTTGCCCTGATGATCTATTTATATATACTGTATTTTATTTGGCTCGTGTGTTTCTTGTACCTGCTATGTCCCCTGAGGACCTGGATCCAAATTATGTTCCCAGGTACAGTAGAGGAGAATTACCCTGAGATATACGGGTGTCACCACCCCATTTTCAGATCCGAGTATTTTTTTTTATTTTTAATTTAGTTAATTGTGTATTATTTATATTTAATTATATTTATATTTAATTAGTGATTGCATTATTTTTTATTATATTTTTATTGTATGTTTTAGGATTTTGGCTAGCCTGGACCCATGTCAGACCCTAGTGGACCCATGTCCGACCCAGCCCACACTCCTGTGAGACTTATTTTGGGGCTTAGAATATTTATTTTATTTTTAGGAAGTTAGTTGGAGAAATTTGGAACTAGTTTGAGTGCATTTGGAGCCCCGAAACCCAAAACCGAGTTACGGGAGGGCATTTTGGTCATTTGGACTTAGTGGAACCCTTTATTAAGTGGCCGGCCCTATTTTTCTCCCCCCCACACCCGTGAACCAGCAGCCACTTCTCCCCCCACTCTTCTTCTTCACTTCTTCTTCTTCTCCACTCATTTTTCTTCTTCCTTTCTCCTTCCTACTTCAAGTAAGTTCACTTTTCTTCCTTCTTTCTTCCATTCCTTCTTCTTTATGTAACCCTAACCCTAGATCTTTCCCCAACCTAGGTGGGTAGAGCCTAGATTTGGTGTTGGAGCTTGGATTTGAGGCTTGGAGCTTGTAGGAGGTGAATTTGGAGAGATTTGGAGATTTTGGCTTGGGATTCCAACTCCCAAGAGGTAAACCGTAATTTTTCCCCTTGTAATTATTTTTATATAGTGTAATTAATAGTTTAGAACCTTCCTAGACCCTTAGGCTACCCGTAGGAGGAAGTTGGAACTAGTTTGGTTAGGTTTAGAGACTTTAACACTAGGTTTTGTGTCAATTTTGGGTGAAATCCGAATTTGGCCCAATTTTGGGTAATGCCCTAGGTTAGATGGACCTAGGTAGATGTTGTCGGGTGTCTTGAGGGTGAGTGCGTGTCTCCGTTCGGACACGGGAAGCCGCGTCGTGAAGAAACGGGCGTTTCGGGCGAAATTGGGGCTTTTCGTCGTCGCCGATTCTAAGTGCGTGTGCGTTTCCACCACGGGCCTAGAATTGACGCGGGAGTGCATTTTCTAGGATCTAGACATCGTTTAGGACACGTGGGTAAATTTTGGGCCGATTCCGAGTTCGTTTGGTGTGCGTTTCAGGAAGTTTTCCGAGCCGCGCACCACGTGTTCGTCGAAATGATCGAACGGCCATTTCGACTTGGTTTCCTCATTTCGGGCTTGTGCGCGTGTTGGGTTAGTATCGGGGAGTATATGCTAGAGTTTTCGAGTTATATTTTATATATTTTTGGGTGTTTGGGCGTGTCGGGGTCGTTGGGCGTGCGTTGGTGGGCGTTGTGGGCGTGGTGTGCGTTATGGTGTTTGTTTATATATATGTGTATATATATATTGTGTGTATGTTTTTATATATATATTTATATATATATGTGTGGTTATGTGTTTGTGAGCGTGTTAGGGAGTGCTTGTGTGAGTGTGTAGGTGAGTGTGTGAGTGAGTGCTTGTGTGAGTGTGTAGGTGAGTGTGTGTGAGTGTGAGTGAGTGTTTATAGGTATATACATATGAGTTTATATATATATGTATATATATTTGTATATATATGTATGAGTGTTTATGTGTGTGCTAGTGTGTGTGAGAGTGTGTGTGTGAGGGTGTGTGCTAGTGTGAGTGAGTGTGTGTGAGTGAGGATATATAGATATATATTTATGTTTATGTGTGTGTGTGTGTATGTATATATAGATATGTGTATATAATTATATGTGTGTGTGTGTGCTTGTGTTTGTGTGTGTGTGTGCTTGTGTTTGTGTGTGTGTGTGTACTTATACATATGTGTGTGTTAGTAGATATATTAGTGTGTGTGTATATATATATATATAGGAGCTTGTGTGTATATATATATGTATGTATATATATATATATATATATATATATATATATATATATATATATATATATATATATATATATATATATATATATATATATATATGTGTGTTATAGGAGAGTGTGTGTGTGTGTGTATGTGAGAAGGAGGGGGGGGGCTGAACTGAGAACACAGCAGCAGCAAGTAGCAGCGCGGCAGCAGCAAAAGCAGTGGCAGCAGCAGCAGATAAGCACAGCAGCAGCAAGTAGCAGCGCGGCAGCAGCAAAAGCAGTGGCAGCAGCAGCAGATAAGCACAGCAGCAGCAAGTAGCAGCGCGGCAGCAGCAAAAGCAGTGGCAGCAGCAGCAGATAAGCACAGCAGCAGCAGCAGTTTTTGTAGCTAGCAGCAGCGGCAAATGCGAGGGAGAGGGAGAGGTATATATATATATATATATATATATATATAGAAATATAGATAGATGGATGATAGTTAGATATATATATATTGATAGATAGATAGGTATTGAATATGTTAGATATATAGGTTAATAGATAGGTAACTAGATAGATATTAGTATCTAGATCTAGATAAATAGATAGCTAGATAGATGGATTGATAGTTAGTAAATGGATAGATTGATAGATATAGATAGCTAGATTAATAGATAGGTTGATAGGTAAGTAGGTAGTTTGATAGATAGATAATTAAATATATAGATAGGTAAATAGATAGATAATTTGATAGATAGTTAGGTAGGTAAATACTAGATATTAGATATCTAGTTAGATAGATAGATAGATAATTAGATAGATAGTTATAATAGATAGGTAGATGTATCTATGGATAGATAGTAGATATCTACATCTATATGCATAGATCTATATATATACATATAGTTAGATAGGTAGTTAGATATAACTAGATCTAAGATATAGATATCTATATAGATATAGATATATGTATATGTATAGGTAAAGGTAAGGTAAGGTAAATGGGTAAATGTATATATGTGTGGATATATATATATATAGGTAAATACATACTTAGATATATATAATTATGGTAGATATCTATATTACCTAGCCTAGATTAATATCTAGGTATATAATTAGTAGCTAGATAGCTAGTTAGAGGGGTTTGAGAGCGGTATCTCAATACCTTGAGATACCGAGGTATCTCAATACCTTAAGATAACCAAGGTATTGGGTTTCGAGCGGGATTTTTGAGCAATAGCCTAGGAATAGTATTTGAGTGATTTTTATATGCTTATGTGTATATATTTACGCGTGCTAGCATAGGTTTTAGCGGGTTTAGGCGGGGTGCGTAGCCTAGGTTGAGGTATCGAATACCGAGGGTATCCCGGTATCTCAAGGAGGCGAGTTTGTGAGTTTTCTAGCTTAATGAGCTTGGTTTGACCTAGAATTTCAGGAGCACCCTAGTTTGACCCAGACTTGACCGTAGTTGACTCGGTTGACCGCCAAAGTCAACTTTTGACCTAGTTTTGACCCAAAGTTGACTTTTTGGATCCAGAGTTGACTTTTTGACCCAGATTTTACCGGTTTGACCTGTTTGACCTAGAACGACCCTAGAAGCCTATTTTTAGTTATTTTATATCTGTTTAACTCATTAGAACCCTGTTTAACCTTGCTTTTCGCATAGGTCCTTGCGACACCGGTTCGGATCGCCAGTTGCTCAGGACGTCAGGCGAGTACATTCTCTGATAGTTTTCATTATCTGATATTTATTATGATTCAGCTTCTAGTCTAGTATCATCTGATTATTCTGGCACCACACGGGACACTGACTGGTATTTCTGGATTCATTTACTTGCGACACGTACATTTCATGTTTCTGGCCTCTATTCTGGAATCACTACAGGCATCACCTACAGGCATCACCTACAGGCATCACTCATGTTCAGGCTGGACTCATCTTGATTGCGTGTCGGGTCTTGGATCCACTTGTATTAGTCGGGGCGGGGAAATACTCGAGTAGACATGTAAATATTCCCATCTGGAATCATCAGGTATCACTCCCTCTGGTCTAATCTGGAATGATAGCAGCCGTGCACCCAGTGCGCGGTGAGCCGTACTTACCCCTAGCCGTTTACATGTCGAAACAAGTATTTCAAAGACACCGAGTTCATTCTTTATAGTCTGGACTCTCATGCATTTCTTGACTTGTCTCACTTACATGTTTCTGGACTTGACTCACTACATGTTTTTCATGCTAGACTCACTACACGTTCATGTGCACGAACTTGATCTTAGCTTAGATTCTTGTATCTTACAGTTACTACTATCTTGTTTCTGATATTCCTGCATCTTTACCTTTATGCACCAGTGATACATGTTTATTTCCTGTTTCATACTTACTTCTTTCTTCTTGCTACTTGCTATAACTGTTTTATAGTTTTTATCATTTAAATGGAACTGCTGTTAGAGATTTACTTTCTCCAGTCCTGACTGGACATATTTTTCAGAGTATCCGGAGGATTGGTGTCCGACGTTTTATGGACCTGAGCCTGTCGATGGTGCAGACAGGGACCCTCTAGTTTAGGGGTGATTTCCGAGTTGGTAGCCGGGATCACTAGGATCTTGTTGTTGTTTTTATTAGTTTTTAGTACCGGATTTGTCTCCGGTTTTGGATTGAGACCTTGTTTGTATATTATTTTGGATGATGTATTATTGTATTATTATTATTATTGATGTTGTGGTTGTTGTAGTAGTTGTTGGTGGTTAGACTTTATAGTTGTTAGTCTTCTTTGCCATCTTATCGTGCTTAGATTCGTGATTGAGTATATTGTGATTATCATTATGATATTTGCTCCTCCGTTTGGAGTTGAGATCTTGACAGGTTTATATTTTGATTGTGTGGTTGCCCTCCTTTTGGAGAGGTCATGCCCGATTTTTGTGTGAGATTATTATCTAGATAGTTGACCTAGACAGCGTTCTACCGCCGGTGCTGCGGCGTAGGCTGGACGTACCCACGACTCATGCCCGATTTTCTGGGTGCGGGTCGTGACAACGGGACATGAGCTGACGTTGGAGCAGTACTGACACCAGAAGACGAGGTTGTGCCAGAGTATTTTTTCTGAGTATTCTGTTACATACTCAGTTATTTATGCTTTCAGTTATTTCATATCTTGACTCATGGACTTATGTATTGACTTATTTTATCGGGTTATTCTCCGAGACACTACAAATGTTGACTTAATGATGGACTATTTTCTTTATCTATTATCTTGATTAGTCTATCATATTTAGTTATGTTTCTAGCTGTGGATGAGATTAGAATTATTCTGTGATAGATGGTGTAGACTGCATTTATATTTATTATAGCTTAAGTGTACTCTAACGGGTCAATTAAATTGGATTTACCCATTGGAGTTGTGCTGTTGGTCATTGCCACGTGGCTAGTCCCTCGATATTTTGGGACTGGGGCGTGACATTTTTAGAATTTTGGATATGTATTTAGTTAGATAATATTATATATTAGTTTAAATATAATTCGAATATTTGATACCGTAATTAATTTTAATTAAATTAGGTGTAACAAAATAATTAATTAATAAATTAGTTAGATAATAGTTTTTTTTTTAAAAATTGATACCGTAATTATATTTTATATCATAATTAAGAAATATTTGATACCGTAATTGTATGTTATAGTTATGGTATCAGCTTCTTAATAAAATAAACAAAATACTTTATTAACAAAAAAAATATAATATTGATGATAAATATTAGTATAGATAATAACAAATTAATATAGAAAGTAAAAAATTAATAAAGATACAAATTAATAGATAATAAAAAATTAACTAATAGATTAAACCAAACTTAAAAAAAACAAAATCAAACCAAACTAAACTAAATTCAATTGACCGTCCCCTTCTCTCTCTCCCAAACCGCTAACTAAGTTGGCGGTCCCCCTTCTCAGTTTTTCACTCGCCAACTCAGTTGGCGAGTCTTCCATTCTTTTACAATTTCTCCATCTTTCTCCATTCAGCTGCAATTGGATGATAATTCATCCCTTAGGATAAAAATTTATGTTACTTATTTGAACTCATGGACCAGGATCCGACCCGACATTGGCCCACTCTTTGCTTCGATTTTAGTTCCAGCCTTTCACGATGGATCACATCTGGATAACTTCGGTAAAAAGCGAGGAAATAAATTATCTTTGATGCGAATCAGCCCAATGTCGCTAACGATACTGAGCTACTCGAAGACGCTCTCTGATCTGCCTGACTATCTCAATTGTCTGGGATATCATCTTGGGGCCAAACAATTTTCTCTCACCAATATCATCCCAAGTTATGGGGATCTACACTTTTTGCCATACAGTACCTTTTACGTGCCATATGGATACTTACTTCAAAACTGTTGTTGTAAGAGAATTCGACCAAGTGCAAGTGATCCTCCCACGAACCACCAAAATCAAGGGTACATGATTGAAGCATATCTTCTAGGGTCTTGATGGTACATTCTGACTGACCATCTGTCTTTGGATGATAAGCTGAGCTGAACTTCAGACGGATACCCAAAATCTGTTGAAGGCTCTGTCAAAAGTTAGAGGTGAATCTAGAATCTCTATCTGATACGATGATGACCGGTACTCTATGAAGTCTAAAAATCTAATTTATGTACATCCGGACCAACTACTCTGTAGACTATCCTACTCTGAAGGGAAGAAAGTGAGTAACATTCGTGAGTCGATCTACTATTACCCAAATAACATCTCTGCCAGCTAGGGATCTAGGAAGATCGGTCACAAAATTTATGGTAATATGCACCTACTTGCACTCAAAAATTGGTAAAGGTTGAAAAAGTCTTGTTGGTCTCTGATACTCAGCTTTAACCTGTTGGCAAACCAAACACCAAGAGATAAATAGGACTATCTTCCTCTTCATACCATTCCACCAGAAATGCAGACGAAGGTCTCTGTACATCTTCGTTCCTCCTGGGTGAACGGAATACTGAGAATTGTGGGCTTCTGACATAATCTCTTGACGGATATCTCCACTTCGTATACAAAGATGATTACCAAATCTGAGAGTTTCGTCATTGTGAATGCTTAGTTCGGGTTTATGTCATGCCTCACACTCTGCCCTAAGTCGCTGAAGCTTGACATCTGTGGACTGTGCTGCTCTGACTAGATTAAACTTGTAATCCAGTCATCAATGTCGTGTTCCCAGGTAATACTACTTCTATGTCCATGTCCTGAAGTTCTTCTAAAATTTCTCGTTGTGCCATAAGAAAATAAGCTCCTGCTCTCCGGATCAAAGCATCTGCTACGACATTGGCTATCCCAGGGTGATACTGAAGGTCAAGATCGTGGTTTGTCATCAGCTCTAGCCATCTTCTCTGTCTCATATTGAGGTCCTTCTGGCTAAAGACATACTTCAAATTCTTGTGATCGGTAAAAATCTCTACTCGATCTCCATTAGATAATGTCTCCAAAGTTTGAGTGCGAAGACAACTGCTGCTAACTCAAGTCTTGCGTCGGATAATTCTTCTCATGGTCTTGAAGCTGCCGAGACGCATAAGTTATAACCTTACTATGCTGCATAAGAACACATCCCAGTCCTTTTCTTGATGCATCATAATATACGGTGAACCCACCTGACCCATCTAGAAGAGTCAAAATTTGTGTCGTAATCAACTTATGCTTGAGCTTCTTAAAAAAGGTTTGACATTCATCTGTTCAATCAAAGCGCACATCCTTACGAGCCAATTGTGTCAAGGGTACAATTTTTTTAGCAAAGTTTGACACAAATCTTCGATAATATCATGCTAGTCCCAGAAAACTACGAACTTTAACAACTGTTAAGGGAACTGGCTATGTCTCAACGGCTTCTATCTTCTGGGGATCCACTTCAATTCCTCCTTTACCAATAACATGCCCTAAGTATGAAACGCGATCAACCCAGAACTCATACTTATTGTACTTGGCATATAACATATGTTCTCTAAGGAGTTAAAGAACTGCACGAAGATGCTGCTCGTGCTCTGCTTTACTTCGACTGTACACCAAGATGTCGTCAATGAACACAATATGGAACTTGTCCAAGTATGGCATAAAAATATAATTCATGAGATCCATAAATACTGCTGGTGAATTGGTTGCTCCAAAGGCCATTACTAAAATCTTCCAATGTTCATATCTTGATCCGAACGACGTCTTGGGTATATCCTGCTCTCTGACTCTGATTTGATGATATTCCGACCGCATATCAATCTTGGAAAATACTGCTGCTCCACTAAGCTGATCGAATAAGTCATCGATCCTTGGCAAGGGATACTTGTTCTTGATGGTTACTACATTGAGGGTACGATAATCAACACATAATCATGATGTTCCATTATTCTTCTTCACAAGTAGCATTGGGGCTCCCCAAGGAGATTCACTAGCACAAATGAATCCCTTGGTTCTTAATTCTTCAATCATTCGGTACAAGACTTCCAACTCTTATGGTGCCATCCTGTAGACTCTCTCTGACACTGGTATTGTTCTAGGAAGTAGATTAATGGTAAACTCGATCTCTCTTTCTGGTGGCATGCCTGAAAGTTCTTCTGGGAATACATCTAGAAACTCACTGACCACTCTAGAAAATTGTACTCCTTTTGCTACTGTCATTCTCATGATTATTGAAGGAGACTCCATCTCTCCTCTAGAAAATGAGAATTATTCTACTTCGGGGATACGTAAGGTAACCTTACCATCATAGAAATCTATCCATGCGTGTCGAGCACTTAACTAATCCATACCTAGGACGATGTCATAATCGTCCATCGAAAATTCTATCAGTCTAGAGAAAAAAATCTCTCCCACAAACTACGAATCGATACGAGGTATAAACTCTATCTACTTCCATGATACCACTACTAGTGAGTATATTAAGTCTTACTGATAAGGATTCAGTGTCCAATCCAACTCGTGTCGTAAATCGTGCAGACATAAAGGAATGTGATACATCAGAATCAAACAATACTGAAGTTGAATGAGAGTTGACGAGAATGGTACATGCCACCACTTCACCAGAAGCTAACTACTCTTCCAAAGTGAGTGCCATCGCCTGACCTCGTCCTCTCGGTGCTGGTCCTCACTGCTGCGGACCTCCTTTCCTGGCATATACTTGAGCTTGGGCATGTGCATACTATGTGTGGCCCCTGCTGCTGGAATAATTGAGACTGGGTAGACAAAGGCCTCAGACCCTGGTTCTGCAGAACTGGCACTGGAGCCCTGTACCGTGGTCCTGCCGGGAAAAATGATGATGAACTAGCTCTACGTGCACTACAAGAAAAATGGCTTTTCTTGACGATTTTTTTCGGTCAAGAAAGGGTATTCTTGACGGTTTTGGATCCGTCATCTAGGACAGAGTCAAGTAAAGTCTCAGTTTTCCTTAACAATTTCTGGGTTAGTTTTCTTAACGATTTTTAACCGTCAAGTAAGAATTTTTTTTAACGGTTTTAAACCGTCAAGAAAACATAGCTAAAAAATCTTCAAGAAAAATAAAAGCATTTTTTGATTGGGGCCTAGATGACGGGTAATGACCGTCAAAAAAGACCTTTCTTGACTGGAAAAATCCTTCAAGAAAAACGTTTCTTGATGTTTAAAAACCGTCAAGAAATGATAATTTGTAGTAAAATTTAGATATTTCTTAACGTTTTATAACCGTCAAGAGAAGATGATTTTTGTTTAATCATAATTTAATTTATAATTATATATTATGTGCTCCCTTTTGCTAGTTACCAAACACATATAATATTAATATAATGCAGAACACTAGAAACATCAAAGAACTATAATACACACAATTTTGTATTAACAAATATTCTTTTGTACACTACAAAAGTCCAATCACATATCCAAATAACAAAAGTATATGGTCTTGTACAATATCTTAAACATCCAAAACTTATATTGACAAAATATATGGCTCATTGTCTAATTATATAACAAAATATATAGCTGCCCAAAGTATAGTTCAGAAGCAGTCCATAACCAGAAGTACCAGTGCCAGTATTAGAGCTAGACTACTATAGTTGAAAAGCAGTCCAGAAGCAGTTCGATAGCAGTACGGTTCAGCCCAGTAACATATCTAGAGAAGAAAGGAGAATATTTAGCAATTCAAATACTTGAACATTATAGCAACAGTTAGAAGAATTTCCAGTATCAATAATCCAGTAGAGCTATAGCTAGTATCAGAGTAGCAATACTTGAATATTGTAAAAGCAGTTAGAAGAATTCCTAGTATAAGCTAGTATCAATTAGTATCAGTTCAGTTAGAAACTTTTCAGTAGCATTGATGACTAGTTTACTTCTTCAAGAAATTGTTTCTTGGCTTAACAAGAGAATGAATGATATAAAGGTTCTCCTTATAGCATGTGATGATGGGATTATTCGATCACTAAAATTCATTATCAATATTGTTTTTATTCTAGCCCTTGGAGGGCTATTATGAGGTAGGGCAACAAATCCTAGAAAAAAAATATTGAATGTTATCAACTTCATTAATGTGACCTATGACTTTGATACAAAGACAGCAACATTTGATATGAAGATAACTTCATTATCGAGGTTTTACTTTATGTATGTTGTAATGTATTTCTAAAATTTTATATGACAATATAGTTTTCTTGACTTACTGTTTTAGTTTGATATTAAATATAATAAAAGATGAAACATAGTAGAAAACAAATACAAAGAACTGCTAAATTTTTAACATATGTGATATATTTCCAATCCAAACCCAACAAGATGCATTGGAAAAAAAAAGGCCGAAAAGAAACAAGTAGGATCAACTTTTACAAAAGCCTATCTGGGGATTTTTTTAAAGCAAAAATTTTAGTATCTATGATTTTTATTTTCGTCACCCCCATCACACAATCACATTTTCTGAGTTTGGAATCAGTGTTTATATGAAAACCATGTAACCTACCATGAGTTCCCTAATGCTCACACGTGAGCCATGCATGTTCCTGGCTCCCACTACTTGATACAAGAATCTAGTTTTGTTCTTGCACATAGATCCAGTTATATTAAAATAAAATTTCTTGCTAGTTGTTAATGTAGCCAAGCATTTGTTTCTTCTGTCATTGTTTTAGTTGTTCCTCTTCAGTTCAGACATCTATACAGGCATTAGGGTCCCATTAATTCAGAGTATCAGATTTTTTGGTATCGAAAAATAAATAATTACTAAAGATTTAGATTTTTAAATACATTTAGGGTATAGTTTTAAGTATTTTATGTGTTGGTTCTTAATAGTTTTGAAATTGAGTAAAATATGAGAGTAGGTAATTGGGTGATAGGTGTAATCGGAGAATATGAAGGTGAATGTATAACAGTATATGTGTCTGTGTATGATGTGAGTGGGTATGGAACCGTGTATCACATTGGTGCGTCTGCAGGTTTAAGCAAGTTATAGTGATACTTGGGAGTATCAGACTCTTAAGTGTTGAATGTCAGGTGTTGGTGTCAGTGCTTTCTGTGAGGCCAGGTTACTATTGGAGCATCCAAAATGATAAAGCAAACTTAAAGTGATGGAAACCTATTTAAGTTCAAGTATGCAACCAACTGGAATATGATGTTGGAACAGAGTGCAACAAGGTACCTTGTCCATGAAGTAGATAAAGTCCAAAAATTACCTCAACTGATTGGTTAGCTTAAGAACTGTGAAACATGATCCATCCACTCCGTACGCACTTCATTAATTTCATCAAGTGTGTATTCACTCTTTTTATTATACTATTTATAAATAGGAAGAAAAAATGAAACATAAGTGATGATAATATATTATAAACATACATGTTGATTAAGAAGAACATCACCTTGGGATTAAGCGAGCTTCGATCATATGTGATCTCTTTCATATATCTCATCGCGTAGTAACCACATTCGATAGAGCCGGTTTGTTCTGGCGCCTATGCATAGAAAAGTAAAGTTCTTACATACTTGTTCATTTTTTATTTATATATATATTAAAGAGAGAGAAATATATTGATAGAAATATATTGTACCTGAATTGTTATCCAGTTCAATTTAATTTTTTTTACTTGGTTACCACATTGAGCATGAAACATCCGAAGCCCGCTATGCAAATTAAAGTGGATAATATTATTTGTCATTATTAAAGCATCTAATATTTACTATAGTTGTGTAAAGATTTGGGACAAATATATTCATGCATACCTTGTTACAATGTGCTTAAGATCATCACAGATGCAACTCCCCAAAGAATCCAAATAGTATGCTCTCATTAGTAAAAGATCAATGACAACCAAAACCTAATGATCTCTGTAACACCATATAACACCAAGATATATACAAGTTATCGAGTATATAGCCAAACAAATGCTAAATAACACAAGTTCAAAGTGACAAAGCATGACAAGAGAAATAATCAACTTTGTTTGTGACTGTAAAGTGTATGTGCCAGAGTGTGTCTGTGAGTGTTAAGTGAGTGTCAAGGAAGATGTGAAAGTGTGAGTGTTAAGTGACTTATTGGCATCAGTAACTTCCTATTCCGCATAAAATATGGAGAATCAAACAACTACAAATAAAAGAAAATAAGTAAGAAATGTATTACCTCGGGTTGTATGGCAAGAGAAATAGTCGACTTTGTTTTCGAGAGTTCAGATTGTTACAAATATGTCTGGCCCTTCTATCCTGTTTTGCTAAAAAAATTTTTATCCCTGACTTGGATACTGGTCTTGGATCAATGAATGAAACATTCTCGTCATAGTTTAGTTCCTTCAAACGATAGTACAATGACCTATAGTTTGCAGATAAGTTAACTCAACTTATTAATATAATAATAAAGAATTTTAAAGGGAAAAGTATTATTGTACCTAATGTATATTTGTATACAATTTACTGAGAGAGGACGCATGTTAATGAAATTCTCAAAATCCTCTTCGACAAGACTTGTAATTATTGGGGGTACCAAACAAGTCACTTTCAAATGGAACCCGAATTGTCGTTTTTTTTAATAACCAACCTTTGTGCCAGTATAGCAAAGTATTCCATTCCCAGTGGATTTTTAAATGACCTTGTAATTTTTGTAGAAGCTCTCGTAGGTGATTTAACTTTAGTTGGTGTCTTTGTTTTCTCTTTAGGAGCTTCCTTCACCACCTTGAATCCCTAAAAAATGCAAGTTCAAAGTGACAAAGCTTGACAAAAATAAGCATATATTCATTCAAAGGAAACTAGCATGTACCTTTATTTTATTCTTCTCGCATTCAGTTTTTTTTCAGCAAGAACCATCTCTTGATTAGTTTTGATAGGGGAGTGTGCATTTACAACCTTTTCAGAAAAGTTGGAATTCATATCAGAAAAGTTCAAACAATAGAATGAAGAGGAAAGACACTTATAATTGAATGTATACTGAAGTTCATAATGCAAGAAAAGGGGATAAAAAAAGTTGGCACTTAAATTCATAATGCTAGAAAATGGGATAAAATTAAACCTGTTTTATAATACTTGGCCTCCGCGATCCATCGGAAGGAGAACTCGGTGCATTCATGGTAGGGATTGGAGGAATTGAGGCAGTTATAAGCTTTTCCGAAAAGTTAGAACTGGTATCAAATATTGGCGTACCACAGAGACCTTGTGAAAGTAAGTTACTTATCATCTTATTTTTTCTCTCAATCTCATTAAGCAACTTTTTTTCTCCTCCTCCCAACCAATCGGAGCTTTAGGAGTGTGGAAATAAGATCTTGGAGTGACATATTTTCCCATGGTCGTAACACGACCACTGTGCTCGGGTCTCTCCATTGCATAACACAAAGCATCCCGATTCTCAGGAATAGAAAACTCTCAATAAGTAATTTTTTTCTTCACTTCATCCTATAAAAATATGGAATTTATGTTAGTATCTTAATATGAAGTGCAAAAAAGAATGTTATGAAAATGAACTACAGTTGAGACTTTCTTACAATCTTATCCACCATTACTTGTGTGGCTGGATCATAAACCACCGAAGGAGAATTATCTTCTTCAGCATGTTCATTAGCACCCCCTATAGCCTTTTTTTGTTTTTTCTGAGCTAGCTTCAAAAAAAGACAACGGTCTACATCCTTCTCAGAATATGTACCATCTTTTTTCTGTTTTTATGTTAAAAATGAACATTCTCTAAAATAATTACTTAAAATTCCAAATAAAATATATAAAACTCATTATAAGATTACTTACAATTTCTTCTCTTAAACCGGTATAGCCTTTTTGGCTTAGCCTATGGTTGTACACATGTTTGTCGTTCCTATTTTGTTGCTCTATGCGACACTTCTGAAATAATAGTAGAATTTATTTCTATGATAAGTAAGAACTTCTTAAGTGGAAAAGTTAATCAAATTCTCGAGACCGATACCTGAAAGTCCTCAAAAAGTCGAGATATCACAAACTTGGACCATTGTTTTGGATTGATAAAGCTATAATTTTGAGTTGGAAATTTCAAAAGTGCAAGGTTGTCCATATTGAAAAGAATATAGTCGGTTAAGGTATGCCTAAATGACTTTGTTGCAACACCCATCGTTTACATTAAATTTTTTTTAGCTCATGGATCAATAATAAAACTTTGTCGCATATTAAGTAAGATTACTATAATTTAGAACTAATAACCAATCAATAAACTAAAAATAATTTTTCTCTTTAATAAAATTTACCTCAACCGAGGCCCATGCATTCTCTTTAACATTTGTAGGGACATTTTGCCAATCATCATAAGTGATTGGTATCATACTGCGTCTAATAACCCCAAGCAAACTAACACATTCTGCCCCGGCCTCTCCAATAGGCTGTCCAGCCTCGTTGAATGTGACAAATTTTTTTTATTCTATCACTTCTTTTAATAGTTTGCTCCATCATTGTAGGGCCTCTTGTTGCTTTTTTTTGGGGATATCTTCCGCGTGGGGAGGGTTCATCTCTAGAAACTGTGACAAAAACAAGCACATATTTAAATTGTTGTTGTATACATAATCACAGTCAAGATGGATGACAACACAAAAATCTATATCAAAAGTCTGTAGTATTTTAAAGTGGACCATGAAGGGGAGTTATAAACTAATTAAGGCTACCCCTCCCATACACCTAAAAAGGCACTTTTCTTGGAAAAATGGTTACTGGTTCATTAGTCTTACAAATCTTTGACAAATGGATACATGCTTGTAATTCTACAAAGTAAGTTCGTGTACATATAAATAAGACAAGAAGAAAATAAGATAACAATTGGTAACCAAGAGTTAAAGACATCAAAATTTCTATAACATAACCAAATAAGTGTTTTTTTAATTCTTTCAAAAAAAAGTTATTAACAAGAATACTATACATATAAATTATAGGTATGTCTAGATATCATGAAGCACGTCTCCTGAATTGGGTTGAAAACTAATTATCATCTAAAACTAGCTTAAGAGATCGCAGGTGATTTTTATTATTATATAACCTCAGTAAACTGTTATTAATTAAATCTCCAGTATTTATGGCATCCACAGTGCTTGTTGTTCTGTCCAGAACAGTTTGAAGGGAGAAAATACTATGAACAAGCATGCTGCAGAGAAGTGTGCATGCAGTGAAAAGATGATAGTAGTAGTTAGGCATGTGTAGGGGTTTGGATTTAGTGATGCAATATAGATTAATTATTTGGGTTGGTGATTAAGGGTGATCATTGTTTAAGTGAGTATCAGGGGTAGCCTCGTGTGGTGTAGGTCTGGGTTAGTGTAAGTGTGGCATTTGAGGATGTTAGTAAGTAGTGACCGAACCACTTGAAGATTAGACAAAAGAAACATAAGTTACACCAAAGAAAAATAGAACCAAGTTATAATACAAGTTAATTACAAGGGAAGAACCTCATATTACTGTATGTGAACTATAGAGATGTGTTCATAAAAAGCACGCTACAAATGACAAAAAATATGATGCATACCTCTTTTGATTTTTTCTTCTTGTTATTATTGGAATGATTAATATTAGGCACGTTGGATGTCTGCAAGGTGGCAAAAAATAAATAAGTAGGCTGGATCATACTATATATGTCAAACAAATAAGTAGGCTGGATCACACTATGCATGTCAAACAAAATAAGTAGCTTGTTTAAGTAAAAAGTGACCATGAAGTAAGAGTAAAAACAAACTTCATTAATGTCCAAGGCAGATACAAATAGAAATTTTACTTATCAACCCAATCCCCTTCACAACCTAGTTTTTTATAACACATTATCATCATCCCTAACATCAAATAACCCATCATTCAATAATGCATTAGTAAATAGATGATGTTCCATCAAATTATCCAGGTCTTCATCATCTTCTTTTGTAGATACTCTTTTGGACTAGTGGACAAAACAACAGACCATTGAGGATCAAGTTGGTCTTTTACATAAAATACTTGCTTGGCCTATGAAGCTAAAATAAAATAATCTGATTTGTAGCAAACTCGATTAAGGTTCACCAATGTGAAACCAAGTTCATCAACCTTAACACCCTTACTCTCGACCCAATCATACTTAAATACTGGAATGTTAAACCTATGATATCGAGCTCCCATATTTCTTGGATAACTCCATAGAAACACATGTCCCCTACTATAGGATTCTTATCTTTCGAACTTGTAATCTGCATTATTGTAGCTACAAGACTAACTCCACTATTTTGGCTAACTCGAGCATTGTCACGATCCTTCGTGTGGTAGCGGCAAACATTAATAACATATCTATAACATTTAAGTACGTGGTGGCTAGGCCCATGTGCTACCCATTTGACAGTTTCAGAGATATCTTCTTTTATATTAAATGCACCATCAACATGTACAAATTCAATATTATTAATATTCTTTAACTTCTAAATAAGAAGAGTATAAATATTTTAATTTTGATTCAACTACTACCTTCTCTTGTAACCAACAAATAAACATCTGTTTATGTTTGTCATACAACCACTTTCTATTTTTAGACTTAAGGGGATGTTGTAATTGCAACCACTCCATATGCTCACTGTAAAGTCATTATAACAACTTATCATACAATTTTTTAACAATTTTCATACAAAGAACTGCAAAATGAGAAAATTTATGATAAAGATGCTTACTCAAGATAAGGTTCAATTTCATCCGTGTTCTCCAAAACATATAAATGGGCTTGTTGCCATTCTTCACGATCAACTGCTACGAGATGACCTCCAGGCAAAGGTTTTTCATCTAGAATGTTGCCCTTCCTTGCAAGGGGATTTCCTATTGCCTCAACACATGATAGATACTCGCTACAAAATTCTATTGCTTCTTCTGCAATATAATATTCTGTAATGCATCCCTCGGGACGGTTATGATTGTGCACATAACCCTTCAATGGTTTCATACGCCTTTCAAATGGATACATCCACGTTAAGAAAATGGGTCCACAAATCTTGACTTGTTAAACAAGATAGAGAGTTAAATGGACCATGTCACTCCCCGTTTACGTTATAAGTATTTGGAATATATTAGTTTTCCTGCTTATATTATTTGTTGCTTACATGGTAATTATGTTGTATGTCATGGAGATTAGACCCATTCTCTGGTTTAATTAGACTCACGGTTTAATTGATGGGTTATTTTAGTCATGAGTGAATCCATGGTCTAAACTTCAAACCCTAGATATATAAGTTAACTTATTTCTCTCTCTTTCCTCATTCTCTCATTTTTCTCCATCATTCATTTAGGCAAGTACACCTTGCACTACATGGAGAAAACTCTTATTTTTTATTTTTTATTTTTTCTTGTATTTTATTAGTCTAATATGTGTATATTATGATTCTAAACACTTTTAGTACTTGGATTTTTAGGTTTTAATGGGTGAATTCGAGTAGATCTACATTTGAAGTTTAGGCTTTTCATAGGTTCCTTGAGTTTTTGGTAGTTTTGATCTATTAAAATATGGTATTTTAGAAAACCAATTTTTGGGGTTGATGGAGCACTTTATTTCGAGTATTTTGGCTTTTGTTTCACTTGATTCAGAGTTAAAATAAGATTTTTTATGAAGAAAATAATTTTTAGGATTTTAGAGCTTTTCGCATGGCCGAACCTGCTGTTTGGAGAAGACGAAGTCTTCATGCGGCCAGCGAGTTATGCGACAGAGAGTGTTATGCGACATGAGTGTGCTATGCGACCTGAGCTCTTTGCTGCATACTGACCAGCATGCGTCTATATTATTGGATGCATGACTGCTATTACACAAGTTTTTTGGAGCTAATTCGTGAACTCCTTGTGTTTCAATCGCTGAACGAATAAGAAATTCACTAAGTCCAAAGAGCAATATGCGACCGAGTGTCATATGCGGCCTAGAGAGTATGCAGCCACCATTTTCTTGGACGCATGACTCTGAACCAAAGGCACAAATTTCTATAATTTTTGTCTCTCTCTGGCACTTTATTGCTTGTCATATCCATCACTTTATGTCACTTCACTGACACACATTAAATGCACGCCACTCAACACTTGTTCCAAGAAGTGGACTTTGCCTTGTCATATGCGGCATTGAGCCCATGCGACACTGACCCATATGTGGCCGAGACTTCCCATGCGGCACTGATCCCATGCGGTACCGACCCATATGCGGACGATACTTTCTATGTGGCACCTGTCCTATGCAGCACCGACTCTATGCGTCTCTGATCTTCATGTGGCCCAGACTTCCTATGGTTTTAATTCTTTATGAAATTCTTGTGACTCCATGTATGATTTTAATGATTGCTAATGTATGTGAACTACGTGACCATGTGTTAGACCTAACTATGTGCTAGAATCCATGTAATTTTCCAATGATTGGTAACTTGACTCGATTATTGGTATTCGTGCTGATACACTTATTACGTGCTTTGTGTTCCTACATGCTAAGTGTTTATACATGATTATGTTACATATTTTATACCGATGTGTGCTTACATGCTAAGCGACATGTGATATAATACAATTCCTCCAGTATGGACATGATAATTGGTAAATAACCAAGCGTGGCTAGAATTTGTTGACTGTTGTATCACGCTGGGGCGAATCCAAATTGAACTATAAAGTGACAAAGTGGATTCGTATCTAGTGTGCCCGTACTACGATACGACATATAAGGGGCGTAACATATGACCATGCCATGTGATTTCAGCTAACCGTAGGGTTAACTAGGCAAGTAAAACATGTAGAGCATTGGGAGGGACGGAATCTCGATATCGTGCTTAACTAGACACCCTCAATCTTTACATGGAAAGTGAAGGCTGGCCCCCATGGATATTGTTTAAATCCTTATTAATGGATGGCAATATCCGACTATTATATTATACTATGTGTTCTATACGATCTGAGCACGATGGCCTTACGAGGGACCGGTGCATAATACTATATGCTATGCGACGATTCATGGCTCGGCTAGCCCCTGCTAGAATATAGTTTGATCTGAGGATTCCTATTATATGCATAATACCTCTGGGATAACCCAGACTCCACCTAGTAAGCCGTACGATATTTTATACCTTATACGAAAGAGCTGGCCATGTCCGTCTTCGTATTACGGTACTGGAGTATGACATGGTTTTAGTTCTGGCCCATACAGGTCTGTGTTTTCAGACTTATGGGGTGTTACTGTCATAGGAGTCTCAATCAAATATGTCCACTTTGATATCTTGTTCATCTTTCTCAGTACCAATGCTTGAACTGTTAAAACTACTTGTCTCCTTGATCCTTCCCGTCCTATTCTTGATATTTTTTGTCCTTTTCTTTAGGACTTCTTTATTTGCTGGAGCAGCAAGCATGGCAGGACAGGGTTCCCCTGGGCAACAACATGAGGTAGCATCTGTTCAGAGTTAAATTCGAATAGAGCTAGTAGTTGAACAAGCTAGCTCAATAGAACCAGAAGTTGGACATATTGAGCAACCAGCCCCAGAGATCCCCGTACCCCCAGTAGTACCAGCAGTACCAGCGGTACTTAACACCCCAACATTATTGGAGATCCTATGAGGAATGATGGCTACGCAGCAACACCAGATGGCAGTGCAACAACATCAGCAGTTTCAATAACAAGAGTGTAGAAGCATAAAAAATTTGAGTCCGTGCGCTAGAAGATATAACCTCAAAGCCTGCCTCTAGTCATGCTGTAGAGAAGCTATGCGGCCAAGAGACTCGTCTAGAGCCCCAAAATAAAACTCAATAGATATTGAACCGCATGGAAATCATGCGGCCCAGAAAAGGGATACCCATGCGGTCCAAACGAGCGTCCTGACAACTGGCTGCAGGTCGACTTAACATGACGTCCTGGCAACAAAGATGACGCCTGACACATAATTCTAACAAAATGATTTTCCTGATCGCCTCGAAGGATGAGAATATACTAAGAGATAGAAGTCCCAAGGATAGTGCAGAGCCACGTGTACAAAAGATCCCATACAGTTTTGGCTCATCCGTCCCAGACTCTATGCGTCCCATGCAGCTGTGGCCCATGCGTCTCAAACTCTATGCGTCCCATGCAGCTATGGCCCATGCGTTCCAAACTCTATGCGGTCCATGCGTCTCTGGCCCCATGCATTCCAGACTCCATGCATCCCATGCATTTTTGGCCACATATGTCCCAGATTCTATATCGACCAAGTTTTGTTGTTACAATTGAGTGATTCTCTCCAACCAAATAGAGGCCACGTGTCCATTTGACCAAGTCGTATCTACAACAGATGAGAACCATCTAGATATTTAGCAATAAGAAATCTTAATAAATATACACGTGACAGCTGAAGTCCGGATTCTTATGCACAGTTGTAACTCATTTCTGTTAGAAGAAGATACGTGGCAACTCCCAATGTCCATGCGACCGAAAATCCATGGGCTACTGAATAACGATAAATAATAGGGTATTACCCTCATACAAAAGGCTGGCTATCTACGAATCTACACTCAAGCAAGAGAGAAGAGCTTCTGTATTGGATCGTCCATGGAGTAAAAAGAGTTGCTACACTCCTAACCCTCCATTGTCACCCCTCAGAAAATAACTTTGTACTTAGATTTCTGCTAGGACTTTTCTTTGTACTTTCTTTAGTTTGTTCAATTGAATTAAGTTCTTTTCTACTTTCGTATTTAATGGCAAATACGATGGTGACTCTGCTGGAGACGTCTTTCTCCACTGTTGAGAAGTCAGTGACACAATCCGATGCGGCCAAGCTCGGCTCGACGTAAAAGATGCTGGTGGTCCGCTTCGACCAAGAAGTATTCGAGGACATGCTCTCCGAAGAAAGTACTAATCCTTTGCCAAGGATAGCCAAGCCCAAGAAGACCCGCAGAACGTGGGTGGCCAAGGCCGTTGTGCCCCACCCAGCTACGGAGCAGATGCTTCCAGCCTCTCACTTTGTCGCCATGACGATCGTCGAACGAACACCCAAAATTTTCACGTCTATGCGACATCCTGGGCTGACGCAGAAACTATTCAGTACCCAGACTCTGGCAGAAAAAAATACTATGATGCTAGACATTCTGGTGCTGAGGCAGCTTCTATGCGGCCAAGGAGGAGGCCGCATAAGACTATCCATGCGACATCAACTCACAGCCGCAGATAGTAGGCCGCATGCGGCCTTGATAGCGACATAACCTCTATTTTTGATCGTATCTCATGCGACGCAGATCTTATGCGACCCACTGAGAATAGTGAAAATCCAAATCTGGATTCTTCATACTACGTGCCTGCGGTTGCTAAGCTGAAGAAGTCCAGGGCAGTGCGAGCCCGTCAAGCTCAAGCAACTGCTCATACGACCGACCGCCAACATGCATCACTAACTATTACCTGAGCCTCTGACTGAAAGTTGTACAGGACTGACCCATGCGTCCAGCCCATAGGGACCAATGGACAAGGTCAGTCTTAAAAGTATTCCACCGGTACCTCGGGGCAAGTTCGTATACGAACCCCAGACCAGGGAGCAAATACATCACCTGCACATCCGTGTGCCCAGGATACCCGGACTCACAAAGAGGATGCAAAGGTAAAACACCCTTCGCATGATTTGCATGACATGATTACTCACAAGCCCAAAGCAAGAAAAACAACTACGACGTACGATGTGCCCTCTCCAAGGAATTGTTGTGCCAATATTATTATCAACTGCTGTTGCAATAAAGCGGCAGTACCTACAGACAGGCAGTCGACCTTCCAGCGACTGCACCAGAAAGCACCTACCCGGAAACAACCTAGAGATCAGGTGCAAGTATTAGAGGAGGAGGTGTTTTCCTTCGTCTTATGCTACTCAACTAGAAAGCTTTCTGCCACCATGGGAGAAAATAAGTCAAATACCTTCAATTCGGCGCTTTCTACCACTGCGTCATGAAGGCGACTACTCGAAGGGCTGACAATGGCACATACGGAAGGAGTCTTCCAGGGAACCCGCTCATGGAAGAAGTTGTTAGTCCATGGGGATATTTCTTCCTCAGAACCCTGGGGGTGGACCAAGCTGGGGGTAGTATCCCCCTGGACATACGCAACAACCCAGAGTTTTGTAAAGATAATGAATCTCAAGGGACAGATGCCGAGTTCTCTAGGGGTAATCACCCTCATCAAGAAGACAAACCTTCAAAAGCTGGGGGGAACATTCCCTCAGAGTCTGAAGAAGACGTAGCACTTTCGGCTTTCCCTGAGGACAACGATTCCAACGAAGCTGACAGCAACGTGCCTAGGGTTAATGCAACATCTAGGGCTGGGGGTAGCAATCCTCCAAAATTGGAAGACGGTGCGATGATGCCTACCCTACCTCCCCTGAAGACTATAACTCCTAAGGAATAGACAATGATAGGCTGGGAGGAGTCACCCTCGAATAGTCAGAGCTTCATCTGAAGCTGGGGGTAGGATCTTCTTTGAGTCTGAAGATGATGCAACGATGCCCATCTTCCCAGAGGATAGTACGACTCAGGAACCCAAGGCAGATGGGCTCAGCGATCGCCAATGACTCAAGGTTCTTGAGGCCATGATGCATACAATGAGTGCATTAATGTAGACTCTGGTCGGGGCAATACTTGAGATCAAGGCAAACATGGTCCTGCCACCCTCAGGGCCCGCAGTAACTCTGCAAATCGGGAGTAACAATCTCCTGGTGATCCACACCAACCCTTTATGCCGTGAGGATAGTGATTCCCAAGAACCAGACAATAAAATTTCTGGGGATAGTCTCCCTTGACAAGACAAAGAAGCATCCAAAGTTGGGGGTAAAATTCCCTCCGAGTCCAAAAATAATGCAAAATTACCGATCTTCCCTAAGGATCGTATGACTCAGGAATCGGAAGCCCCAAATCCAAAGGGACTTTCTCCTTTAATGACGACGACATCATTGAAATCTTCAACATAATGATGAAAGAAAATAAACTTCGGCTACCTAACATCAGATGTCCTGAAGAGGCTGACAAGGTCGATGATCTAAAATATTGTCTCTTTCATCGGTATATTCATCATCCAACCAGAGACTGCTCTGTGTTGAAGAGATCTATCCAGCAATTGGTCGATGCCAATGAGCTCACCATCGACTTCAAGGATAAGACAGTCATTGCGAACATAGTGTCCCTCCAATTAGGTGACTTTCCAGTGACGGAAGCCCAAGCAACCAGGGAGGTCGTCAACCTCCCGCCGGCTCGCAGCCGAGTAGCAGGCTTGGTATCAGTTACAACCCTAAGAGGTGAGCCAATTTCTTAAAAACTGGCACAACAAATAGCACCTTCAACGACTAGGTCAAGGGAAAAGCAATGCAAGCCAGGCCGCATGATCATTTCCTCAGAAAACACAAATTATAGATTTTGGATGCTCAACGCAGCTCAACAAGTCTCCCTGGGCATAAAAGCCAAGTCTCGCATGACCCATCAGCAATGGCGCATGATAGGCAACGCTCCATTGTATGCATCCGAGCAAGTCTTTAGCGTAAGGACGTATCATACTTTATGTGCACACGATAGTACTTCTCTTCATAACGAATCCTTATGGGCAATAGGCAGTGTTCCCCCGTATGATATACAAAAATGTGCAGCAAGCGGTGGTCCTCGACGTGGTAAACAATCGTGTGAACGCAACAGTGATCCTACGCGCACAACTCAGCCAACTTTGTCATGTATATGCGGTAGCATTCCTGTGCACAAAGCTCCTTATTCGGTGCAGGCTAAGTGATCAACAATATTCAACACAACAAATGATGAGCTGCCCCAGTTCTATCATTACAGCCAACAATCACTCCATCTCATGTCGAAGATGGGATACAACCTCCAAAAAGTTGAAGGTCTGAACTTTGGTAAAGGACGACGTACTCCTTTACAATCCGACAGTTATTATAATAGCACTCGCAGAGGGCTAGGATATGGAGATGCTAATATTTTCCATGACTTACAAGACGACCAACAAATACCAACCTAAAGGGGAGGGCCCGTTCATTGTGGAAACCGTATTTCCCAATGGCACATACCGGCTAGTGAAACCCAACAACGAAATACTCATGATGCCTATCAACGACAAGTTTCTAAAAGAAATTACTATATCTAAACAAGACTTGTACTCCCCTCATCCCCAATGGGACAACCCAGATGTACGAATCAACTCTTGGTGCTTCATCCACAACAAGTGCCTGTAATATTTTCTCCTTCTTTATAAATTCTCGTAAAACCCATCATCTGTATCCTGGAACCTTGGATACACAACGGATGATGATTCCCCAAAGTCTTCCTAGCAGAGCAGTCCTCAGGTCCACTCGCACAAATCCTGCAGTGACCACTCAAAAACCAATCTCTTTAGATTCTAGCCATGTCATATCACCTCTGAGCTATCGTCCCATCAATCTCTCCAATGGAGAAACCCTCGGGTCTATCCTCATTTTTGGATAGACCACACTCAGCAAATCACTCCTTAGTAATTTTTTTGGACATTGGTTCATGTCAATATTATCTCTGAACTGCTATCCTAACATTTTTCTCCGGTTGAGTTTGCCATGTCCAAGTGACCTCTGAGCAAACATTCTGGGTTCTGGCTATCGATTATCACATCCATATTACCTCTGATATCGGTTGTCATCCCCACTTATCATCCGTACTCACCAAGGTACACCAGCAATATTAATTCCACAAAAACTGCCACGTCCATATTATCTCTAGCAGGGCTTGTCTCAAACATATTACTTGTACTAACATGCACAAAAAAGTAATGGGTCCACAAAACCCATCACGTCCATATTTCTTCTGATAGGGATTGTTTTTGAATTTATTATTTGCACTCAATGTGCACAATAAATAATAAGTCCACCAAAAATTCTCCAGTAGGATTTGCTATGTCCTTCGCACCTCTGAGCAAACCTTTCGGGTTGGATATCGATCATCAAGTCCAAAGTACCTCTGATATCGATCGTCGTCTAAACTTATCACCCGTGCTTAAATTTAGGTACGCCAGCTGTGTTAAGTCCACAAAACCTATCATGACTATATTACCTCTGATAAAATTTTATCTCGAACTTATTACTTGTACTCTCGTGCACAAGAAGTAATAGGTCCACCAAAAATCCCTCGATGGGATATCCGCAATGAAAATAAATATTTCAAGTCCACATTACCTCTGAACTACTTTTCTTTTCCCCAATAAAGAAAAGTCAGTTCATGTTCATATTACCTCTGAACTACGTCTCTCCACTGTCCCCACAGAATTATATCTTACCATGTCCACATTACCTCCGAGTAAGATATTTCTAAATTTTTTTCATATCCATTTTACCTCTGAGTAAAGTTCTGCTCTTCGACTTTCTACTATCACGTTCGTATAACTCCTAATAGTACTACTCGTTTCAGCTTATTATTTGTACTTAAGGTACGCCATGGGTAATAAGTCCATAACCCAAGAGTTTCGTGCCGTGCCGGGAGGTGATAGAAGTGAGTGCCCGCCATGTCTATCTTACCTCTGAGAAAACATTCTTGCCCTTAGACTTCCTACCGTCACGTCAAAGATACCTCTGATGGTGTCAGTCGTTTCAACTCGTCATCCATACTTAGCTTTAAGTGTATGACCATGATGATAAGTCTACTAAAATTCTCCCGTGGAGTTCTAATCAGGTTATATTCTGCCACGTCCATATTACCTCGTAGCAGATATATACCACCATCCCCAGTAGGGTCACAACTCAAGGGTTTGCCATATCCATATTACCTCTGAGCAAGCATTCTTGCTCATCGACTTTCTACTATCACGTCCATAAGACCCCTGATAGTGTCAGTCATTTCAACTTATTATCCGTACCCGGTCTTAGGTACGTCATGGGTAATAAGTCTACCAAAATTCTCTAGTAGAATGTCCCGAAAGAATGCAATGTCCTACTACGTCCATATTACCTGTCACGCCCCAGTTCTAAAATGTCAGAAACTAGGCCACGTGTCACTGGCCAGCTGACACATCACTAAGGGCTTAATCCATTTTGAATGGACCCAAAGAAACGTGCTACGCTGTCCTAAAATACTACAAATATAACACAGTCAAATCTATCTCATCCACAGGAAAATGTCAGAAAAGAAAGTGCTGAATATATATAATCTGAGTCTGATACAGTACACAACTGGTGAGAATACAAGCCTACTACAAAAACTGATAATAGTGCAGAAAAATCAGATAGACTAAGTAGCGTCTATCTGAGCAAAACATCTCCATCTCTAGGTAGCAGCATCTAGGGTCAAGCCTACTCTGAGGGTGTCTCCTCGAGCTCCTCCTCGGTAGTACATCTGGCCTCCTGATCAGGCCCGTACACTGTGGGGTAGAAAGCCTCGTCTAGATCTGGCAGGGAACCAGGTCCTCAGTGGGACGTAACAAGATACAGGAAATGACATGCCATGTATGTAAATACTGAATAAAGAAAATAAATACAGGGTGCTAACCATACTAAGTGAAAATGCAAGTAAAGATCCAGTAGTACGCATGGGAATATGTGGCTAGACATACGCTGACGTAATTCACCAATCGTGGCGACTGGCTAGTATAGGTGTCGTATGCCCCCGACTCAGGGAACTCTGCAATCGACCATCTCTGATACGAAGGTATAAAACATTATTGGAGGGGGTGTCCCATACGTCCACTAGTTATCTTTCCCATCCCCATGAAACTAAATGTCAAGTCGTACATTTCCTGAGTTATTCTAATCCGTGATGCGGGTCACACGTACTGGTAGCTAATCACATACGCAGCTCGCATCCCAAAATGTAATGCAACCCTGTTGCGTGTTCCCGTGATAGGGTCTAGGAGAATATTAAAATACTCTCACAGCTGTTGGTGAGTCTGTAATGCTAAGTTATTTACCTAATCGTCAACGTATTAGTTGACTGTACCAGAGGCAGTCTCTAGTACTCATAGTATATGAATTGCAGGAACAAGAAGCATATAACAATATTTGAGGATTTAAACATTAAACTTGGCAAGGTATACTTGCCTACTCCCTGGTAATGTTGATAACCTGATTTCACAGTCAGGTTTGAAAGTGCTGGTGACAGGGGGTCACTGGCTGTGCTGAAGTTGGTTTCTGTTAAAACAGATAGGTTCGTGAATATCATAGCTGTAATATAAAGCATATATATATACACATATATAATATAGATATATATATAGTAGGTATATATATAGATATATCAGTATATATAGTATATAAAGAACAGATAAAAGCAGGCATAAATATATAGTAGCAGGGTATATCCACTGCTATAGATAATATAGTATTTATCAGGGTGTATCCTCTGATTTATATAATATAATAATAAATAGTAATATTCATGGTATATCCACTGAGATATATATATAATATTTAGGGTGTATCCACTGACATATAGGTAAATTGAAATGACAGTACAAAAATTTAATACGTATATATGTGCTGTACTAAATATTATTAGGGTCTATATACGACCACTGAATAATATATAATTAGGCTGTAATATCCAGCACAATATATAATATATAATATTAAATTGAAATGACATTTACAAGAATTGAAATATATAATATATAGATAAGCTGTATTATCCAGCTGGATATTAATATATACATATATAGATACTATATATATATATATATATATATATATAGATATATATATATATATAAGTGCAGGAAATAAATGCAGAAAAATAAATAAAAGAAAAATGCATAGATAGTATAACATATAAATATGTTACATATACATATATATAGTATACATATTTATATATATATAAATATATACATATTTATATATATACTATAGACATATATATATAGAAATAAAATGTATATATATATATATATCATAATATTATATAATATACATATTCATATACATATACATATATAATAAATATATATGTATAGAATATATATAGAAATAAATGTATATATATATATCATAATATTATATACATATACATATACATATACATATATACATAATAAATATATATAGTAATAGATATATTTAGATATATATCTATAATATATATACAGTATAATATACTGTAATTATATATATAATTATACATATAAATGCATATACATATATATATATACATATATATATATACATATATATACATATATATACATATATTATATATATATAAACATGTATTAGAGATTATATACGTATTTATGAATAGTATAGGTATATATACCTTTACAGGTGGCGGGGGGGGCGGTCCCACACGGTGTCGTCGGCGGGAGGACGGCGGCGGAGCTGGCCGGAGGCGGCCGGAGGAGCAGCAACAGTAGCAGTGGCTACTGGCAGCAGCAGCAGCAGCTTGCAGCTTGCGGGGGCTCTGGCCGGCGGGGAAGCGGCGGAGGTGGCCGGGCAGGCGGCGGGTTCGGGAGAGGGGAGGACGGTGGTCAGTTTGGTGGTGGTGGCGGAGCTCCACGACGGTGGTGGTGGCGGCTAGGGGCGTCGGGGGTGAGGGTGGCAGCAGCTCGGGTTAGGAGGGGGTGGCTGCTGCGGGGGCTAGGGCGGCCGGAGGCGGTGTCGTGGGGAGGTGAGGTGGTGGTGGTAGGTAGGGGAGGTCGGGGCGAAGAGTTTGGGTAGGGTGGCGGTGGTCGGCAACGGCCGGAGGCGGCGCTGGGGGTGAATGGGAGTGGTGGTGGTGCTGTGTAGGTGGTGGTCGGGATGATGCTGTGGAGGCTAGCCACGGCGGAGCAGGCGGCCGGAGGTGGGTGGCAGTGGTCGGAGGGAAGGGGAGGGGAGTGGCGACGGGTTCGGCGGTGGTCCGGTGGGCGGAGGGTGGCCGTGGTGGTGGTGGGATGGGTTTGAATGAAGGGGAGGGCTAGGGTTTATATAGGTTTAGGCCTAATGGCAATTCTGTAATTATTGGCAACTTCAGGGGTATTTTGGTAAATCTGGATTTTTGGGATATTTCCAGCAGATTTTTCTGGAAGTTATGGGTGAGTCCCACTCACCTATGGTCTAGCCAATAGGATTTGGCCACCTAGCATGCAATTTTGCATATAAACCCCTAATTTTTTAATAATTGCATAAAAGCATAAAATTTGTATTTTGCGTAATTTTGCAATTTACCAAATTTCAGATACTGATTTCCCGTAATTCTGAATTGTACAAAAATGAGGGAAATAGCTGGGGAAAATGTTTTGGACAGTGTGGGGTGAGTCTGGGCAGGGGCAGGATTTGATTCTGCAGGTGATACGGTCATCGTATTTATTATTTAATAAATACTGCGCATGGTGTTCACTAATTATTTTGAGGCTGTTAGGGTCATAATTTTTCTACGGTGTCAAAACGATAATTGAAGTATAATTAGAGTAGAATATTATCGTATTTTTGGTTGGGCAAAACAGGTGTCTACTGGTCCTTAAATCACTTAGGGTACAGAGGTGGGTAAAAGCAGAAATTAAAATAGGTAATAAATACGTACGTCTGTAACGATATTTGTGCGACTAAAACGAAGCACCAGATTAGGTTTCTGGAAGTTGCTAAAAATACAGAAAGTGTAGTCTAACAAGTCTAGGACAGGGATGTGAAATTTGTTTAGGGTTAACAGCTAGTGTGATGCCCTAATTAATTGTGTAATAAACAAGTGCACAATCAATAGATTATATAATAAATAAATTTTTAAAAAGTTGCATAATTTCTAATTAGTCTAAACTAATCCTAAATTACTGAAATCTAGTCGAGGGAGTTTACAATCTACCCTCCTTAGAATATTTCGTCCTCGAAATAAAAACAACTATATAATGAGAATGAAAATTTTAATTAAGGACATATGATGATTAAGAAAGATTGAATTTGAAATATTGGACATACCCTGGTTTAGAAATAGGTGAGGATAACGCTGTCGAATATCCTCTTCCCGTTCCCAGGTGGATTCACCTGGTGTATGATGTCTCCATGCAATACGAACAAGAGGAATAGTCTGACCTCGCAGCACTTTCTCGCTACGGTCCAGGATCTCTACAGGCTCCTCCTGGTACGATAAGCTCGGTCCGATAGTGATCTCTGAGTAGTCTAGCACATGACTCAGGTCTGGAATGTACCTCCTCAACTGAGATACGTAGAAGACATCATGTACTCCCTCCAAGGTCTGAGGTAGAGCTAGCCTGTAAGCAACTTCTCCGACGCGATCTAGCACATCGAAGGGTCCAATGTACCTTGGACTTAGCTTCCCTCTTCCTCCAAATCTAATAGTTCCTCTGGTAGGTGAGATCTTTAAGAACACATGCTCCCCTACTTGGAACTCTAAAGGTCGTCGGTGAATATTGGCCCAGTGCTTCTGCCTGTCTTGTGCAGCTCGTAGGTGTCCCTGAATCTTCTTTACTTTCTCCACCGTACGAATAATCAGTTCTGGTCCCAGAATCTGTCTCTCGCCAACATCACTCCAGCATACTGGGGAACGGCATTTCCTTCCATACAAAGCTTCAAAGGGAGCCATTTGGATGCTCGCTTGATAGCTGTTGTTGTAGGAAAATTCTACCAGATGTAAGTGATCTTCCCAGGATCCGCTGAAATCAAGCATACAGGCTCTCAGCATATCCTCTAAGGTCTGGATGGTGCGCTCTGACTGGCCATCTGTCTGCAGATGATACGAGGTGCTGAACTTGAGGCGGGTACCAAGACTCTCTTGCTTACTTCACCAAAAGTAAGATGTAAATCTCGTATCCCTGTCAGATATTATACTGACTGGTACTCCATGCAGACGCACTATCTCCTTCATGTACATATCTGCCAAGACTTCGGTAGATTATCCGACTCTAAAAGGTAGGAAATGAGCAGCCTTTGTGAGTCTATCTACGATTATCCATACAGCATTACGACCACTAGGACTTCTTGGGAAGCCCGTAACAAAGTCCATCGTAATGTGTTCCCATTTCCACTCAGGTATTGGGAGGGGTTGAAGTAGACCGACAGATCTCTGATGCTCAGCCTTGACTTGCTGACACACCAGGCATTTGGCCACAAAGCGTGCTATCTCCTGCTTTATTCCATGCCACCAGTAATATTGTCGCAGATCTCTGTACATCTTTGTGCCTCCTGGATGTATAGAGTAGGTTGAGCTATGAGCTTCCGACATAAGCTCATTACGAAGTTCTCCATTTGGAACATAAAGACGATCACCACATCTTAAAGTCCCATCTTCGTGTATGCGACATCCTGTCTGAATTCCAGCCTCTGTTCTTTGTCGAAGCCTCTGAAATCTTGCATCTGTTGGTAGAGCAGCTTTGATTCTTTCTACCAAAGTTGATTACAGCTGATAGGTTGATAATTGGCCGTCAAGTCCTGGCATAATGACCTCTATTCCCAAATTTTCTAGATCTCTCAGAAGACCTGGTTGGGTGATCATAAAGAATGCCGAGGGTCTTCTGCTTAGAGCATCTGCCACCACATTAGCTTTCCCTGGATGGTACTGTAGATCAATTTCGAAATCTGCCATCACTTGGAGCCATCGTCTTTGTTTCAGATTTAGGTCCTTCTGGGTGTAGATGTACTTCAGACTTTTATGATCGGTGAATATCTCCACTCGTTCGCCATATAGATAGTGTCTCCATAGCTTCAGGACGAAGATGACTGCGGCAAGCTCCAGGTCGTGAGTGGGGTAATTCTTCTCATGAGTCCTCAACTGCCTTGAGGCATAAGCTACAACTTTCCCATGTTGCATTAAGACACAACCAAATCCTTTTCCGGATGCATCTCTATATATGACAAAACCTCCGGATCCAGATGGTATAGTCAAGATGGGAGCTGTAGTCAGACTCTTCTTCAAGTCATCAAAAGTTGTCTGGCAATCTTCAGTCCATATGAACTCCTGCTCTTTGCGGGTAAGACGAGTAATCGGCTCCACGATTCTTGCAAAGTTTTCTACGAATCGTCGGTAATATCCGGCAAGTCCTAGAAAGCTTCTCACCTCTGAGACGTTGGTCGGGGTTGGCCACGTCTCAACAGATGAGATCTTTGCTGGGTCTACCGAGATGCCTTCTCCGGTGATAACGTGTCCAAGAAATGCGACACGGTCAAGGAAGAATTCACACTTACTCATCTTAGCATAAAGGCTCTCTCGTCTCAGCGTCTCTAATACCAATCTTAAGTGCTCTTCATGCTCCTCGTGGCTCTTTGAATACACCAGAATGTCGTCGATGAAGACTACCACAAACTGGTCCAGATATTGGTGGAAGACTCTGTTCATCAGGTTCATGAATACGGCAGGTGCATTAGTTAGTCCAAAAGGCATCACCAGGAACTCGTAATGACCATAACGAGTCCTGAATGCTGTCTTTGGAATATCGTCCCTCCGTACCTTGACCTGATGATAACCTGATCTCAAGTCTATTTTTGAGAATACCACGGCTCCTGTTAGTTGATCGAACAGGTCGTCAATTCTCGGCAAGGGGTACTTGTTTTTGATTGTCAGAGCGTTGAGGGCTCTGTAATCAATGCACATGCGATATGTTCCGTCCTTCTTTGGTACAAACAACACTGGTGCTCCCCAGGGTGATGCACTAGGACGAACAAATCCCTTGATCTGTAGTTCCTCTAGTTGAAGATTTAGCTCGTCAAGCTCCTTCTTCGCCAGTCGGTATACATTGGAGGATACTGGTGCAGCTCCGGGAATTAGCTCAATAATGAACTCTACTTCTCTGTCAGGCGGTAGGCCTGGCAATTCTTCTGGAAATACGTCCGCGAACTCTGCTATAACTGATGGAAGTGCTGTCTCCATCGCCATGTAAGCTCTAGGAGTCTGGCCTACTCCTTGCTCAATGGTTCCTCGGATATATTCGAACTCTGGATGATCTGGGGGTCTAAAGATAACACTACCCCTTCGGCAGTCTAGGATAGCATTGTTCTGGATTAGCCAGTCCATGCCTAAGACAACGTCAAAATTTGGCATTGGAAGTACCAAAAATCGTGCTCTTAGTCCTCTACTACAAACAACTACCGGACAGGTTTCGATAATGTTGGTAACTGAAACAATACCTCCTCCAGTAAGTATTTTCCAACACTTGGGTAGCGGGGAAGTGGATAGCTTGTGCATGGCTACGAAACTACTAGATATGAAAGACAAAGTAGCCCCAGAATCGAATAATACAGTTGCAGGTAATAATGCAACTAAAATGGTACCTGTTATAGTTTTTCCTTCAGGCTCTTCTGCAACGGCAGCTAACGCAAAGGCTTGTCCGTGCCTTTGTCCTCCGATTTATTGTCTGGCCTTGAACTGGGCCTCCTGAGTAGGCAGAGGTGCTCCTCTCTGATATCCTCCTGATGTGGAGGGAAGCATTTTCTGAGCTTGGGTTCCTGGCTTCTGCCCTTGCTGTGGTGCTGCATCTCTGCGTTGTGGGCAGTCTTTGGCCATATGATTTTTAGCTCCACATAGTAGGCATAATCCCAGCTTTTTTCTGCAGTCATTGGCAAAATGCCCCTTCTTACCACAAAAGTGACAAGTAGGGAGCTCCTTCTTCTGGTAAGGCCCCGTCGTCTGCTGCGTCTGATATTGAGGACGACGTATAGGTCCTCCTGCTCCGTGCTGATTCTTGGCCGGGAAGGTTGGATTTGAGCGTCTGGCTCCTCGGCCAATGGCTTCTTGTTCCCTGGCTTCTGTAAGAACCTCGTTGTAGGAGATTCTCGACTGCGTTGTTGTGTACCTCTGGAGCTCGTAGTTAAGGCCATGGTGGAATCTTTTAGCCTTCTTCAGCTCGTTCGGAATCAGATCAGCACCGAAATGACTTAGTCTGCTAAACTCCGCGTCGTAGGCATCGACCGTCATGTTTCCCTGCTCCAGGTGCAGGAACTGGGAGTATAGGGCATTCTGGACTGTCGCTAGGAAGTACTTGGCGTTGAAGTGCTCCAAGAATTGTTGCCAAGTTTGGTCTTTGCCGACGCTGCGCTCTATGGATTCCCACCAGTGATTGGCGTTGCCAAGAAGTTGGCCCCTCACAGCGGTCATCCATAGGTCGGGAGTGAGTTGCGATCCTTCTAGCAGCATTTCGGTGTTGGAGATCCAATCGGAGATCTCTTCAGGAGTCTCGTTGCCTTTGAAATCTCTCGGGCTCATTTGACGGAAGCCCCGAACTGTGCCCGCTGGTTGGACAGGTACTGGTGTCGGAGTAGTAGTTCTCTCCAAAGCTGTCATTAACGTTTGTCGCAGAGCTTCAGTTTGCTGCCACTGAGACTGTCTCAGGGCCTCAGTTTGTTGCCACTGGTTCTGCAACATAGTCTGGAGAAACTGCAACATTTGAGGTTGACCCTCAAGTTGTGGCATCAGGATAGGCAAGGCTGGAGGTGGAGACAAAGGTGTCTCTGCCTATGGTATTGGTGTCGTCTCCTGGCCAGAATTCTGGTGATTGGACGGAGTTCCTTGGGTACTTGGCGAAGGGTCTGTTGCTTGGTCAGCCCCATTATTCGCAAGTTTCCCGGGTATGTCCATATTTCTGAGGAAAATAGGATAATTAGAAAACACAAAGGAGATAAATAATGATAATCAAGCAAGATGCAATAATAGAAATTTTAAAGATGGTGTCAGTGTGGATGAGACCTAATATTCCTATCCTATTGCAGGCATTGCTGGGCATGTCATCATACCACTAGCAAATAAAACTAGACCTGCATGGGCCACCACTAAAACCATGTCACGCCCCAGTTCCAAAATGTCAGAAACTAGGCCACGTGTCACTGGCCAGCTGACACGTCACTAAGGGCTTAATCCATTTTGAATGGACCCAAAGAAACGTGCTATGCTGTCCTAAAATACTACAAATATAACACAGTCAAATCTATCTCATCCACAGGAAAATGTCAGAAAAACAAGTGCTGAATATATATAATCTGAGTCTGATACAGTACACAACTGGTGAGAATACAAGCCTACTACAAAAACTGATAATAGCGCAGAAAAATCAGATAGACTAAGTAGCGTCTATCTGAGCAAAACATCTCCATCTCCAGGTAGCAGCATCTAGGGTCAAGCCTACTCTGAGGGTGTCTCCTCGAGCTCCTCCTCGGTAGCACATCTGGCCTCCTGATCAGGCCCGTACACTGTGGGGTAGAAAGCCTCGTCTAGATCTGGCAGGGAACCAGGTCCTCAGTGGGACGTAACAAGATACAGGAAATGACATGCCATGTATGTAAATACTGAATAAAGAAAATAAATACAGGGTGCTAACCATACTAAGTGAAAATACAAGTAAAGATCCAGTAGTACGCATGGGAATGTGTGGCTAGACATACGCTGACGTAATTCACCAATTGTGGTGACTGGCTAGTATAGGTGTCGTATGCCCCCGACTCAGGGAACTCTGCAATCGACCATCTCTGATACGAAGGTATAAAACATTATTGGAGGGGGTGTCCCATACGTCCACTAGTTATCTTTCCCATCCCCATGAAACTAAATGTCAAGTCGTACATTTCCTGAGTTATTCTAATCCGTGATGCGGGTCACACGTACTGGTAGCTAATCACATACGCAGCTCGCATCCCAAAATGTAATGCAACCCTGTTGCGTGTTCCCGTGATAGGGTCTAGGAGAATATCAAAATACTCTCACAGCTGTTGGTGAGTCTGTAATGCTAAGTTATTTACCTAATCGTCAACGTATTAGTTGACTGTACCAGAGGCAGTCTCTGGTACTCATAGTATATGAATTGCAGGAACAAGAAGCATATAACAATATTTGAGGATTTAAACATTAAACTTGGCAAGGTATACTTGCCTACTCCCTGGTAATGTTGATAACCTGATTTCACAGTCAGGTTTGAAAGTGCTGGTGACAGGGGGTCACTGGCAGTGCTGAAGTTAGTTTCTGTTAAAACAGATAGGTTCGTGAATATCATAGCTGTAATATAAAGCATATATATATACACATATATAATATAGATATATATATAATAGGTATATATATAGATATATCAGTATATATAGTATATAAAGAACAGATAAAAGCAGGCATAAATATATAGTAGCAGGGTATATCCACTGCTATAGATAATATAGTATTTATCAGGGTGTATCCTCTGATTTATATAATATAATAATAAATAGTAATATTCAGGGTATATCCACTGAGATATATATATAATATTTAGGGTGTATCCACTGACATATAGGTAAATTGAAATGACAGTACAGAAATTTAATACGTATATATGTGCTGTACTAAATATTATTAGGGTCTATATACGACCACTGAATAATATATAATTAGGCGATAATATCCAGCACAATATATAATATATAATATTAAATTGAAATGACATTTACAAGAATTGAAATATATAATATATAGATAAGCTGTATTATCCAGCTGGATATTAATATATACATATATAGATACTATATATATATATATATATATATATATATATATATAGATATATATATATAAGTGCAGGAAATAAATGCAGAAAAATAAATAAAAGAAAAATGCATAGATAGTATAACATATAAATATGTTACATATACATATATATAGTATACATATTTATATATATATAAATATATACATATTAAAATATATACTATAGACATATATATATAGAAATAAAATATATATATATATATCATAATATTATATAATATACATATTCATATACATATATAATAAATATATATGTATAGAATATATATAGAAATAAATGTATATATATATATCATAATATTATATACATATACATATACATATATACATAATAAATATATATAGTAATAAATATATTTAGATATATATCTATAATATATATACAGTATAATATACTGTAATTATATATATAATTATACATATAAATGCATATACATATATATATACATATATATATATACATATATATACATATATATACATATATTATATATATATAAACATGTATTAGAGATTATATACGTATTTATGAATAGTATAGGTATATATACCTTTACAGGTGGCGGGGGGGGGGGGGGGGGGGTCCCACACGGTGTCGCCGGCGGGAGGACGGCGGCGGAGCTGGCCGGAGGCGGCCGGAGGAGCAGCAACAGTAGCAGTGGCTACTGGCAGCAGCAGCAGCAGCTTGCAGCTTGCGGGGGCTCTGGCCGGCGGGGAAGCGGCGGAGGTGGCCGGGCAGGCGGTGGGTTCGGGAGAGGGGAGGACGGTGGTCAGTTTGGTGGTGGTGGCGGAGCTCCACGACGGTGGTGGTGGCGGCTAGGGGCGTCGGGGGTGAGGGTGGCAGCAGCTCGGGTTAGGAGGGGGTGGCTGCTGCGGGGGCTAGGGCGGCCGGAGGCGGTGTCGTGGGGAGGTGAGGTAGTGGTGGTAGGTAGGGGAGGTCGGGGCGAAGAGTTTGGGTAGGGTGGCGGTGGTCGGCGACGGCCGGAGGCGGCGCTGGGGGTGAATGGGAGTGGTGGTGGTGCTGTGTAGGTGGTGGTCGGGATGATGCTGTGGAGGCTGGCCACGGCGGAGCAGACGGCCGGAGGTGGGTGGCAGTGGTCGGAGGGAAGGGGAGGGGAGTGGCGACGGGTTCGGCGGTGGTCCGGTGGGCGGAGGGTGGCCGTGGTGGTGGTGGGATGGGTTTGAATGAAGGGGAGGGCTAGGGTTTATATAGGTTTAGGCCTAATGGCAATTCTGTAATTATTGGCAACTTCAGGGGTATTTTGGTAAATCTGAATTTTTGGGATATTTCCAGCAGATTTTTCTGGAAGTTATGGGTGGGTCCCACTCACCTATGGTCTAGCCAATAGGATTTGGCCACCTAGCATACAATTTTGCATATAAACCCCTAATTTTTCAATAATTGCATAAAAGCATAAAATTTGTATTTTGCGTAATTTTGCAATTTACCAAATTTCAGATACTGATTTCCCGTAATTCTGAATTGTACAAAAATAAGGAAAATAGCTGGAGAAAATGTTTTGGACAGTGTGGGGTGAGTCTGGGCAGGGGCAGGATCTGATTCTGCAGGTGATACGTTCATCGTATTTATTATTTAATAAATACTGCGCACGGTGTTCACTAATTATTTTGAGGCTGTTAGGGTCATAATTTTTCTACGGTGTCAAAACGATAATTGAAGTATAATTAGAGTAGAATATTATCGTATTTTTGGTTGGGCAAAACAGGTGTCTACTGGTCCTTAAATCACTTAGGGTACAGAGGTGGATAAAAGCAGAAATTAAAATAGGTAATAAATACGTACGTCTGTAACGATATTTGTGCGACTAAAACGAAGCACCAGATGAGGTTTCTGGAAGTTGCTAAAAATACAGAAAGTGTAGTCTAACAAGTCTAGGACAGGGATGTGAAATTTGTTTAGGGTTAACAGCTAGTGTGATGCCCTAATTAATTGTGTAATAAACAAGTGCACAATCAATAGATTATATAATAAATAAATTTTTAAAAAGTTGCATAATTTCTAATTAGTCTAAACTAATCCTAAATTACTGAAATCTGGTCGAGGGAGTTTACATTACCTCTAGTAGAGTGATCGCCTTCTTGACCAAGTCAAAACTCTCTTCCATACTTCTTTTTCAAATTATTACAAAACTTGTTCAAGTTTTAAAACTTTGAAGGGGGTCTTGTAGAAGCATGAAAAATTTGAGTCCGTGTGCCAGAAGATATGACCTCAAAGCCTGCCTCCAGTCACGTTCCAGAGAAGCTATGCGGCCAAGAGACTCGTCTAGAGCCCCAAAATAAAACTCAACAGATGTTGGACCGCATGGACACCATGCGGCCTAGAAAAGGGACACCCATGCGGTTCAAACGAGCGTCCTGACAACTGGTCGCAGGTCGACCTGACATGACGTCCTGACAACAAAGATGGCGCCTGACACAGAATCCTGACAAAAAAGATTTTTTTGATCGCCTCGAAGTACGAGAATACACTAAAAGATAAAAGTCCCAAGGATAGTGCAGAGCCACGTCTACAAAAGATCCCATGCGGCTCTGGCCCATGCATCCCATACTCCATGCGTCCCATGCGGCTCTGGCCCATGCGTCTCATGCAGCTCTGGTCCATGCGTCCCATGCGGCTCTGGTCCTGTAACCCCCCTGATTTTTCAGAAATTTTTTAATTTGGATTTTTTACAATTTTCTGTAATTTTCTAGGATTTTCAAGAATTTATTTTAGATTCAAATATAATTAAAAATATTCCAAACTTTTATTTTAGGTTCTAAATAATAAAATATATTTTCTAGAAGTTTTTGGGAATTTTTTGAGTATTTTTAATATTTATTGGGAGTTATTTAGGCTAATAACTAATTTTTAGGACTTGTAGAATTTATTGTGCAAGCCCAGGAATATAGAATAGACCCACGTTATTTTCTAAGATTTATAACATTATTATATATTTTCTGGAATTATTTCAGAATTTTTAGAATAATGTTAGTATTTATTTTTAGTTTTATGGTAAAACTAATTTTTAGAGCTTCTCCTAATTATAGTAAGAAATCTATGAATATATAATTATCCCAAATATTTTTCTAGGATTTTTAGGTTTAAAATATATTTTTTGTAATTTTTCCAGATTTTAATGATTATTTTTAATGTTTAATTTGAGTTATTTAGATTTAAAATAACTTAAATAATGTTTTTATAAAGGCAAATAAAAAAACAAATAATATAACCAAAACCATCCAATCAAATTATGACACGTGTCACCCTATCAACTTTCATTCAGCCCCTCAACATCCCTATATATATTATTATAACCCTAATTATCCCATTATTTTTAGAGAGAGATTTTGTAGAATTGCCATCTAGGGTTCCTTCATCTTCCAGAAGCCATTGCGCATAGCTCCAGACTCCAAACGAGGCCTAGTTTCTTGCGTTAGAACGATATTGAGGTTAGCTTTCTGATTATATAATTTGTTTTACAAAATTATGAGTATTAAATTCTGAAAAATTCGTAGAGCACAGTATGTCCGAAAATAAATATGTTTTAATGTTTTCGCGATTCCGGGAGAACCAGGAATCAGAATCATGAACCGTTTAAATTTTTGGAAAGCTAATATCAAGATCATTGATATATGTTTTTCCCAAAATTTAATTCGATGTATTTTCATACTGTTAATTCTGTAGAACTTCTAGGTTAGAATTTAACCATCGGTGCACGATACGGAATTTGTATGTGCCATAATTCCCAAACAAATTTGAATTCGGACGAGCCATAAATTCCAGCATGTTTTTGATGATAAAATCTACAGGAAATCATGCATAAAAGTTGAGTTTGTGCCGGTTGACTTTTTGGTCAACAGATCGCCTCGATTTGCGTGCCATGAGTCTCGAGTTGATAAAATTCAGTTCCTTTGGACAAAATTTAGGAATTAACCTAAAAATTAGAATAATAAAATTAAAATAGAATTTTAGAGTAATTATTCCATAATTAAATAAGTTAAAATAAATTATCTTTTGACATGGTAAATTGTAATACATAGGCTATTTGGACTGTGACTTGGACTCTGATTCATACCAGCAGCAGGACCCCAGGCAAGTATACCTTGCCAAACCCTGCAGTTTTTGCTACTTATTTCTTGACTTATTTATACATTGTCGTGCAAGATACCTTGCCAACTCTTGCACATTATTTGCATACTTTCCTTTTCAGTTGTTACTTTCTTGTCGTATATAGTTTCTTGATGCGCTTTTCATATTTGATTTGTTCCTGCTGCTATAGTCTTATTTTCTCATTTTACGTGCATGTACATTATTTGCTCTTTTCCATGGATCACTAATTATTCCATAGACATATTGTGATGGTATATGTTTACTCTACGCTTCCTTGAGTTGACTCGGTTGGTTTCTTTAGTTCCTAGATGATCGTTATTAGGCATTGACTATACTTGAGCGTTCTCGACTGTGAGTACCCATTGTGCTGCGATAGAGACTTGTTCATTTGACCACCTCATTTGTGAGCTCCCATAGGGCGGCGAAAGAGCTATACTATAGATTGGGAGTCCCCATTGGCCTACTTTCTATAGGACCGTGATCTCCCATTGAGTTGCGGTTATCCCGATTGCTTGTAGTCATGTTTGATAGCACCATCGGCACACCACCATCTTAGATGTAGTGATTTCTCGTGTCTTATTTGCTTCTCTTGTGTTTATTTTCTGGTCTATCTTGCATGTTTATTTATTGTACTTTTGGCTCGTATTCTTTTGTATCTTGTACGTCCCGCTGAGGACCTGGTTTTGTTCTCCAGATTTAGCAGACGAGGAGTACCCGCAGCTTTACGGATCGACACCAGACGAGGGTACGATAGCAGTTGATGGCCCTGCTTATACTTAGTTACTTTCTAGTATGTTTTAGTTATATTTTCTTGTCTCTATTTTCCATTTATCGGTAGTGGATTTGTCTCCACCCGACTTAGTATTATTTCTTGCTGGATATTCGACAGTATCTTTACTTCAGCATTTATTCCAGTTCGCTATTTAGTTCATATACTGTTCTTATGGATGAGATTAGTATAGACTGTGACTTGTATCATTGGACCTACTTATTGTTATATTACAGCTTAAGCATGCCCCGATGGATCCATTAAATTGGGTTTGTCCATCGGTGTGTGCTGCTGGCCATTGCCACGCGTTCGGTCCCTTGGTATTTTGGGACTGGAGCGTGACAGGTTCATGCGTCCCAGACTCCATACGTCGCATGGACTCTGACCTATGCATTCCAGACTCTATGCGGTCCATGCGTCTCTAGTCCCATGCGTTCCAGACTACATGCGTCCCGTGCATCTTTGGCCATATGTGTCCCAGATTCTATATCGACCAAATCTTGCCGTTACAACTGAGTGATTCTCTCCAACCAAATAGCGACCACGTGTCAATTTATCCAAGTCACGTCTACAACAGATGAGAACCATCCAGATATTCAGCAACAAGAAAATCTTAACAAATGTTTATATGACAGCCGAAGTCCGTATTCTTGTGCATAGTTATAACTTCTTTTTGTTAGGAGAAGATAAGTAGCAACTCCCAACGTCCATGCGGCCCAAAATCCATGCGGCCACTGAACAACTATAAATAATAGGGTATTACCCTTATACAAAAGTCAAGCTATCTACGAATCTAAACTCAAGCAAGAGAGAAGAGCTTTTGCATTGGATCGTCCATGGAGTAAAGAAAGTTGCTACACTCCTAATCCATTATCACCCCCCCAGAAAATAACTTTGTACTTAGATTGTCTTCTAGGACTTTTCTTTATACTTTTTTTAGTTTTTTTAATTGAATCAAGTTCTTTCCAACTTTTATATTTAATGGAAAATAACTAGCATAATGTCTTATTGAGTCAGGGTTTGCAGACGACCCTGAAAAGAGGAGAAAGGACTGATTCGGGGGCATCGATTATATTTTACCGACTTAATCTAAGATACTATGACGGTACGAAGGACGCCATTATGGCAGATGCATGGCTCCAAGACATCGAAGTTATTCGGGCGGCGGTGAAGGTTTCGGCTGATGAATAAGTTGACCAAGTCCGATTACAGCTTCAAGACCTTGCCCGTGACTGGTGGACGTCAGTAGAGGTTAGCTTAAGGTGTCATATCTCCTGGGATAGTTTCAGGCTTAATTTTGGGCCAAGTAATTTGGAGTCATCGCACATTATGAGCTCCAGCAGAGGTTTATCGGTCTCTAGCAGGCCGGTAGGACTGTGGATGGATATGCAGCCGAGTTTTACAGGCTGAGTAGATTCGCTCTAATATGGTGGCTGCAGAGTTGGATAGAGCAATAAGGTTCCATCAAGGAATTCATCTGGAGATTCTATAACTGGTAGAGGGATACGACTACCAGACTTATGAAGAAGTACTGACAGCATCTCGGAGGCACGAGCTTACCATACAAAGGTTATCGGCAAGGACAAGAGGCCAGAACAGGTCTCATGCTCAGAGCAGAGGAGGAGGTAGAGGAGTATCTTGGACGTCAACACCATCACCTGGCATTCGTATCCTTAATTCAGTACCAAGGAGGGCGACAGTTTTGATGGTGACAGTACAGGCTTGGCAGCAACCGAGACAACAACAACAATAGCGCCAGGGAGCACCCGTGGGTTGCACTTATTATGGAAAGAAAGGCCACACTAGAGATGTGTGTAGGGCAGCCAATGAGTTATGTATGACGTGTGGTAGTCCAGATCACCGGATTGCCAATTGTCCGATGATGCAGAGTCTAGGAGGGCCAGTCCAACAATTACTAGCACTGCCAGCGCCATGGGCAGTCCAGAAGAGAGGGCCAGTAATAGTAGTGAGACCATTAGCCCAGCGTCCGCTACCGATGCAAGATCAGATGTACCAACAACAGCAGAATCATCAACAAGGCCAACAGAGGCCACAACAATGTGTCTAAGGGAAGCAACAACGAGGATCCCAGCAGGACCGAGGGCAAGCTTTCACTTTATCTCTGGAGGAGGCTTTGGCATCTGGCGACGTGGTTGCAGGTAATATCTCTATTGCATATTATCCTGCAGTAGCATTGTTTGATTCAGGTTCATCTCATTTATTTGTATCTACACGATTCGCAATACGCATTGGATTAGAGTTTGAGGCATTGCCAGAGAGGTTGAATATACTCACTAGTAATGGGCTCGTAAGAGTTAGTAGAATATGTATAGCATATCCGGTCAAAGTATAATGGCGTTCACTACTAGCACGGTTGATCAAGTTCCCTATGGGTAACTTTGACGTTATCTTAGGCATAAATTGGCTGAAAGACAATCATGCTACAATTGATTGCTATAAGGGTAGGGTACTATTTAGTATCCCGGGCACGGAAGACTTCGTCTTTGAGAGATCTGTAGGAGATAGGCATGAAGAGAGGATCGCAACGATAGTGATAGCAGAAGAACAACTTTTTGAGATAGTCAAGGAGTTCTTAGACATCTTCCCAGAAGAACTACCAGGGTTACCCCCAGTAAAAGATGTTAAGTTTTTTATAGAGTTGATCCCTGGAGCAGGGCCAATATCTTGTAAAGTTTACCAAATAGCACAATCAGAACTAGACAAGCTGTACCAACACGTAGAAGAGCTAAAGGAAAGGAAGTTTATCTGAACCAGTAGATCACCTTGGGGAGTGCCAATGGTTCTAGTGAAGAAGAAGGATGGGTCATCACGGTTATGTATCGATTACAGACAATTGAATGCAATAACAGTGAAGAACAAGTACCCTTTACCAAGAATCGATGATTTGTTTGATTAATTGAGTAAGGCCAAGATTTTCTCCAAGATCGATCTTCGATCAGGGTATCATCAAGTAAGAGTTCGGGAGCAAGACATACCCAAGACAACATTTATGTCACGATATGGGTATTATGAATTCTTAGTTATGCCATTCGGACTGACTAATGCTCCATCAATATTTATGGATTTGATCAACCATATTTTTATGCCATATCTAGATCAGTTCGTGGTGGTTTTCATATACGACATTCTTGTTTATTCCAGTAGCAAGGAGGAATATTAGGAACATCTTCGGGAGGTCTTATAGATTTTAAAGGAACATCAGTTGAATGCAAAGCTTAGCAAGTATGAGTTTGGTTGGATCACATCATCTCTGGAGCAAGAGTAATAGTAGATCCGAAGAAGGTTGAGGCCGTAGAGAGTTTGCTAGTTCATAAGACAGTAGCTGAAGTGCATAGTTTCTTGGGATTAACAGAAGACTACAGAAGGTTCGTGGGAGACTTTACAAGGATTTTAGCATTGCTGAATCGATTGACGCACAAGAAAGCTAAGTTTGATTGGTTAGCAGAGTGCCAGACATCATTTGAAGAATTAAAGAAAAGATTGGTTTCAGCTCCGATTCTCACGCTTCCAGTAGGTTCTGGAGGGTTTACATTATAGTGTGACACATCAGACAAAGGACTCGAATGCGTATTGATGCAACATGGGAGAGTAATAGCTTATGCATTACGGTAGCTTCGAGATCACGAGAAGAATTATCTAAATCATGATTTAGAGTTGGCGGCGATAGTATTTGCACTTAAGCTGTGGAGGCATTGCTTGTATGGTGATCGGGTGGAGATATTTACGGATCATACGAGCTTAAAGTATGTATTCACCCAGAAGGACCTGAACATGAGGCATATGAGGTGGCTAGAATTGATAAAGGACTATAATATAGAACTTCAGTACCATCCAGGCAAGGCAAATGTGGTAGCAGATGCTCTTAGCATGAGAGGTAGTATATTTATATTGACATTGCGACGACATATCTTAGAAGATCTTCGAGAGATAGGTGTAGAGATAGTAATTTCGCAGGACGTAGGAGTATTGGCTAGTTTACAGATTCATTCTACCTTGGTTGTGAGAATTAAGGTAGCTCAGGCGGAGGATCCGAAAGTTCAGAAGCTTCGGACGAAATATGAGTCTGGTCTCAGGAAAGAGTTGACGATTCATGAAGATGGAACTCGTAGATTTGGAAACCATCTTTGTGTACCAAGTGGAGATATCTGGCAAGAAATAATGACCGAGGCGCACAGTTCTCAGTATTCAATTTATCCAGGAGGTATCAAGATGTATAAAGGTATCAAGCAACATTTTTGGTAGAACGAGATAAAGAGGAGGATAGCATGTAATGATCCATTCTATTCAAGTGGACTGCCGATTCAAATAACAAAAGTGCATTGACCCGACCCGCCTTGCTCGGCGAGAAGACTCGTTTAAGGCAAAAAGAATTTCCAGACTTTGCCCTTCAGGAGTTCCGGCTTAGGCTTTCAGAGGCTTGCTCGGAGTATCGCTCGACCGAGGCAAATCATCGCTAAGGTGGGTGGCTACGATAAACTTATCTTTTCTTAGCCAACACACTTAAAATATGGATGATACATGCTAGTCGCTAGGTGAATCACCCCCTGCATGCTAATAAGAATACAACGCACCTAGCTAAGGGAATAATCCCAACTTGTATTGCTTGTGTTAGAATATAAAAATAAAACTTTGCTTATAAATGGACCCTTGCATGCTAGCTTTGCCTTGTGCAACTAGACCCTGCTATGATTCAAGTAGAACGATATACATATACTTTGTAGTGCACTATTCACTTGCTCCACTGCACGATCCTAGATTATGTCGCTCGGTATGTCCTTTTACGGTTTCACTCCTCGGCTTACCCTTAGGCCCGAGCAAAACGTAGATGCTTATATTTTCATAAAAATGTATGCTTGCCTGCTTATATATTAAATTATAATATTGCCTCGATCCAATACTTGCGATATTGAAACTTATGCCATAATCAGGCAACAATATCGCTTATCGTGCATGCATCTTGGTAGCCAAAAGACTATTAAATAGTCTTTTTGTGCAATATGAACCTACAATTATCCGGGACCGTTAGGTCTCCAAGGCAGTCCCCGCACTAAGGGAATGCATTATGTCAAGTTTACATTTGAACGAGAATCCTGCCAAGTAAATCAAGAATCACAGCTCGTGGAGCAATGCTCGTTCAGAACAAGAATCATGGATTATCATGTCAGGTTATGAAAATGGAATGACCCAAGACTTGCATGTCGTGGATAACTTGTTAATAAGTGAGATTTTCGGATCTCTGTTCCTGCGGATGGTCTTCGGGGCACTGGGGCTAATCCGATCCGGACGAAACACCTGTTTAGTCTGCCTGTTTCGAGAAAAATGGCGTATAGTGCCTGTGAACTATACTTTATGCCATTCTTGCTCATAGACTAAAGTAGTTGCCTGTTTCGGAAGGAATGACCTGTAGCGCTCCTGATCCTTGAGTTGTATGTCATTTTCTTTCATGTACTACACCCGTCCTTTATGGCTATGCCAGCGACTCCTGTTCATATAGATAAATCATCCTCGCTTAGCGGCAACCCGCGTACGAGTCATTGCATCACATCCAGTGAATCAGAACCACCTGAACGATCATGGATATAAGATACTTGTATATATGGAATACTTTAACATCTTCTACATCATACCCGATAATTTGTGTAACTCATGCACCCAAACATAATCTCGTTTATAATACTTGGCATGCTTATGTTATTGCCCCTAGATTTTATAATAAATGCTCGTGCTTGAATTAACATGGTTTGCCTTCGACAGGGAAGGACAAATGGTAAGTTGGTAAGTCTCTCCATGTTTTCTCTTATATCGTATGACGCACTGCCACACGAGTTAGGCTATTCATCTTTGCCATAAAACTGATCCTAAGCAAGAATAGAAAGATAACTTAATAGATGGTACACGAAACCCTTATAACATATTTGGATTTATTGAGCGGACGAGTAGCCTCCCCACTAGTGCATTCATGTACTGATAACCCACCAAATTATTTGTAGGGTGCGAGAGAACCTCGTACAGTGTGGATGCCTCCTTCGTGTGTGCTAAGGCGTGGAGTTCACTCTGGAGCCTTGGAGCATTGCAGACGGAACTGAAGCACATATACATAACATAATGTTGGAGCATCGCCTATACATCATTCCACAAATATAGCCACTTGGCACACTTTTACTGTTTCAGAGAGATAGGCTTGAGCGACTTGTAATATCGGCCTAGCACCACTTGTAACACTTGTTCAATATCAATAAAGAGTTATTTTACTTCTACACTTGTGTTATTCAATGCTTCCACTATTGACTACTCTGTGAACTTGTTACCAATCGTCTATACATTTATAATTCTGCTGCACTCAGACAATCTGTGCGATTCTGTGGCTTAGACCTCTTACCGCCAGCATGGACCATGGCCTTGCACGGGTGCGGCTCACGCTCCTGCGATATCATGCCCAGATGGGTCAAGCGATCGTCCCGTGGGAGGGCTGGCGCGATAATTCTCGCCTAGCAGGGACGACCAATTAGCTTGCGGGAGATCATCACATGACAGATTGGTATCAGAGCATAGTTTTACGCCTTTAGACATTGTTTCAATTTTCTCAATTTTGAAAGCTCGTTCGTGGGTTATGTGCATACGCTCTCTCTCAATGTCCCATCGAAATATTCCAAACAATAAGTCTAAATACTTTTAAAAAGTGTATGTGAATGAAATAATTGCTTATAGAAATTGTGATACGAAGGCCCGACCTGTGCTAGACCCTTTGGGATTAGACTCGTGCTAGAATTTGCAAGATATGTACGAACCTGAATGCCTATACATGATTTTCCAACTGGTTAGTGTACGAAATAGAATATTGCCCGAACGGTTAGCTATGCACACAGCCTTTCGGCTAAATTATGTTGAGTATCGCGCACTAAGACACTTTGGTGTGAGCTGGTTACAACGAGATTGAGATATCGTTCGGATAAGACAAGTCTGACTTAGAATGGCAACCGATGGAAATATTTTTAGATTATTGCTTAGGCAAATATAGGGAATTGTGCTTGGATTTTGGAAAATAGCTCGAACAATATTTCGTGTCGGAAGATACAAATCGAACATGGTTACTTGGATGACTATGAACATGGATAAATTCGAGGCTAAGATTATCAGGCGATACCTAAGTATCGTGCATGAATTCTAAGAAAAACTTGGTGAATATGCTAGCGATTGATGTGAACATCGATTGAGGATTTGATTAGGTGACTCAATTTTGAGTGGTGTATGGATCATTTAAAAATATCCAAACGGATTCATAGGTCTCGTGTGAAGTTGGATTGAACGTTTGGAGAATATCTTGAATAAATGATAAGGCTTATATCGTATTGGGATTCATGAAAAATGGAAATTGATATCTTGGTTAAGAAAACTTGCTGGAAACTTGGATTATCGTGTGAGCGATTTCGGATTGAATCAAACAGATTGAACTTGAATACAATATCGCTCGAATAGAAGTTAGCCCGAAAAAGAAATATTATGGTTCGATGAAAGAGATAAGCGATAACGGAATTGACTTAGAGTTTGGAAGAATGATCTTAAAATCAAGTTCGGAAAGATAACCTTCAAAATATGTCCCAACGGGAACGATTATCCTGCGGGAGCGCCGGCGTGGTAATTTTACATACGACGGGGATGATCGAACTCATGGGAATATGTTTGGTGATTATTCCAAACGAACTTGATGAATAGAATGTATCAAAATGGATAGACTTGGGCTTGAATATTTGAAACTAGTTGTTTGAAGAATGATAGAAGTAGACAATGGATTTATCGAACGGTAACATTGAAGTTGGATGATTCTGCTAGACGAATTATAATCACTGCATGAACAGACATGACTTGGTGGATAAATATATATAACTTGGATGAAGCAAAAGTAAAATGATAAGGTATCTCGATCATGCCGAAGATAAACATAACATCCAGACGTTCTTGTCTTGTGCGAGCGTAACTCTATGCTCGTACATGCGTCACGTTCGGATTAGGACGATTATCCAGCGAAAGCATTGACGTGGTGATCTTACGTCCAACAAGGGTAATCGAACTTGCGGGTGACCGGAGCGTGATAACTGATGGATGGTCTGGACTTTTGGTTTGACACGATAAGACAAATTTGGGAATATAAGTGAATCAGAAGTATTTCGAGGATAAGTTAGCCTAGAACCTGAATTAAATCATGCTTGATGGTTTCGTGAACGGATACATGAATCAGGTTGGATGACTTAGAATTATATACAAAAAGGTTTAGAATTGTATCTTGGCTTGGTGGTCTAGACTTGGAATGGATAGGGATTCTATCAAAACATGTTTGGAGAGATAGACTACACAAATCACTAGGCATGTCCTGCAACTTGGATATATCTTGGATTTGACTGAACAAACTCGAACCCCGTACAAATGAACGTGTTATTGAGAGTAGGATAATCCGTGATCGATGTTTAGAAATCTGAGTGAAACGAGCTTGGGTAGAATATTTCGTACAAATAAATAATAGTTTGACCCTAGGAATTGGGGCGAGCATCGTGCGATGAATTTGCATGATGAATCGTGTGCTTGAACTTGTACCTATGACCTTGTAAGCTAACATAGTAATTAGGCAGACGACCCTGTGCCGAGTGAATGAACCTGTGTGACCGACTTTATCATATTGCTTAAACAAGCTATATAATTGGGGCAACAAGATTAAAGTTAGACCGAAACGGTAACGTGTGTTATGTTTGACCCGAACGGATGGATGCTAGTCGATTGAATCAGATAGATCATGCTTAACGGTAATGCAAAACTTGAATTCAGTTAGAATAGAAATAACTTGGAAATTGATTGACCATGTCAGAAGTATCCTGGTGATTGATAAACGAGAACCCTTAAGATTTTCGTAATTAGGTTGTCCAATTTTACTATCTCTAAGTTTGGTTGAATGCATATATTTGAGGGACGCCTTGAACGTGTGCACGATCTAAGACTCAATGAGATATGAAACTCGAGTGCCAAGACTTCGCTATCGCTAAGTTGGTGACATGCATATGTTTGAAGGACGTTTTGAATATGTGCACAATCTATACTCGCGATATGCTAATCTTGAATGCTAGTGCAAGTAAAAATATTAGACCCGCATGGAAAAGTATAACGACTTATATAAGTTTGCCTCAGCTTTAGATCATCATTCACGATAGATTAAAACGTACCCCACGTTAAGCAACATGTTTCGCGCTAAGGTACAATGAGACCGACCTAGCATACACGCGACACGGTGTAAGGAACGAGTAGGAGATCCATTCAAACAAATCAGATCTAGTGGTACCGATTGCTAACCTTGGGATAGATTCGATAGTGCGATAGAATGGCCTGCGCTCAGGAAGTCTCGAGGAAGAGACTTTTTTTGGGTGGTGTATAATATAACGACCCATTCCGCTCAAGCAGACTGCCGATTCAAACAACAAAAGTGCATTGACCCAACCCGCCTTGCTTGGTGAGAAGAATCGTTTGAGGCAAAAAAGATTTTCAGACTTGGCCCTTTAGGAGTTCTGGCTTAGGCTTTCAGAGACTTGCTCGGAGTATCGATCGACCAAGGTGAATCATCGCTAAGGTGGGTGGCTATGATGAACTTGTTTTTTCTTAGCCAGCACACTTAAAATATAGATGATACATGCTAGTCGCTAGGTGAATCACCCCCTATATGTTAATAAGAATACAACGCACCTAGCTAAGGGAATAATCCTAACTTGTATTGCTTGTGTTAGAACATGGAAATAAAATTTTGCTTATAAATGGACCCTTGCATGCTACCTTTGTCTTATGCAACTAGACCCCGCTATGCTTCGAGTAGAATGATATACGTATACTCTGTAGTGCACTGTTCACTTGCTACACTGCACGACCCTATATTATGTCGCTCGGTATGTCCCTTTACGGTTTTACTCCTCGGCTTACCCTTAGGCCCGAGCAAAATGTAGATGCTTATGTTTTCATAAAAATGCATGCTTGCCTGCTTATATGTTAACTTGTAATGTTGCCTCGATCCAATACTTGCCACATTAAAACTTATGCCACAATCAGGTAACACTATCACGTATCGTGGATGCATCTTGTTAGCCAGAAGACTATCAAATAATTCTTCTGTACAATATGAACCTGCAAGTATCCGGGACTGTTAGGTCGCCAAGGTAGTCCCCGTACCAGGGGCATGCATCATATCAAATTTATATGTGAACGAGAATCCTGCCAAGTAAATCAAGAATCACAGCTCATGGAGAAATGCTCGTTCAGAACAAGTATCATGGATTATCATGTCATGTTATGAAAATAGAATGACCCAAGACTTGCATGTCGCAGACAACTTGTTAACAAGTGATATTTTTGGATCTCTATTCCTGCGGATGGTCTCCGGGGCACTGGGGCCAATCCGATCTGGATGGAACACCAATTTAGTCTGCCTGTTGCGGGCAGAATGGCGTGTAGCGCCTGTGAACTATCCTTTATGCCATTCTTGCTCATAGACTAAAGTAGTCGCCTGTTTTGAAAGGAATGACCTGTAGCGCTCCTGATCCTTGAGTTGCATGTTATTTTCTTTCATGTACTACACCCGTCCTTTATGGCTATGCCAGCGACTCCTGTTCATATAGATAAATTATCCTCGCTTAGCGGTAACCTGCGTGCGAGTCATTACATCGCATCCAATGAATCAGAACCACCTGAACGATCATGGATATAAGATACTTGTATATATGGAACACTTCAACATCTTCTGCATCATACCCGATAATTCGTGTAACTCGTGCACCCGAACATAATCTTGTTCACAACACTTTGCTTTCTTATGTTATTGCCCCTTGATTTCATAATAAATGCTCGTGCTTGAATTAACTTGGTTTACCTTGGACAGGGAAGGACAAATGGTAAGTTGGTAAGTCTTATCGTATTTTTTCTTATATCGCACGGGGCATTGCCACACGAGTTAGGCTATTCATCTTTGCCATAAAACTGATCCTAAGATAATAATAAAAAGATAACTTAATAGATGGTGCACGGAACCCTTATAATGTGTTTGGATTTATCGAGCGGGAGAGTAGCCTCCCCACCAGTGCATTCATGTACTAATAACCCACCAGATTGCTTGCAGGGTACGGGAGAAACTCGTTCGGTGCAGATACCTCCTTCGTGTGTGCTAAGGCGTAGATTTCACTTTATAGCCTTGGAGTATTACATACGGAACTGAAGCACATATACAGGGCATAATATTGGAACATCGCCTATACACCATTCCATAAATGTAGCCACTTGGCACGCTTTTACTGTTTTAGAGAGAGAGGCTTGAGCGACTTATAATCTCGGCCTAGCGCCGCTTGTAACACTTGTTCAATATTAATAAAGAGTTACTTTACTTCTATACTTGTGTTATTCAATGCTTCCGCTATTAACGACTCTGTGAACTTGTTACGAATCGCCTATGCATTTATAATTCTGCTGCACTTAGACAATCTGTGCGACTCTGTGGCTTAGACTTACTGCCAGCATGGACCACGGTCTTGCACGGGCGCAGCTCACGATCATGCAGTATCACGCCCAGATGGGTTAAGCTATCGTCCCGCGGGAGCGTTGGCGCAGTGATTCTCGAATAGCGGGGACGACTGATTAGCCTGCGGGAGATCAGGGCGTGACATAGCATAATTTATTTCTCAGTGTTTGGTATGTCAGCAAGTGAAGGTCGAGCAGCAGAGACCAGCAGGATTATTGCAGCCGTTTCCTATTCCAGAGTAAAAGTAGGAACATATCACGATAGACTTTGTGACCGGTTTACATAGATCCCCGACTGGTCGTGATGCAGTTTGGGTAATAGTAGATCATCTCACAAAAGTAGCTCACTTTTTTCCTTTCCTAGTAGGACAATCCACAGAGTAGTTAGCGAAGATGTACATGCGACATATAGTAAGATAGCACAACGTTCCAGTGAGTATCGTATCAGATTGAGATACTCAGTTTACTTCAAATTTTTAGAAGAGCTTGCACTAGAGTTTGGGCACCAAGTTGAGATTCAGTATTGCCTACCATCCTCAAACGGACGGACAATTAGAGAGAACCATCCAGACCATGGAAGATATGCTACGAGCTTATAATTTAGAGTTTGGAGGATCTTGGAAAGATCACCTTCATCTCGTTGAGTTCTCATATAAAAACAATTATCGAGCAAGTATTTAGATGGCACCATTCAAAGTATTATATGGGAGAAAGTATAAATCACCATTGGCATGGGATGATATAGGTGAGCGAAAGATGTTAGGCCCAGAGATGATCACGCAGACAGTAGAAGTTGTCAAGAAGATCATAGAGCGACTTCAGGTTGCACAAGATAGGCATCGGCATTGGGCAGATCAACATCGCATGCCTTTAGATTTTTGTGTCAGTGACCACCTGTTCTTGTGAATTTCTCCAACCCGTAGAGTCATTAGATTCGGGGTTCGCATGAAGCTTAGTCTGCGATACTTTGGTCCGTTCGATATCCTCGAGTGGGTGGGCGATGTTGCTTATCGTCTTGCCTTTTCGCCTTCGTTACGTGAGGTGCAAGATGTGTTTCATGTGTCTCAGTTGCATAGGTATATCCCAGATCCGAGTCATATCCTTGGCCATTTCGATCTAGTCGTTGGTACCAACTTGTCTTACGAGGAACAACCCATATCTATTTTGGACTGAAGGAGAAGGTGCTCAAGAATTAAACTATTCATTTTGTCCGAGTTGCTTGGGGTCATCACCCATTGGGAGAGTCGACGTGGGAGCACGAGGATGATACTCGGTCTCGGTATCCGTACGTATTCGACTCGGAAGGTATATTCGTTCTTATGCCTTCGTATCTCGAATATTGTGATTCGTTTACCCATGCTATGTGACATTGCTTTTCTTTATTATATGGTTGAATTTGATTGCATGTGTATGCGAGATTGTAGTTAGCGTAGTGCTTATTCTGATTTCTCTAGCTAGCCTTGGGTTTGAATATCGATGATAGAATTTTTTTAAGGTGGGTAGAGATGTCACTCCACGTTCCCGTTATACGTATTTGGACCATATTAGTTTTTCTGCTTATATTATTTATTGCTTGTATGGTAATTAGGTTGCATGTCATGGAGACTAGACCCATTCTTTGGTTTAGTTAGACTCACAGTTTAATTGTTGGGTTGGTTTGGTCATGAGTGAACACATGATCTAAACCATAAACCCTAGATATATAAGTTAACTTCTTTCTCTCTTCCCTCATTCTCTCATTTTTTTTTCCTTTCCTTCATTTAGGCAAGTACACCTTGCACTACATGAAAAAAATCTTGATTTTTTATTATTGCTATTTCCTTGTATTTTATTAGTCTAATAGGTGTACATTATGATTCTAAACACTTTTAGTACTTAAAATTTTCGGTTTTAATGGGTGGATTTGAGTAGATCTAAATTTGAAGTTTAGGGTTTTCATTGGTTCCTTTGGTTTTTGGTGGTTTTGATCTATTAAAATATAATATTTTAGAAAACCAGTTTTTGAGGTTGATGAAGCACTTCATTTTGAGCATTTTGGCTTTTATTTTACTTGATTCGGAGTTAAAATGAGATTTTTTATGAAGAAAATAATTTTTAAGATTTTGGAGCTTTTTGCCATGGCCGAACCTGCTGTTTGGAGAAGACGAAGTCTTCATGCGGCCAACGAGTTATGCGACAGAGAGTGCTATGCGGCCTAAGTGCTATGTGTCCTGAGCTCTTTGCCGCATAGTGACCAGCATGCGTCCATCTTGTTGGATGCATGACTGCTATTACATAAGTGTTCTTGAGCTAATCCGTTAACTCCTTATGTTTCGCTCGCTGAACGAATGAGAAATTTGTTAAGTCCAAATTGCAATATGCGACCGAGTGTCATATACGGCTAGGAGAGTATACGACCACCATTTTCTTGCACGCATAACTCTGAACCATAGGCACAAATTTCTATAATTTTTGTCTTTCTCTCTGGCACTTTATGGCTTGTCGCATCCATCACTTTATGTTACTTCACTGACACACATTAAATGTACGCCACTCAACACTTGTCCCAAGAAGTAGACTTTGTCCTGTCATATGCGGCACTGAGCCCATGCGACACCGGCCCATATGCGGTCGAGACTTCCTATACGGCACCTGTCCTATGCGGTACTGGCTCTATGCGTCCCTGATCCTCATGACCTTTGTGCATGTTTTATTGATTTTCTTGGTTTTAATGCTTTATAGAATTCTTGTGACTCTATGTGTGATTTTAATGATTGCTAATGTATGTGAACTACGTGACCATGTGTTAGACCTGACTATATGCTAGAACCCATGTGATTTTTTAATGATTGGTAACTCGACTCGATTATTGGTATCCGTGCTAATATACTTATTATGTGTTTTGTGTTCCTACGTGCTAAGTATTTATACGTGATTATGTTACGTGTTTTATACCGTCGTGTGCCTACATGCTAAGCGACATATGATATGATACAATTCCTCCAGCATGGACATGATAGTTGGTCAATAACCAAGCATGGCTAGCGTTTGTTGACAGTTGCATCACGCTGGGGAAAATCCAAATTGAACTATAAACTGACAAAGTGGACTCATATCTAGCGTGTCCGTACTACGGTATGACATATAAGGGAAGTAACGTGACCACGCCATGTGATTCCCGAGGTTGTGCTTAACTAGCCACCCTCAATCTTTATATGGGGAGTGAAGGCTGGACCCCATGAATATTGTTTAAATCCTCATTAGTGGATGGCAATATCCAACTATTATATTATACTATGTGTTCTATGCGATATTAGCACGGTGGCCTTACGAGGGACAGGTGCATAATACTATGTGCTATGCGGTGATTCATGGCTCGGCTAGCCCCTGCTAGAACATGGTTCGATCTGAGGATTCATATTATATGCATAGTGCCTCTGGGATAATCCAGACTCCACCTAGTAAGCCGTACGATATTTTATACCTTATACAGGGAGCTAGCCATGTCCGTCTCCATATTCCGGTATTGGGGCGTGACATACCATAATGTCAAAGAAAAACGGTGGAAAGTACTTTTCCAACATGCATAATGTGACCACAAGATCATTTTAAATATCGTTTAGCATATTCAAATCCACCACTTTCTTACATATTGCATTGAAGAAGAAGCAAAATTGAGTAATAGTAACTCTAACCGGCTTAGGTAGAATTGAATGGATTGCCACGGGTAGTAGTTGTTGCATTAGTGCATGACAATCATGAGATTTGAGACCATAAAGCTTCAAATCTTGCACTGAGACAAGATTTATGATATTAGAAGAGTAACCTTTAGGAATCTTTATGACTAACAATGTTTGACAAAATATCTTCTTCTCGTCCTTTGTTAATGCATAACAAGCTCAAGGCAAATAAGTACATTTTTTTTTCAAAATCAGGTTTTAGTTCGGTCCTTAGCGCCTTGTCCACAAGATCAAGATGAGCATTGATACCATCTTTTGTCTTTTCGGGAATGTTAAGCAATATACCAAAGATGCTCTCACAAATATTTTTCTCGACGTGCATAACATCGAGTATGTGGCGAACATGCAAGTGTTCCCAATAGTCAAGTGTGAAGAAGATTGACTTCTTCTTCATCCATTTTCTTTTACTAAACTTTGATGCTTTGCAATTTTCATGTTTCTTTCCCCAGGAGTTCAAAATTTGACCAACCTTTTCTAATATCTCTTTTTCGCTCAATGGTGTTGGAGGACCACAAAATTTTTGCTTACCATCAAAAACTTTCTTTTGACTGCGATACAGATGGTGGCGTGGGAGAAACCACTTTGTACCGGTATACACATTTTACCACTATGTTTTATTCTAGGTGCATAAGTATCTTTCCCGCATATGGGGCAAGCATAATACCCCTTAATATTGCAACTAGACTTATTTTTATATGCCCAAAAATCATTAATGGTCCACAACAATACAGCCTTTAAAGTAAAGAACTCTTAATTTTGTGCATCATAAGCTTCAATTCCCATAAAAATTTTAAGTCCTCAACTAATGGTGCTAAATAAACATCAATATCATTGCCCGGTTGGTGTGGACCTGATATCAATAGTGACAACATCATGAATTTTTTTTATGCACAACCACGGCGGTAGATTATAGGTCACCAATATAACTGGCCAACAAATGTAATTAGTATTAAGAGAGCTATGTGGATTTATGCCATCTGATAAAAGCGCCAATCGAAGGTTTCTAGGTTCTTTCGCAAAATCTAGCTACTTTTGGTCAACTAGCTTCCATGATGGGGAGTCTTCAGGGTGACAAAGTTTGCTGTCAGCTACTCTTTCAGAAGCATGCCAAGTTAAGTCCTTTGTTGTTTGTGAGGATTGAAACATCCGTTTAAATCGGGAATGGGAGAAAAATACCATAGAATTTTGGCAGATATTTTTTTAGTCAGAATTTGATGAGGACCATCATTTGCCTTCTTCTATCTTGATGTTCCACAAGTGGGACATTCAGATAAATTGCTATACTCTTTTCTATAAAATATACAATTATTGGAGCATGCATGAATCTTATCATATTCCAAACCCAGAGCAGTCATTATCTTCTTAGCCTCATGCATTGATAAAGGTATTTTATTTTGTGTTGGTAACATATCATGAAAAGATTTCAAAAACTCAGAAAACCTATTGTCAGACCACTCATATCTTCCTTTAATGTTATACAATCTCATCAATCCCGATAGATTTGTATACTTTGAATAACTAGGATAAAGAGGCTTTCCAACATCTTCTAGTAGAGATTTAAATGACTTGGCGTCACCGAACATGTTCATATGCCGCATTAACCATTTCTATAGCATTTGCAGCATCTTCAAAGAGCCACATTTATAGTTAGGTGTTTGTTCATCCCTTGCTGCAAAGCTTGTCGATCCTCTAATAAGGTGCTCCTTACCATGCCAAACCAATATTGTATAACTACGGTCGATACCCCTCCTAAACAAGTATTTTCTTACATCCCCTGGCTTTTGGAATATCAAATTTTTACATTTTTCGCATGGACGTCGAATAGAATTAGGATTATTTGAATGGAGTTTTGCAAAATCAAGAAACTCTTCTACTCCTTCCTCATATTCATTACACATTCTATCCTTTGACATCCATGATTTATCCATTTTAGGCTGGATTAGAAAAAAAAGGTACCTACAAAAGTCAATATAACATGTTAGCCATGATTTAGACATGGTTCACCTTGTCTGATGTTCCACGTATATCACTCAAAAAGTAATGATGATGAACTCTACTTAGCAATATGCAAAGTAAAACTACAAAAGTTTGGAGTAAAATAGAGGATACAAGGAACAAATGCAATATAAAGTATTGTAAAAAGTCTACCTGAGCTTCGACTTTTGATGATCTTGATCTCGTCCTCAAGCTCTACGGTTCTTCCTTTCCTGCAATAAGGTGATTAAGTGTGAGTGAGGTTATGTGTATAAGTCTATAACACACACACACACACACACACAAAGATCTTACTTGTGCACAGGGTTTATTACTCGAAGAACATTAAACTTGTATAAAAACTCAGATTTTGAACCAGGTGGAAAATTGCACTTATTTACGGAATCTTAGTATTCCCCGATAATCATGGTTGTCGTTCCATAGAACAAATAATGGTAATAAAACATGAGTTCTGACTTTATTCAGATCAAATAAGAAACCGAAACACGTGCCCGCAACAACATTTTAGTCTTGACGAAAACAATATAATTTAATAAAATAAGCTCATGGTTAGTTAACTATTGATGATATATAGAAACATATATTACTTGGGGGCTAAAGGTTTAGTAACCAAAAATTATTCTCCAGACCATCCAATGTACCATCCACTATTATAACAATTATAAGCTATCATGAAATAAAAAGACACGAATTCTTAAACTATTGTAACCTTTCAAGGATGACAAGAGTTGAGCAATTATCCACACTATCATATATCTACACAAACAAAGGCTCCCCAGCTAGTAACAACATCTGAAAATAGTTTTGTATAATCTATTTTGCCACGACGACAAACTGGCATCTTATAGTTAAGTACAAGAAGATGCAAAAGTGGTTCTAAAATTGTACACTCTAGATTATGTAAGCAATGCCTAAATCCATATGATCAAAATCTAGTACCCATTCTATTTGAGAATAAGACTCAACTTACTGATTAGATTATTTCGATTAGCTCTTACAGGAAAAACAAGTGGAAGTAGGATATAAGTAAACGAAATTCAAACTAAAATTTAATCTACAATGTCAATCCTATTATCAATGTAAAAGGAACACAATGGACATTAGAGTAACACTTGCTCATTAGTAAATTAGTCATTTGTCGTACAAACACATTAATTACTAATGGTTAGTCAAAAAAGACTTGAGGCTAAAATAAAAAGCCAATGATGATGATTATAGGGATTAAGTTCAATTAAAAGTATCGTGCATGCGTAACATACATACTTTCCTTATGACAATGTTGTCATAGCAAAAAGATGGCAATACAATTGACAACAAATAAAGAAAAGCATAGAGTGGCCATACTATATGTGATAAATTCACAATCAAATATTTGAAAGATCATATATTAATCTCCCTCCCATCTGATATTTGCTGCATTCCACATCAGTTATCAGCACTACATCCATCAACAGAGAGGATATGTCCAACATGGTATATTCCAAACGAAGTAGTCAACATTTTAAAGTTAATTGGAAGCAAAAGGCAGAAGGTACAAGTGACTCAAATCTCACCCTAAAAATCTTTCATCTCAAGCTTCAAGTTTACACCCTTTTCTCTATAGCCTCTTGAAATACCCAAACACAAGCACCAAATGATAAAGGGTGATCAAGTGTGGTCTTATTGCACTAGGGAAGTTTGTGATACTTTTTCACCAGTTCCTTCAGAATGCTTTTATTATCTAGTACTTGAAAGTTTTCTTCTTTTTTTAAGTAGTGAGTCGATATAGAATTGAATACTTTTTCAAGTCAAATTTAACTATTTTGGATAATTTTATCGTTCTCTAATTAAAGTAGTTCAAGTCTTGAAATTTATTGGCTGACTTCATAATGGGTAAATACGGTATAATTAAGAATGTGGAACTTTTCTTTCTTGAATTCCTAATTAAAATTGACACTTGGTTTCCCTCGCGAAATGTTGCCTCCTTATGATCGTCTTCCCTCAAACTAGTTCAATTTTAATTCTGAATCGAAGACCCAATAAAGTTAACAATAATTTATATGAAGTTTGGAGAAGCATCTATTTATTTTCACACAAGCCTGTTGTATAGCTAGTAAGGCAGAACTATCATCTCATTATAAATAGGAAGCTAAAATAGAATAGAAGTAAGTAACTATTAATACATTGTATAACATAATGTTGAATGTTGAATTATAGTGATCAACATGACTAATATCAAAAAATTAAACCTTGGAAGCTCGGACACACTAAAAATCAGTGGTGTCTCCCTGTTGCGTTGTGTCATACACAACATACACTCTAGAATAAATTAGGATACACTAAAATCAATATCGTGTCCATGTCGCGGTATCCGTATCATATTGTGTTGCATTCATGTAAGTCAAACATAGAATTAAACATATTGTTAGACTCTTCCAGATTTGTTCTACTACCTTGTTGTTTCTTTCTCATAAAAATGGTGTTAGTGATTGGTCTTGTAGCCTTGATTATTTATCTCCTTTGAAACTTCCTAGACGTTGTATTGGCTGACTCTTAGCATAATTGCTGTGGAGCATGCAATACAATAACATAACTATGATACTGGTGTGAACCTTGATTATTTTCCCCTTTGAAACTTTTTTCGGACATTTTATTGGCTGTGACTCTTAGCATAACTGCTATGGAGCATGCTATACAATAATTAATGTAACTATCATATTGGTGTGAACCTTGATTATCTCCCATCTGAAACTTAGATTATTGGCTGAGACTCTTAGCATAGTCATTAAGGAGCATGCCCATAAAATAATATTAACAATCATACTGGTGTGAACCTTCTCGTTTGAGTTTGATATTGGCAAAAACTTAATAAACACCATTGAGCCATTGACTCTGTGACTGAGACTAAGGGAGATGGTTGTTTTCAGGTTCAGGGCTTTATTAGTTTTTCGTCTTTGTTAATTTTTTCCATTACTTGTTTATAGTCTTTAGACATTCTTATACCGCATGAAAATAATCAAATTGATCGCATAGTTACAAAGGATCTAGTCACATTTGGATAGGATAGCTATATAAAATTATACGGATATATTGTCATTTGATCTAGACGTAATTGAATGTATATCCATCAAGTCTAACTCGTCAATTATCAAATGATCTTTTTGGATTGAAAAATGAATTTTTTTTATTGATAAGAAGAAAATAGAAAGGAGCATCCAATTCATTGCTTTGCATCAGTATCAAGAATTGGTATACATAAACTTGAAATTAGAAACACACAAAATAGCATTAATATATATATATATATATATATATAGTGTAACATTATACTTGAAATTAGAAACGGGATAATATTACTCAACAAATATTATAAACTTGAAATTAGTAGCATTAACAGAGACACGAGCTGAATAATCGAAGTGAGGCGACTGAAGGCGCCGCTGCTGTTCCAAAGCTTTTATGCCACCTAAAGGGAGAACGAGATGCGAACAACGGGCAAACACACACACACACACACACACACACACACACACACACACACACACATATATATATATATATATATATATATATATATATATATATATATATATATATATATATATATATGTATATATATATAATCAATACTAGATGCAAGTGTAACATTACACTTGAAATTAGAAACAGAATAATATTACTCAACAAATATTATAAACTTGAAATTAGAAATACACAAAAATATAATGTTATAGAAAACCAACAAAAATATAAAGTTAGAAATACAAGTAGCCATCAGTTTAACCCTCCAAACAGCACACAAAGTGCAATATTCCAGTAATAATTAAGAACCCAGCAGAGTCATCAATATGTGTTATCCAAACAGCAACATAAAAATCCACCACCAACATAACATGATTTCATTATGGCATAATTAATTTGACAAAGAAGCTATGAGAAAATAAGTTTGCAAATCTTCAAGTTTATGAGCCTAACACTAAGTTTCGTTTGTCATATGCCCAAAGAAAAACTCTTAGTTGCATGGCAAAAAAAACCCATATTTTGAACCCTTGGTTGCATGAGCATAAAATCGAATTACTGAGAGAAGAAATCAAAGATATTACACCGCATGGTGAAGATCGAAGTTGTCGCATGGTGAAGATAGAAGGCCGAGGGAGGAGGTGTTCTCGAGAGGAGGGAGAGGGTTTTCTCGAGGGAGATGAGGGAGAGGGGTCTCGTAGGCCGTCGGGAAAGTCTCGTAGGTCGCCGGGGAGAGGGTTTTGCTGAATAGAGGGAGAGGGTTTTCTGAGTGGCGGGGGATTTCTGAGTGATGAGAGAGGGTTTTCAGAGTGGAGGTAGGAAGGGTCTCGTAGGCCGTCGGGGAAGTCTCGTTGGCCGCCAGGAAGAGGGTTTTCGGAGTGGACGAGATTTCTGAGTGAAGAGAGATGGCTTTCGGAGTGGGATGGGGGGAATCTCAGTGAAGAAAGAGGGATGGAGGGAGAGGGTTTTCTCGAGAGTGATCAAAAGTTTGCTCTGGGTTCCTCGATAAAAGTTTACCAACAACAGTCAACAAATAAAAAAACTTTTAAAAAATTACTATAATGGCAGCTGAGAAAACCGCGGTAACTTTCACGCACTTATATGAGTTGACGGTTCACCAAAACCGTCAATAAATAAAATAGTGTTTCTTGACGGATCCTCTAAAATCGTCAACTATTATGGTAAATTTTTACTAAATTAACATAAAATATGTATTTTCTTGACGTATATCTAAAACCGTCAAGATAACCCCATTTCTTAACGGTTTTTCACGACCGTCAAGAATTAAACCGTCAAAAAAAGCCATTTTTCTTATAGTAGTGGACAAGATCCCACCCTATAGTATGAAGTTACACAAACTAGGCATAACCCTTGTGCTCTACGATACTCTGATAAAATGTGCCATAGTTTTCCACAATGAGAACATCCCACTGAAGGATATGTTCTCTGCTACTGAGGACGTGTCGGAGCTGGTCGCTGAAACGATGCTACCAAAGTTGTCCTGGTCGGGGTTTCAATCGTCAAAGCTTGCGTTGCTGGAGCTGGAGCTGGTGCTGAAGACTAGGTGTAAGAACTCCCTGATATGTGAGACCTCTTTCGGTCCCCAATTTTATCGACAATTCTCTATGAGTTATACTCGTGCCTCCTCGCTGCTCGCACCATGACATTAAACGTCTAAAACTCATGTTGTTCTACTGCCAAGATAATTTCTAGGTGAAGTCCCTACTGGAACCTTCTTGTTCGATCTAATTCGGTCGCCACCAAAGTGGCAGCAAACCGACTTAACCTACAGAACTCCGTCACGTAGCGGTCGATAGTCCTGCCCATCTGCTTTAAGTTATTAAATTTCTGTTGCAGATTATAACGCGATACCGCGTTAAAGTATCTAACCTGAAATATTTTGCTGAATATGGCCCAGGGGACGGGTACTGTTAGTAAAACCATTTGTGCTGTCCACCAGTCTCGGGCCAGATCTAGCAACTGTAACGACTTGTTCCATTCAAGCGGACTGCTTGTCACTCCCCGTTCCCGATATACGTACTTGGAACATATTTTTATTTTTTAGCATGGTTGCATGTGCATATAGACTAGACCTATTCTTTAGTTTAACCTTGTTCATAGTTTATTTTGTGGGTTGGTTCAACTCATGAGGACCTTTGGTTCAACCCTCAAATCCTATAATATATAACCCAACATTTTTTTCTCTCTCCTCACTTCTTTATTTCTTCCTCTTCCTTTAGTTTTCTCTTCCCATTTCATAGGCAAGTACACCTTGCATTAGAAATGGAGAAACCATCTATATTATTGTTCCATTATATTTATTTTATGTTTTTAAGTACCTTTAGTTCTTGGAGTTTTCTATTTTGATGGATGGATTAGTATAGATCTTTATTTCTAACTTAGATTTTTATGGGTTTCATGAGTTTTTCTTAGTTTTGATCTATTAAACTGTGCCTTTGAAGGCTACTTTTTGCTGCATGATAGATCTTTCAATTTAGAGCATTTTGGCTTTTGGTTTACCCAATTTTGACTTAAAATAAGGTTTTTATGAGCAAACTAGATTTCAGTTTTTTGAGCTCTTCCGCCATGGCTGAACCTCCTATTAAAGAAGACAAAGTCTTCATGCATCCAGTGAGCTTATGCGGCCGAGAGTGCATGCGTCCCGAGAGAGTTATGCGGCCTAAACTCTTGTCATAAACTGACAACATGCGTCCATCTTGTTGGATGAATGACTATTGATTTGCACAGTATCCTTGAACACCTTGTGCTTTCACTCACTGAACGAATAAATTTTTTGCTAAGTCCTAGAGAACTCCATGTGACAGAGAACTACATGCGGCACCGATACCTATGCGGCCTGGAGAGTATGCGGCCACTATTTTTTTGGACGCATGGTTCTGAACCGTTGGCACTTATTTCTCTGGTTTTTGTCTTTTCTTCCTGACATACTTTATGGCTTTTCAAATCAATTACTTTATGCCATATCACAGACACTTTATTTTATTTGACTGTCACTTCATCACTTGTCCCAAGGAGTAGACTTAACCCTGGGCCTGCGGCCAAGTGACTCCATGCGGCCTAGAGACCCATACGGCCCTGCTTGTTTTGATTGAATATCTTCTTGATTCATGTGACCCAATGTATAATTGGTAATTGGACTCGAATACTGTATCCCTGCTGATACCACCATTGCCTGAGTATTATTCATGATTTAATGTGGGCCGAGGAGCTACACAACCTGTCACGTGTTAAGAGATTATATTTGGGTTGTGCATCGAGATGCCTCAAAATTCCCGAACTCGTGATATTATAAATATACATTGTTTTCCCTGCACGGACATAATAAGCGAGTCAAACTACCAAAGCATGGCTAGGATATTGATTGTATGAATGTTGCATACATGCTCAGGTGAATCCAGATTTGACTTCCATGAATTCGTATCTAGCGTGTCCGTACTTTGTATGACATCTTAAGAAAAATTATCAGTGACCACGCCTTGAGATTTTAAGCACAACATAGGGCTAATTAAGTAAATAAAAGTGGTAGTAACATTTGGAGGGAACGGTATCCCGAGATCATGCCAACGAACCTTCCCACAGAGATTCATTCTAAGTGTGATATGTGCTGGCCACCACAGATATTATATATCATCTGCCTTAGTGGAGTCCAGTATCTAACATATTATTATGCCGAGCCACTATTTCAATATAGGAACAATGGAACCGCTAATACCGTATTTTTAGCGCAGTAGCCCTACGAGGGACTGGTGCATCCTTCAAGTGCTTATTTTATTACATTGGTTCAATTAGCTCATGTTTGGTACTGGCGTGATATGAGGATACTTATTATGTATTATTATGAGATAACATCAGAATCCAAAAAATAGTAAGCCGTACAAATAATTCGTCGATATAAGAAATGGACATAGTTGTGATTGTATCTATTCAGCTAGTAGCCTAGAAAAATGGACTGTCATAGTGTGATGGTTCAACTCTTGTCCATGTTTGGTTGTAGGGCTGGTCCTTTGTGCTAGGATATGCCATGGAGCTAAGTTTCGACACTGAACCTATGTATTATTATATGTTTGCCTTAGGTTTTTGTTTCTTCATTCCATGCTTCCTTTGTGGTACTTGCTATTTGGGGTCTAACCCTACTGGTTTTGCATGGCCAGGTTTTGAGCCAACACCTAAGGATCCAGCATACTTTCCCCCTACTCATGGTGCGCACCAGAAATATGGTCGCAGGGGATAGCGAGTGAGTTTTCTTCTTCCCTGCTCTTCTTGCACATTTAGTTCTTTTTATCGTTTAGCCACCGACACCTATTAGCCAGCTCGTTTGGACATTAATTTTCCCTACATGATTGTATTATATCAGACTGCAGCTGATCACTGTCATGTACTTTTGATTACTCTTCCAGCTTCCTATTTTTGCACAGCTGGACTCTGGAATATTTTGAGAAAGCGTTTGAGATGCCTTATTGCTTATCATATATGCTCTATACTTACTATTTCTTGTTCGAATGATTGAGACATAGAAGTTCTTGACCATAGGAGAATTGATTGTAGCATGCACCCCCTTGTCTTATACAGCCGTGATCGCCGTACGATATATAGTACCTTGTACGGGATAGCTGGTCATGTCCGTCTTCGTATTCCGGTACTGGGCGTGACAAGATTTTAGTGGTGGCCCATGCAGGTCAGTTCTTTAGACTTGTGGGGTGTCAAGTCATATGAGTTTCAATCAAATATAATCCTTCTTGAAATCCTGAATTCGTCCTCTTCGATACTCAGCTTGAACTTTTCCAGATTGGTTGCTTCCTTGTTCTTTCTCGTCTTGTGTATATTATTTTTGTGCTCTTCTTTAGGGCTTCTCCTTCCCCTGATACTGTAGTAACAAGAGAGACAGATTTTCCAGTAGAATGAAATCCTGTGGAACCCCAGCCAAGGATCTGAGTTGAGCCTGCGATGAATGGGACAGAGCAGTAGGCTCCAGGTGTTCCAGTATCTCCCGTAGTGACGATAGCACTAGATACCCAGGCTTTGCTAGAGATTATCCATGGATTGTTGGCTGCCCAACAACACCAGACGGTGGGGCAACGACAACGACAACGACGACAACAACAACAACAACAACAACAACAACAGCTCCAACAACAGGAACATAAATTCCTGTTGAACCATGGGTTATAGACGGCCCTAGAACGAGGCGAGAGAACAGATTCTGGCGTATGTGTTAGATTTTGCAGACTGAACCCCAGATATTTTGATGGCACAAAGGACGCAATCACGGCAAATGATTGGCTCCAGGATATTGAGATCATTCTGACAACAGCTAAAGTTTCGGCCGAGGAACAGGTTGACCTAGTTCGCCTACAACTCCAAGATCTGGCAAGAGATTGGTGGGTTAGGATGGAGATAGGACTGAGATATCCTATTTTATGGGAGGATTTCAAGACTTGGTTTAGGACAAAGTACTTTAGGATTGTGGCTCAGTGTGAGTTGCAGCAAAGGTTCATTAACCTCAAGTAAGCTGGAAGGACGGTAGACGGCTATGTGGCAGAATTTTGTCGACTTAACAGATTTGCTCCAACCATGGTGGCAACAGAGTTAGAGAGAACAATGAGGTTCTAGTAGGGACTTCACTTGGAGATCTTGCACATGGTAGAGGTTCACGACTACCAGACCTTCGAGGCGGTATTGATAGCAGCCAAGAGGGTTGTGCTTACTTCTCAAAGGATGGCATCAAGAAGAGTGGATCGAAAGAGGCCTCATGGACAGAACAATGAGGGAGGACCAGTACCCCGAATATCATTACCATCACCTGGCATTCGTATACATAATTTAGCACCGAGGAGGACGACGATCTCGATAGTTTCAGTACCAACTCGACAACATCAGCCGAGACAACAGCAACAACGATAGGGAGCGCTGACATGTTGTACCTACTATGGCAAATGAGGTCATAGCTGGGATGTTTGCCGGGCAGCTAACAAACTATGTTTGAGAATAGGAGCCCCGATCACAAGATTGCTATATTCCCATTGATGCAGAGGTCAGGAGGGCCAGTACAACAGTTTCCTGCATCGCCAGCTCTAAGGGCAGTGCAGCAAGGAAGACTAGCAGTTGCAGCACGACCTTTGGCTCAGCGTCCGTTGCCGATGTAGGCCCAGCTTTATAGGAAGCAACAACAGAATCATCAGGGGCCGCAACTACGGCGGCAAGAAAGACAGCAGCAGGGAGCTCAACAAGGCCGAGGGCAGGCGCTCACCTTGTCCTTGGAATAAGCTATGGCGTTGGGCGACGTAGCAGCAGGTAACATTTTTGTTACAACTTTTCCTGCCATAACTTTATTTGATTTTGGAGCTTCGGACTCATTTATATCTGTATAATATACGACACATATTGGATTAAAGTTTGAGGCATTTCCAGCGAGGCTGAATATACTCAATGGCAATGGGATCGTAGAAGTTAGTAGGGTGTTCCTAGCATGTCCAATCATAGTATGTGTGCATTTATTACCTACAAAGTTGATCGAGTTACCTATGGGTAACTTTGACGTTATCTTAGACATGGACTGGTTGAGAGACAGTCATGCAATGATAGACTATCGTGAGGGTAGTGTATTATTTAGAATTCCTGGTCTAGAAGAATTTGTCCTTAACAGAATAGTAAGAGACCAGCATAAGGGAGGAGTCACAGTAGCAAGGGAAGCAAACTCGCTGCCCAAGATAGTTAAAGAGTTCATGGATGTCTTTTTCAACGATCTTTTCGGATTACGCCCAGGTAGAGCGGTATAGTTTTGCATAGAGTTGATGCCAGGAGCAGAACCAGTATCCCAGAAGATGTACCCTATGTCACTGTCAGAACTTGATCAGTTATATCGACATGTGGAAGAACTAAAGGCGAAGAAGTTTATTCGGACCAGTGCATCACCTTGGGGAGCACCAGTGGTATTGATGAAGAAGAAGGATGGATCGACGTGGTTGTGTATGAATTACAGGCTGTTGAATGCAGTAAGCGTGTAGAACAAGTACCCACTACCAAGGATTGATGATTTGTTTGACCAGTTAAGTGGAGCAAGAGTCTTCTCCTAGATAGATTTACGATCAGGATATCATCAGGTGCGAGTCCGGGAGCAGGATATACCAAAGACAATATTTATGTCACGATATGGGCAGTAAAAATTCTTAGTTATGCCATTCAGACTAACTAATGCTCCAGCGGTATTCATGGACTTGATGAACCGTATTTTCATGCCTTACTTAGACCAATTTGTTACTGAACGAATACAAATTTTGCTAAGTCCTAGAGAACTCCATGCGGCAGAGAACCCCATGCGGTATCGACACCTATGCGGCCTGCAGAGCATGCGGCTAATATTTTCTTGGACGCATGGTTCTGAACCGTTGGCACTTATTTCTCTGGTTTTTGTCTTTTCTTCTTGACATACTTTATGGCTTGTCACATGAGTCACTTTATGTCATATCACGGATACTTTATTTTATTTGACTGTCACTTTATCACTTGTCCCAAGGAGTAGACTTAACCTTGGGCCTATGGCCAAGTGACTCCATGCGGCCTGATTTTTCCATGCAGCCTAGAGACCCATACGACCTTGTTTGTTTTGATTGAATGTCTTCTTGATTCATGTGACCCAATATATAATTGGTAATTGGACTCGAATATTGTATCCATGCTGATACCACTATTGCCTGAGTATTATTCATGATTTAATGTGCGTCGAGGAGCGACACATCCTGTTACGTATTAAGAGATTATATTTGGGTTGTGAATCGAGAATGCCTCCAAATTTTTGAACTCATGATATTATAAATATATATTGTTTCCCCAGCATGGGCATAATAAGTTAGTCAAACTACAAAAGCGTGGCTAGAATATTAATTGTATGAATGTTGCACACACGCTCGAGTGAATCCAGATTTGACTTCTATGGATTCGTATCTAGCGTGCCTGTACTTTGTACGACATCTTAAGAGAAATTTTTATGTGACCACGTCTTGAGATTTTAAACACAACATAGGGCTAATTAAGTAACTAAAAGTGGTAGTAACATTTGGAGGGAACGGTATCCCGAGACCATGCCAACGAACCTTCCCACAGAGATTCATTCTAAGTGCGTTGTGGGCTGGCCACCATAGATACTGTATATCATATGTCTTAGTGGAGTGTAGTATTTGACCTATTATTATGCCGAGTCACAATTTCAATATAGGAACACTGGAACCGCTAATACCGTATTTTTAGCACAGTGGCCCTACGAGGGACTGGTGCATCCTGCAAGTGTTTGTTTTATTATATTGGATCGGTTAGCTCATGTTCGGCATTGGTGTGATCTGATGATACTTATTATGCATTATTCTGAGATAATCTCAGACTCCATAAAATAGCAAACCGTACAAATAATTAGCCGGTATAAGAAATGGACATGGTTGTGATTGTATCTATTCATCTAGTAGTCTAGGAAAATGGACTGTCATAGTGTGATGGTTCAATCCTTATCCTTGTTTGGTTGTAGGGTTGGGCATTTGTACTAGGATATGCCATGGACCTAAGTTTTGATACTGAACCTATGTATTATTATATGTTTGCCTTGGGTTTTTGTTTCTCTATTTCGTGCTTCCTTTGTGGTACTTTCTATTTGGGTCTAACTCCACTGGTTTTGCATGGCCAGATTTTGAGCCAGCACCCAAGGATCCAGCGTACTTTCTTCCTACTCTGGCGCGCACCAAGAATATGGTCGCAGGGGATAGCGAGTGAGTTTTTTTCTTCCATGCTTGTCTTGCACATTTACTTCTTTTTGGCGTTTAGCCACCGGCACCTGTTAGCCGGCCCGTCTGGATATTACCCCTATATGATTGTATTATATCAGACAACAACTGATCACTATCATATACTTTTGATTACTCTTCCAGCTTCTTATTTTTGCACAGCTGAACTATAGAATATTTTGAGAAAGTGTTTGGGATGCCTAATTGCTTATCATATATGCACTATGCTTATGGTTTCTTGTTCGAATGATTGAGACATAGAAGTTCTTGACCATAGGAGACTTGATTGTAGCATGCACCCCCTTGTCTTATACAGCCGTGATCGTCGTACGACGTATAATACCTTGTACGAGGTAGCTGTCTATGTCTGTCTCTGTATTCTGGTACTGGGGCGTGATATAGCTGATTCAAACGGCGCTAGTGCGATGACCCGACCCTCTTTGCTCAGCAAGAAGGCTTGCATGAGGCAAAATATTTCAGACTTGGCCCTTCAGGAGTTCAGACTTAGACTTTTAAGACGCGCTCAGAGTATCGCTCGACTGAAGCGAATCATCGATGAGGTGGGTGGCTATGATGAACTCTTCTTTTCTTAGCCTACACACTTAAAAATATGGACGATATAAGCTAGTCGCTAGGTGTCATGCCCCGATCTCCCGTAGGCTAAATCGGCCGTCCCCGCTAGACGAGAATGACCATGCCAGCGCTCCCGCAGAACAATCGCTTTGACCCATCCGGGCATGATGTCGCACGAGCGTGAGCTGCGCCCGTGTAAGACGGTGGTTCAATGGCTGGCGGTAAGAGTTCTAAGTCACAGAGTCGCACAGATTATCCGAGTGCAGTAGAATCATAAACGCATAGGCGATTTGGTAACAAGTTCACTGAGTTGACAATTGCGAAAGCATTGAAGAACACAAGTTGAAGTAAAGTAAATCTTTATTTATATAAACAAGTGTTACAGGCGGCGCTTGGCCGAGATTATAATTCGCTCAGATCTCTCTATGAAACAGTAAAAGCGTGCCAAGTGGCTACAATTGTGGAATGATTTGTACAGGCGATGTTCAGATGATGTTCCAACATTATATCTTATATATGTGCTTCAGTTCTGGACGCAACGCTCCAATGCTTCAGAGTAAACTCCTGGCCTTAGCACGCACGAAGGAGGCATCCACACTGAATGAGGGTCTCCCGCACACTGCAAACGATCTGGTGGATTATCAGTACATTGAATGCACTGGTGGGGAGGCTACTCACCCGCTCGATAAATCCAAACACGTAATATAGGTTCCGTGCACCAACTATTTATGTTATCTTTTTAGTTGCCTTAGGATCAGTTTCATGGCATATTGAATAACCTAACTCGTGTGGCAGTGCGTCGTGCGATATAAGAAGAAACACGACGAGACTTACCAACTTACCATTTGACCTTCCCTGTCCAAGGCAAACCAAATTAATTCATGTATGAGCATTCATAATGAAAAATAAGGCAATAGCATATGCAACACATGAGAGTCATGAACGGGACCATATTTTGAGTGCTCAGTTATTCTTGATGCGATGCAATGACTCGCACGCGGATAGCCGCTAAGCGAGGATGACTTATCTATATGAACAATTGTCGCTGGCATAGCCATAAAGGATGAGTTATAGTCACGGGATAGAAAATGATATCCGATACAGGTAGCGAGCCCTGCCACATGCCATTATCTTTCTCTAATCATACTGACTATTCCATATGTTCCGTAAGGATTGGATCAGTCCCGGTGCCCCGACAATCGTCCGCAAAATCCATAAACCTTGTGCACAAGTTATCCGCGACACGCAGTATGGGTCATTCCTTTTTTCATAACTTGACATGATAATCATGAATCTTGTCCTGAACGAGCATTGCTCTACGAGCTGAGATTCTTTCTTTACTTGACACGATCCTCGTTCAGATGTAAACTTAGCATGATTATCATTCAAGTGCAATTATCGTTCAATATTCATTTTTGACTTGATGCATTCCCCTGGTGCGGGGACTGCCTTAGCGACCCAACGGTCCTGGATACTTGCAGGTTCATTTCCACAGAAGCACTATTTGCTAGTCTTTTGGTTAACTCGAATGCATGCATGATACGAATAACGTTAGACATTTTTAAGCAAGCAAGCATGCGTTTCTAAGGAACTTAAGCAGACACGTTGGCTCGGGCCCGAAGGTGAGCCGAGAGGTAAAACCGTAAGGGACTTTCCGAGCGACAAGATCTAGGATAGCATGTGAGGGTCTGAATATAATCAATATTTCAATTTTCATATTATAGCACAAGCAATATGAGTTAGGATTATTCCCTTAGCTAGGTGCGTTGTATTCTTATTAGCATGCAGGGGGTGATTCACCTAGCGACTAGCATGTATCGTTCCGTATTTTAAGTGTGCTGGCTAAGCAAAGACAAGTTCACCGTAGCTACCCACCTTAGCGATGATTCACCTCGGTTGAGCGATACGTCAAGCGAGCTTCTAAAAGCCTAAGCCGAACTCCTGTAGGGACAAGTCTGGATATCCTTTGCCTCAAACGAGTACTCTCGCCTGAGCAAAGCGGGTCGGGACATTGCACTTTTGCCGTTTGAATCGGCAGTCCGCTTGAGCGAAACGGGGTATTACATCATACCCAACTCAGAAAAAGTATCGTCCTCGAGACTTACTAAGGACAAGCCGTACTAACGCATTATGGAATCTATCCCAAGCGTAGCAATCAGTACCACTAAATTTAATTGAACATAATCCCCTACTCGGTTCTTACGTCGTGTTACGTGTAGGTTGAGTCAATCTTATTTGTGCCTTAGCGCGGGACATGTTTCTTAACGCGGAGTACATTTCAATCGATCTTGAATAACGATCTAAGGCTGAGGCAAACCTATACAAGTCGTTATACTTGTTCATTTGGATATTCACTTGCACAAGCATTCGAGATCATCATATCGTGAGTCTGGATCGTACACGTATTCGTAGCGCTCCAAATACATGCACGCCAACCAACTTAGCAATAGCGAAGTCTTTGCACTCGAGTTTCACATCTCTTTGAGTCTTGGATTGTGCACACATTCAAGGCATCCCTCAAACATATGCATTCAACCAAACTTAGGGATAGTGAAATTGGACAAGCTACTTGCAAAAATCTCAAGGGTTCGCACAGGTCGACACAAAGGCCCTAGCATCATAATATCATACAAGCAATCACAACAATCTGTAAACGCCTTCACCCAAAATTAGGCCTACTTGACTTAGAAAAAGAAACAAGGGCTAGTTTGAACCCAAATAGAAATAGAACACGATATTTATTTAATTTTATAATATTTATATCACTTAGCGCACCTTACTGTTGCTTCGATAATTAGAGCACTACACTAGCCACTGCCTTCCTAGAAATTTCACACTCTTGCCCTAGACATGGCCGCCTTCTATTCTGATATTTGTGTAACTTATAATTATGCTTTATTGTGCTATATTTTAGTCGCACAATAAAAGTTGCGGACGTTATTTCTTAATTCTAAATAAATTTCAACTTTGTACCCTTGTGCGTTCCAATCAAAATTGGAGACACAATATTGACCGTTTTGTGCAACCCAAATTTATGATAAAATTTTAATTTGAGCCCTCTACATCCATGACACTTGTGTCCCACCTAATTTTATCCCCATGTACTTCTAATTAATTCCAAAACACCTTGCGTATTAAATTTAATTAAATTAATCCAATTTCCATCTTTGTGCAATTTTCTAAATTTTTGGGCACTTTTATGCAAAAATACATTAAGGTGTCCATACTATTGGATAATACATGAAGAAACTCATTTTTTCCTTTACATGAATTTTTCCCATATTTTTTGGAATGTGCAACGCGCATCATCGCCCCCTCATTTAAACCTAGCCCTAGCATTTTAAACAATGCAAATTATAGCCCTCCAAACATCCCCATGGCATGCCAAGGCCCACTCCAATGAGGGTTGACCAAGCCCAAACTTTTAGGTCAAACACCCAAACCCAATTTCATGTATAAATACAACTTTTCCTTTCCTTTCTTTATTTTTCTTTTTCACCAAAATACCTAACCCAACTCCTAGCCGACCTCCCCCTCTTCTACCTGTTCTTCTTCTTCCTCCTCCTTCCCGGCCGAAGCCCCGACCTCCAGAGCAGCTGAGCCGACCGCCGGATCTCTTACCTCGACAACTCCTCCTCCACGATCCCTCGACAACTGTTTGAACCACCCCGCCTCGCCTGGGAATACCGCGGTTTACCCCGACCTCTCCCTCTCTTCTCCGGCCTGTCCTCCCCCTCGTCGACCTCACAAACCACCACCACCATCGTCTCCGTCCTCCTCCGCCGGTCCACCCTCTTCCATCTCCCTGCAGAGCCACCTGAGCCACTACTACATCTTCTTCTCTGACTTCCCCCGCCTCTACACCACTCATCGACGACCGGAGTAACCACCACACCTGCACAGCAACAACGTCTCCCCGTCCTCCTTTCTCCCTCGCCTCTGCATATCTCGACCCGCCGCCTCTTCCCGACTGTCCTCGACCTCCTTCCCTCGCCTGAACCCGGAGCACCCCGCCTGCCGACTCCCTGACCGACTAAACACAGCCACCAACAGCCACGCCGGATTCCCCTACCAACACCACCATACCACCAGCACTTCACCACCACCATTCCCTGAACTCCTCCTCCTTCCTCCTATCGACCTCCACCTTCCCCTTTCCTGAACCCGAGCCTCCTCCTCCCTGCTCGACCACCTCCCCTGGCCGGACCTCCCCGCCGGACTCCGGTTAGCCACCATTACAATCATCATCAATATCAACCCATCATCATTATCAACATCACCCCCATCATCATCATCTCATCCTTATTATCACCCCATCATCCACATCATCATCCTAGTCATCACCATCATCCACATCATCATCCTCATCATCACCAACACCATCATACACATCATCATCCTCGTCACCACCATCATCCACATCATCATCCTCGTCATCACCATCGTCCCAGTCACCATCCACATCATTACCATCATTCCATTACCATCCACATCATCACCATCATCCCAGTCACCATCTACATCATCCCAGTCACCATCTACATCATCACCATAATCCCCATCATCATCATCTACATCACCACCATTATCATAATTTCTATCATCATCACCATTGTAATCATCATCACCATTATAATCCCCATCATCAACATAATCATAATCAATATAACCTAATCATCTATTCGTCATCACCCTCATCATCGTGTTCATCATGGACATGTCACCCTTGCCAAATGACCTGTAGCAGTCACCCCCGATTCCCGTGCCTGTGCACACTGACCCCGAGGATATTGGATTATTCTACGCGACTTCTGGAGCAGGTTATTGGGACTACATAGCTTTTTGCCAGGCAAGTATACCTTGCCAAATTGTTACACTACTTTGCATGCTATTTATATTTATATTTCTGTATATTCATTGCATATGTAATTTCGTTCAATCATTACTATATATTAGATATGTTGACACACACTTGATACCTAGTATCATGAGAGGACAATCATTAGACGTATGGGCTTTAACCACTCTGGTAAACCGTAGTATCTAGCTTGCACTACGGGAGTGTGTCGCGCTGGTCGCTACCCCCGAGGTATATCGATTTCTGTAGAGTCGAGCTGGTCGCTACCCCCGAGGTATGTCGATTTTTGATGTCCCCTGACGTGTGTGTGAGTTGTGAGGCTTAGATCGAGTAGCCTACCCATGCCCATACGTCAAAAATTTGTCCTCATTTGCATTCATATATATATTGTCTTGTATATCGTACTTATATATTTTTAAACATTATGCATGTTTACTGTATTCAATTGGCTTGCTTCTATGTATCTTGTTATGTCCCTCTGAGGACCTGGTCCTTGCCAGGTATAGACGACCATGAGTATCCGCAGGAGTACGAACCCGGACCTGACGTATTACCTTCTGCCGAGGAGACCCTACCCACTGAGCATTATTGATTATCTCTAGCGATTGATCCTTTAGCTGACACTCTTTTATCATCACCTCATTTTATATTGGAGAGTTTACTCTTCTCTCTCATTTAGTTTTGATATAGTCATTGGTAGTGGATTTGTCTCCACCCGGCTATCATTTATGGATTATTCAGACTCTTTATTTTAGTTTAGTTATTTATTTTCTGTGACTTATTGTGTGGATGAGATCAGTATTTCTGTGACTTGTGACAATAAATATATACCACATATGAGTTTTATTTATATTACAACGTACGTGTGTATTATGGTATCTATATATTGGAGTTGCCATATACACACGGCTGGCATGCTTACGTGTCCTAGTCCAACGTATTTTGGGACTGGGACGTGACACAATCTAATACACTTTTTGAAAGTATTTAGACTCATTGTTGGAACATTCCGTTTGTGACATTGAGAGAGAGCGTGCACATAACCCACGAACGAGCTTTCGAAACTGTTAAAATCGAAATAAAGTCCAAAGGCATATAAGCCAGGCTCTGATACCATTATGTCACGCCCCGATCTCCCGTAGGCTAAATCGGCCGTTCCCGCTAGGCGAGAATGACCACGCCAGCACTCCCGCAGAACGATCGCTTTGACTCATCCGGGCATGATGCCGCACGAGCATGAGCCGCGCCCGTACAAGGTCGTGGTTCATTGGCTGGCGGTAAGAGTTCTAAGCCACAGAGTCGCACAGATTGTCCGAGTACAGCGGAATCATAAACGCATAGGCAATTTGGTAACAAGTTCACTGAGTTGACAATAGCGGAAGCATTGAATAACACAAGTTGAAGTAAAGCAACTCTTTATTGATATAAACAAGTGTTACAGGCGGCGCTTGGCCGAGATTACAATTTGCTCAGATCTCTCTCTCTGAAGCAGTAAAAGCATGTCAAGTGGCTATAATTGTGGAATAATTTGTACAGGCGATGTTCAGATGATGTTCCAACATTATGTCTTGTATATGTGCTTCAGTTTCGGATGCAACGCTCCAAGGCTTCAGAGTGAACTCCTGGCCTTAGCACGCACGAAGGAGGCATCCGTACCGAACGAGGTTCTCCCACACCCTACAAACGATCTGGTGGATTATCAGTACATTGAATGTACTGGTGGGGAGGCTACTCGCCCGCTCGACAAATTCAAACACGTAATATAGGTTCCGTGCACCAACTATTTATGTTGTCTTTCTAGTTGCCTTAAGATCAGTTCCATGACATATTGAATAACCTAACTCGTGTGGCAGTGCACCGTGAGATATAAGAGGAAACACGGCGAGACTTACCAACTTACCATTTGACCTTCCCTGTCCAAGGTAAACCAAATTAATTCATGTACGAGCATTCATAATGAAAACTAAGGCAATAGCATATGCAAACACGAGAGTCATGAACGGGACCATATTTTGAGTGCTCAGTTATTCTTGATGCGATGCAATGACTCACACGCAGATAGCCGCTAAGCGAGGATGGATTATCTATATGAACAATTATCGCTGGCATAGCCATAAAGGACGAGTTATAGTCACGGGATAGAAAATGATATGCGACGCAGGTAGCAAGCCCCGCCACATGCCATTATCTTCCTCTAATCATACTGACTATTCCAAATGTTTTGTCCGGATCAGATCAGTCCCGGTGCCCCAACAATCTCCGCGGAACCCATAAACCTTGTGCACAAGTTGTCCGCGACATGCAGTCTGGGTCATTCCTTTTTCCATAACTTGACATGATAATCATGAATCTTGTCCTGAAAGAGCATTGCTCAACGAGCTGAGATTATTTCTTTACTTGACATGATCCTCGTTCAGATGTAAACTTGGCATGATTATCATTCAAGTGCAATTATCGTTCAATATTCATTCTTGCCTTGATGCATTCCCCTGGTGCAGGGACTGCCTTAGCGACCCAACAGTCCCGGATACTTGCAGGTTCCTTTGCACAGAAGCACTATTTGCTAGTCTTCTGGTTAACTCGAATGTATGCACGATACGAATAACGTTAGACATTTGTAAGCAAGCAAGCATGCGTTTCTAAGGAACTTAAGCAGACACGTTGGCTCGGGCCCGAAGGTGAGCCGAGAGGTGAAACCGTAAGGGACTTTTCGAGCGACAAGATCTAGGATAGCATGCGAGGGTATGAATATAATCAATATTTCAATTTTCATGTTCTAGCACAAGCAATATGAGTTGGGATTATTCCGTTAGCTAGGTGAAATGTATTCTTATTAGCATGCAGGGGGTGATTCACCTAGCAACTAGCATGTATCGTTCCGTATTTTAAGTGTGATGGATAAGCAAAGACAAGTTTACCGTAGCCACCCACCTTAGCGATGATTTGCCTCGGTTGAGCGATACATCAAGCGAGCCTCTGAAAGCCTAAGCCGAACTCCTGTAGGAACAAGTCTGGATATCCTTTGCCTCAAACGAGTACTCTCGCTTGAGCAAAGCGGGTCGGGATATTACACTTTTTTTGTTTGAATTGGTAGTCCGCTTGAGCGGAACGGGTTGTTACACTAGGTGAATCACCCCTTGTATGCTAATAAAGAATACAACACACCTATCTAAGGAAATAATCCCATCTTATATTGCTTGTGTTAGAACATGGAGAGAAAACTTGGTTTATAATTGGACCCTCACGTGCTACCTTTGCTTCGTGCAAGTAGACTCCAGTAATGCTTCGACTAGATCATTATATACCCTTCGTAGTGTACTGCTTCACTTGTTTACACTTCTCGCCTTATGGATTATGCTGTCCGATATACCCCTGTACGGTTTTACTCCTCGCACTATCCCTTAGACCCGTGTTAATGTAAAGGCTTATGTTTTAAGGTAGACTATACAGTATATTTTCTTATGCTTATGTTTCCAACAAATAAAATGCTGGAATTCTTACATTGTAACTTGTACTCGTTTGCCTCGTTTCAATGCTTGTCACATAATTTTATGCCACGATCCTGTAACACTATCCATATCGTGCATGTATCTAGTTAGCCAGAAGACTATCAAATAGTCTTTTTATACAATATGAACCTGCAAGTGTTCAAGACCGTTAGGTCACTAAGGCAGTCCCGAACTAGGGGAATGCATCAAGTCCAGTTAAACTCTGAACGAGAATTATGTTAAGTAAAGCAAGAATCACAGCTCATGAAGCAATACTCGTTCAGAACAAGAATCAAGAATTATCATGTCATGTTGTGAATCTGGAAGACCAAAGACTTGCATGTCGTGGATAGCTTGTTGAACATGGGAAATTTTTGAATCCCGTTCCACGGACGGTCTCTAGGGCATCGGGGCCGATCCGATCCGGATGGAACTCATGCAGCCTTAATCGTGTGCGAGCAGGATGGCGTATGCGCCTCATGCTGCATTATTCTCGCTCTAAGACTGATAGTCTCGTGTGCTGGACAGGATGGAATGTAGCGCCTCGTGTACTTTTCGTTGCACACCATCCTCGTCAATGACTATAACTCGTCCTTTATGGCTATGCTAGCGACTCATGTTCATATAGATAAGTCATCCTCGCTTAGCGGTAACCCGTATGCGAGTCATTGCATCGTGTCTAGTAATCTGAAACACTTGAACGAATATGAGTATTAGACATATCTGTACACTTGTACATAATTGAACACATGAACATCTTTTGCAACACTCCTGATTATCGTGCAACTCGTGTATCTGAGTCAGAACCCCGCACGTGACATTCGTATTTGCTTATACAATTTCCCTTGGATTTCATATATATATATATATATATATATATATATATATATATATATATATATATATATATACTCGTGCTTGGTTTAACTTGGTTTACCTTGGACAGGAATGGATGGATGGTAAGTTTTGCTGTGTTTCTCTTATATCGCACGGCGCACTGCCACACGAGTTAGGCTTTTCATTATGCCATAAAACTGATCCTAAGGCAAGAATAGAAATACAACTTAATAGATGGTGCACAAAACCTATATAACGTGTTTGGATTTATCGAGCGGACGAGAAGCCTCCCCACCAGTGCATTCATGTACTGATAACCCACCAGATTGCTTGCAGGGTGCAGGAGAACCTCGTTTGGTGCAAAAATCCCTTCGTGCGTGCTAAGGTGTGAAGTTTGCTCTGGAGCCTTGGAGTGTTGCGTCCGGAGCTGAAGCGCATATATAAGACATAATGTTGGAATATCGTCTATGTATCATTCCATAATTGTAGCCACTTGGCACGCTTTTATTGTTTCGAGAGAGAGGGGCTTGAGCGACTTGTAATCTCGGCCTAGCGCAGCTTGTAATACTGATTCAATATCAATAAAATGCTTATTTTACTTCTATACTTGTGTTACTCAATGCTTTTGCTATGACGACTCTGTGAACTTGTTACCAATCGCCTGTTCGTTTCTTATTCCGCTACATTCATATTGTCTGTGCGACTCTATGGCTTGGATATTTCTTCGCATTTTGATTCATGGCCTTGCACGAGTGCAGCTTTTACTCATGCAGTATCACATCCAGATGGGAACGATCATCCTGCAGGAGCGTTGGCGCGGTGATTTGCACCTAGTGGGGACGGCCAATTCCTGCGGGAGATCGGGACGTGGCAGCAACTGCAACTGAACCACCGAGACTTCCTGTCTAGTCGGAACTCCGGCTGCCTCTAGAATAGCCTCAGTGTTATGAAGTCACGCGTCCGATGCAATCGTATCCTCGGTGGCATAGAAATACGAGGGGTGGAGACGCTTGACGTTGCTTGCAGAGTTGTTGGAACGAGGTCCGCCTCTTTCCAAAGCCTCCTACACTGACAGAGTGAGGGTGTCATCCCGATGTCCTTGAGATGCCAACAATTTCCAAAGGATATCAATTAGCACAATGTTGTTCCCTCCTACATCAGGTACTGGTTGCACATGAGATACTAGCTGGATCTGAGGTTCCTCATTTTGAGCTGTTCTGGACTCGGCCCCAGAATGCTTAGGTTGAACCTCAAGGGTTTGTTGGGCATCGGGATGTTGTCATGCTACTGGAGGAACTCTAGCTGGATGATTGGAATGACCATGAACAATGTCCCTGAAAGATAAATGATACAAAGATCATCAAAGGGACAACCATAATTGATCGAGGATCAAAGTAGATGTTGAATCAAGATTTCAGGGATATAAATTTGACACTAGAGGAGATCAAGGAGTAACATGATTGAGACATCTAAAATATCTTGTAAACCCCTACACTTATGAATTTTTAGACCTATATGAGCCACCACTTAAACCATGTCACATCCCTGAACCAGAATATTGGAGAGCGGGGGCAGACAAAGCCAGCTACGTACACCAGAGTACTCTATACCTCGAGATACGGTTACGGCTGTCTAGACATTATGGTTTAGTCTATAATCCAACAATCATTCCTGGGTCAAGAATCCAATGTGTCTTAATCCCAAGCAAGCAACAAGTTACATGATGTATGATCACCAAACATATAATAGTAAGGCATCACAAACTATATATACACAGATGATCATGAAGCTTGTTACAAAATGAAGAACTAGCAAGAGTACCATATTACATGATCAACTCTAGCTATATTTTAGAATATGCTTTACATATAGGCTCGCAGGCTAGAATGTCAAATCCAAAACACGAGTTAAACACGCGCTGGATGCCCAAACGTCTCAAAAGAATAATTATACAAGATCAAGTGGGTGATGAAAGAGAAATTTTCTCATGGCCTCGGGTGCTCCTGGTGTTCACCATCTTGAGGCGAGAAGTACGGAAGATCCTGTAGTCCTGCTCAATATCTAGCCATACAAAATCAATGGGGTCAGACCCCAAAACAGCAAGTACCACAAGGGAGCCAATCTTAGGAACTAAAAATCAGTATGTAGACAAATCAATAAAAAATAGCACAAGGAACAGTTAAATAAGTGCAGCGAATAAAATAATAGTTAAACAGTTCTGGAGTATTTAAATAAGGATATTTTGAATCAGTACTCATGTTACAATTTTTGGATCTGTTGTTAAATAAATCAGGACGAGACTAGACTGGAAATTAAGCAATCACGTCCAATCATGCCCTACGACTTGCTATTATTAGCTAACTAGGGTTATCACAGTCCTAGTTACTAACATACGCAGTTTAAAAATTTTATACAGCCACATGCCCTGCAGCCTATCGGATCATCCAGACGTATATGATACATAATATAATTAACTTGTATAGATATTTTACTTGTAATGCAACACTCGACGGTGTGCTGAAAGTGTGTCCCTCACAACGGAGAGCTCCAAATCCACTGGTGTCGCTGGGATGTTGGAATTACATGTAGCCAAAAAAATTTTCTAAATGATTATAGTTATCAATCTAGTTTATTAGCCTGGACAATTTATTCAAAATTCATGACCGTGGTGCTCATAAATTTTCTTTATACATGATGCAAGACTTGACAATAGCTTTATAAGCATAATCAAAATCAACCACAGGAACAACGGGACATGCAATACAGGTACAACTTATGGCCTTGATCAGGACAGTACAATGAATTCTCGAGTCAAGAGTGCGCTATGTCGAGCCACTATCAGGATTATCAGTACAGTATCAGGATTAACAGTACCATGTCAAGATTCAAGAATTCATTTATAGTGTATAATCACTAGATCATGTCAGAAAATCAAGATCAATATCAAGAATGTCATATTCAGAAAATAACCAGGTTAACTAAAAGAACGGGATAAAAGAGAACCAGAGAATCATCAAGAGTTAAGCATATTAAATAGAATACTGGCATACATGCGCATAAATCATCAATTCATGATTGGCGCATAAAATCAGGCAAAAAAAATAACATCCACACACAATGGGCCAAAATCACTATTGGCGCACAAATGGCCAAAAACTCCATTGGCGCACAATCACTAGTCCGGACAGTTCTGGCTCACTTTGATACCAAAAGTGCTCTGAGCAAAAGATGACGTACAATTGATACTAAAACGCACTCTAGAACCTTGGCGCATAATGATAAAAGTGCGCGAGCCAGGAGCTTGGCGTATTTCTTTATGTATGCCCAAAAAGGAGGGTTGGCGTACAATTTTAAATTGAATTCTCGGCACACAAAGAGCGTGGAAAGGTCTACTAAAAGACAAAATGCAAGTCTCAATGCATAGCATAACAGTCGATGTAACTCTGCAGTCGAGAACACAATTATCGAGAATGGTCAGAAGTCATTGCTTAGTCATTAAGTAATTACGAAGGGCTACATAGTGCGACGTCTCTGGAGAATGCCACATAGTGCGTCAACACAGTAAAGTGCACCATTCTCCAGAAGCAGCAAAGTGCACCGGTAAGAAAATTTTTACCAAAGTGCGCCAACTCTGCAATATCTGTAGAGTGCGCCAACTTGGCTATTTAAGCACTGACGTACATTCTTGATGACTTGCAGACTCATTCAAAAGTGTGCCACCAAGTAGGATTGGCGTACTTTTGAAGGAATTATCATAGTACAAAACGTACGTAGGAGTAGATAAGTGCGCCCAGAGTACTCAACATATCTTGGCGTACTTTTTAAAAAAATTTGTTAAACACACACAAGTGCGCTCACTGGAACTTCATTTTATGCGCCAAGGGTTTTCTGGTTACTTTTTGTATGCATTCTCAGACCAACTTTGCATTCTCCAACTGGAACTTTTTGTCCTGAGTAAATTTTAGACTGTCTTAAGTAAAAATTACAAAAATCTGGATTGTCCTGAAATAATGAACTGTACTAAGTAAAATGTGGAGTGCCTGTAGAATTTGTCATAAAAAAATGTTATAAGTTACTATTGTTTGATTTTATTTTGCTGCCTTAAAACAATGTAAAATAATATTAGAAAAATTGAAGAGTTACTTATTGATACCATTTTTTATATTTGTTCTTCTTCCCCTAGTGCTCTCTTCAAATTTTAGCTTTGGAATTGGAGGACATCAGTTGCACACCTCCCACCTGGTCAATGTCCTTTTTCAGGTAACGCGGAAGATCGTATGCGGACGATTGCCTCATTCACGGAGTACGATCGACTTTCGAGGTGTTCCTTTCCTTCGAACTTGTTCTTTTTGGTTCGCAATACTCTGATCGGTGCAATGTAGCATCACCTATAAATTTCGACCAAGGTTGGATATAACTTATCAAGAATATAATAAACATTTTTAATTCGATTTCTTCAAACAACTCATATTAAGAAAGTAATATTTGATTCTCATGTATACAATATAATGTTCAGCAAATTGTAATAAATACGAAAAAGGTTCTAGAAAATTAATATTATATTTTCCTTGATTAAGTGAGACTACTTGAATACTGGTTTAAAATAATTATATTTTTTTATGACGGGAAGATACTATAGTAAGTGTACACGTTTCCAAGTAATTGTGTAAGTTTCATGTCTGTGTAAATAATTCAATTAGATGATGATGATATTATTATTCAAATTTTCATATTATATAATAGTATAGACATATAATAATATAGATGATTATGAATAATAATAATTATTATTATTATTAAATAATAATAATATAGATTATTATTTTTATTATTGTTATTTATGTATTTATTTTACCTAGTAGTTGAAACCCCTCCTTTCTGAAACTTAAGCTCATTCAACTTTTCCTCCATTTTATTCTTATATTTGCTGACAAGAGAGCAAAAACTGTTAAGAGTTGATTAAAATCAAAGATACGATTATTGCCATTAGAACATAAATTGGCAATTCTTTACTTTCAATACACAATAAACTCTCTTTTACACGCAATAATACAATAGTATGGCAGTACTATATATCAACCTGAACCCGTATATTTACATCTCTCTTCCATTGTATCACAAGGTAGCAACAAATAAAAACCTCAAATGCAACAATCATAGAGGAGGATGCAACCATATACCAAAGTGCATTGTAGTAGGCCTCACAAGAATATCTCCCAGTTTCTTCGTAATTTCCATCAATGCTTCCATGTCCACTTATTGGGCTATATTGAAGCATTGATTGAAATTAGAATCATGCAGCAGAAATGTTCATTTCTTTCCTCTCATGCTCTTCATGATCCAACATTTGTGTGCAGTCTTATTCCCATTACAGAGCCCAGGTTTCATGCACTTCAAGATCCACCATTTACTTCGAGTCTTGTCCCCGTTAGATACCCCAAGCTTCTTCAGATTCACCGTAGCATCCCTCAAGCGAACCTTGTAATCCTTTTTCCAAGAGGCAAATTGAGCTTTCAACTTTCTGAGGTCCTCATCTGAGTTCGGGCTCGCCTGTCCCTGCTTCAGCTCAACTAGGAACCGAACATCGTTCTCAAATGCTTGCTTTTGCTGTTCATATTCTTTTACAAGGTAATCGACTGGATCTTGCAAGTTGTCAGAAACTTTAGCCGGTGTGCCATTGGACATGTAGCGCACTCTAGTTGGCGTGCTTTCTGGATTGTATGTCTCAGTAGACGGGACATCAGAATCAACATTGAAGTGAACGTGTGATGCATCCATCCCGGATTGTTGGCTCTTCTTTGCCGTATCCAGGCTCAACTGTTTGCGGAAAAAAAACCAATTTCATAAATTGTCCAAGGAAGTTCTATTATTTCTGATTGATACAGTAAATAGATTTATAGATATTTGTAGTGAGATTAGTATGACAACCTACAGCTCAGTAGTAACTATACCTAACAATGGTAACCGATAACCCGACCTGGATGTAAAAATTCAAAACCGAATGTATTTCGGTCGGGCTCGATTTCAACATATGAAACCCGAAAAAAAATGGGCTATGGTTCGGGTTTTGGTAAGTATAAACCTTTCTTCTTTGTGCATGTACACAAATTAGTCTTTGGCTAGTTGATAAATGATGTACTGTTGAATGGGTGAGGGTCATAGTTAAATTCCTCCCTTCTATATGGGATAATTTAATTTCTTTTTTATATTTTACCATGGGTCAGGTAAAACCCAAATCTTATTTTGGGTCGGGTTTCAGGTACAGATCTGGAACCCATTATTTTCAGGTCAGTTTCGGAATTTACATATATCCCATCTGAGCCAGACCTTAGACACCCCTACTAGTAACTGCTTTGGACTTAGACACCCCTACTAGTAACTGCTTTGGACTTTAACATAGCCTTCCAGAAAGATAAGAGTTGAAAATAGTTAAGGGCCCTTTTACATTTACAGCTGTTATGCCATCAGGACATCAATGCCTTCCTCAACAGTCAACACTATAGGGTTCAAGGTTTAGGTTTAAAAACAGGTCAAAAATCTAAAGTTTGTTATTTACTTGCGCAGGATTTATGAGTTATTTACTTGTGCAGGATTTATGACACGAACATTGGATGAACTCATCGTAAAAGTTAGCCATTAAGAGAGCCCAAGATTATATCAATTCACATCGATTTTCCCATATAACGGATGCAGGACTATAATTTCGTATGATTCCACCACACTCCAGAATCCCGACACCAATGCGGCTGGCTTTGCACTAGACTCCTAGTTTGGAATGAACACTTCTATGCCGGCATCACCACCCGTGCCATATTATTGTAAACGGGAGAAATGATGCCTGCTCCTATACCATTCACCATTGACACAAACTTTAGGAGAACTCATCCTAAAATTTAGCCATTAAGAGGAGAGATCCCAAGATTATATCAACTGATATCGAGTATCAGATATAACCAATGTGCGACAATACTATCATAACAATTTATGTAGTTCAAGATTTGGGTTTTAACAGGTCAAAATTTCAATATTCCTTAACCTGCAGTATCTGGGTAGTTGCTACTAGCAAGGTTATCAGAATTCCAGATTCTAACTCAAAGTAACAATACAAACTAAGGGAACTTGTTCAACAGTTAACTAATTATGCAATTTAAGAACCACATAAGCTGACCTGCAAAGATGCCACTTGCGTCTTCCATTCCTCCTCCATAGACTTCATCTTTGCCTCATTCTCTGAGCATCTTTTCTCGTACTCCTGAAGTTGCTCTCTCATTTTGTTATTTTCTTCCTCTTTTTGTCTGAGTTTAGCCTCTACCTTCGACACCTGCTTCTCTAGTTCTGCGTAAATTGAAGGCTGATCTTGAGGATGCTCCATGTTAGTATCCTGCAATTAGTAAAAAAATTACTTCGTAGTAGTGACCTTAAATATCAATTTTCCTGAGGAACTGCTAGAATTAGGGGTAGGCCTAAATGATCTTAGATTAAAGGTGTAACAAAGGATATGTTTTTTTTTACTAAGATTAGATGGTAGCCCTTAATAAGAGAAATAAATGGAAAGAAAAGGATTAAAATAGCCTATCACAAAAAATTGGGACAAAAGAGTCCTAAGAAAAAGAAAGAGAGAGAGGGGATGATAAAGGCTTTGTTGTTTAGGAATTAGAAATCTACACACAAATTTAACAAATAAAGTCTCCACCGAAGGAAATTGAGTATTCTTCTCTTTTAAGTGCTGGTGCAGGTCTGTTGTATTGGCAGACCATCCCATGGATTTTCAGACTTAGGCACAGTATATGAATATCACAGTTTGAAACGTTTAATCAAGCATCAACTGGTTGCAGAATGAATGATTTTCCAAAAAAAAAGAAAAAAAATGAAACAAATAAGCTTTTCGAAATACTACATAAATACAAAGATCCATGTAACACAGCATAGAATAGTACGTGTACAATTCATAACCAATTAAAGACATTATATGTTGAACGAATATGGATACAAATACGGGATACGGATTTGTTGTTCAGGAATAATAAATCTACAACAAATCTAACAAATAACTGAATAAAGTGTCCACCGAATGAAATGAAGTAATTTTCTCTTTTAAGTGTTGGTGCTGATCTGTTGTATTGGCAGACCATCCTACTAATTTTCAGACTGATCAAACACAGGTTATGAATATCACAGTTTGAAACCTTTAATCAAGCATCAACTGGTTGCAGAATGAATACTTTCCAAAAAAATAAAAAATGAAGAAAGAGATAAGCTTTTCAATATATATATATATATATATATATATATATATATATATATATATATATATATATATATATATACGCAAACACACCACCTACCCAACCCTGCAGGAATCCACATGGGTCACCTAACTAGGAGAATAAATTGTGGAAAATACAGCTCCCTCGTGGGATCGAACCAACCCAGCCATGGAGAGTGCCTCCCACCTTAGTAACACAGCATACAATAATACATCTACAATTCATAACCAATTAATGACATTATATGTTGCACGAATATGGATATGGATACGGAATAGAGATTTTCAACTAGGTACAAAATTAGTTAGCTATCTAAATTGAATACGTCCATACACAATATGAAAAGTGTCCAAGATCTTGTTAAAAAGGCCAAGCTAACTATTGGAAAAACATTTATTATAGTTAAAATCCTAGTATCATCTAAAGCTGATATAACCAATATCTTTGATTTTATCTTTCTAACATAAGATCTATGCACTTGGAATTTTTACTTACTTTATAAACCTATTTTTCAATTAGAGTGTTTAATATTTATGTAAATATCAATATTTAATGGGATACTGGTCATAAAAGGCCTACAACAAGTTGTACATTAATATAACGGAGTTCTATAAATGATTTTCAAGCAAAGTAATTGGATCACTGCAAAGTGAGGGCAAATGTTACCTTCTCAGAGACGGAATCGGTGATGGCATTACACCCAAACTTGTCATCCGACAGATGTTTCGATGACTTCTCATCGTAGTTCTCTAATTCGGGCATCGGGGATTCTTCTGGCTGCTCCTCGTTGGCTATCCTCTTGTTTCCGAAAATGCTAGTCTTAGATACCAACTCCTTGTCTCCCTTCGGAGCCGACTCCTCTGTCTCCTCCGAACCCTTCAGTTCGACATTAATACCAACCGGCAGGGATCTTCTCCGTGAAGGCAGCCGGGCTCTCGAAGGTGGCCGGGCCGGCAGAGCCGGCGGTACATCCTTCGGCTTCTGGTCCCTCCGGCGGAGGGACTCGAGCATTTCCTCGAGCGAGCTCCGGACGGCTGATGCAGCGGTCATGATTCCAGAAGAAGAAAACTCAGCTCAACTCAAATTTCCACAATTCCTCCTTAAAGATCACAACTTCCTCAAAAATACAATAACATTCTTCTCATCTTGTTCTTTTATATTCTAACGTGACTTCTCCAAGGAAATTGTTTTCCAAATCAAACCCAGTTATCTCCTCGAGATCTCAAATTATATCAAAGTCACTGAATTAAGGAATCGTTTCCAAATAAAGCCCAAACTTCTCCTTAAAAATCACAAATCCTCCCAAAAGTTGGAAAGTTTTTGACAAACCAAACCAAATTATCTACTGAAGATCCCAAATTGCATCAAAAACACTAATTTGTTAGGGCGAATTCCTTTTCGAGAAAATCTGAACCTAGCTCAAAATCCTTGAATAAAAGAATATTTTTCCGAATCAAAATCCGATTTTTCTCCTTAGAAATCAAATCCAATTCTCAATAAATTTGGAAATTTTCCCCCAAATCAAATCCAATTCTCCTAAAGATCTCGAATTTCTGGAATTATAAGAATAAAAACTGCATCAAAACCGCTGATTTCCAATGGGGAGGGGCTCTGTTGGAGAAAACCTAACCCTAACCCTAATTGGAACCAGCGGTTTTGTTGTGTTGGAAACTGTCCGTTTGGAATGTAAATGAATGTAAGGATTCGAATTTTGGTAAGAAGAGCACAAATGGCAGATTTTGGAGAAAACTGACATGCAAAAATCAAAATACATAAATGGAAAATGCAGCATACACATCGGAAAGAGGAAACCACACGATGATATCATTATGTTTTTTCCTTTTTTCTATTTTTACAATAATGGTAAGTTTGTTGGTGATGAGATAATTAACTTTAAAAAAAACAGCAACAAAAGCAGTTATTTGGCCTCGTTTGATTAGCGAAAAGAAAAAAAAAATCAATTCTTGTTTAAAAATTATAATTTTTATACAATTTTTTTTGTGTTATGAGAGGTCAAAAAAATTTGAAGAAAAAATAAATTCTCTAAGTGATTCCTTGGTTACCGAACTCGAGTGACTCTTGTGATTACCAAAGAGAAGTATAAGACCCCGGCTGGGTGGTAGAAGGCCAGTGGATCGAGGCAGGGGGCGTATTATTCCTTCCATTTATAAATGTTGGGAGTTGGGGGGTAGTGAACCAAAAGGCATGCAATGCAGTGTACACAAAAGTTCCGAACGTTACGTCGTGTCCCGTGCGTTATGCCGGAAAGTCAAAAAAGAAGAAGTGATTCCTTGGTTGCAGGGTCATATATAGGTAAACGGGATATGAGCCATTGTGCTCATTTTCTTACATAAGTCAAGCACATGTGGACCAATATGAATAGACTTCCACATCCCCTGTGCACTAGTACACTCTATTCCTATTGGTCCATATGTACATGACTCATTTAGAAAAATAAGCACTATATCTCATATTTCGTTTACCATATATATATATATATATATATATATATATATATATATATATATATATAGAGAGAGAGAGAGAGAGAGAGAGAGAATAAGGGAGATGAGATGGCACCTCACTCCTAAAACAAGGGTGGCGGTGACGTGGCACAATTCCAACCACACATTTCATAATTGGCAAATTGCACTTAACCCCCTCTCCTCGTTTGTGTGGTTGTGATTGTGCCACATCACCGCCACCCTTGTTTTGAAAGTGAGGTACCACCTCACCTCCCTTATTCTCTCTCTCTCTCTCTCTCTCTCTCTCTCTCTATATATATATATATATATATATATATATATATATATATAACATAGTCCATTGCACAATTGGCCCGGCACTGATTGAAGCAAGCTCGCTGAAGCATGCAGTAATGACCGGACCGGAAATGATGTTTAGGTAAAAATGTTTCTTAGATTTTCTAAGGGGTCATGTACCGCTGTTAGCTGTTCTTGACTTCTTTTTTCTTTTTTCTTTTTTTTCTATTCAAAGAGTTTTGGTCTCATTGCCAGACGTTGGAAGCCTGGAATCATTAGGGGTGCAACTCGGACGGGTTGGGTCGGGCTTGAGCTCAACCCAAGCCCAACCCGATGAACCATAAGCCTAGTCCGAGCCCAAGCCCCGACCTCGGGTTCAACATATGTAGCCCAAGACCACGTCCGGAGGATTGGGTTGGGCTCGGGTTAGGTCGAGTCCATCGCGTTTATCGGACTCTAATATGATATTTGAAATAATTATAAACAAGAGTATTATTAAATACATAATCAAATAGCAATAAAGCTTCAATCATTACAAAATATAAAGTGAAATGTGATTTATGATAAGGATTTGAAGAGTTTGGGTGAAAAAATTTAGGGTATAGACTTTTTATTTAAGAAATATAAAACTATATATATATATATATATATGTGTGTGTGTGTGTGTGTGTGTGTGTGTGTGTGTGTGTGTGTCGAATTTTGGGCTCTTTGGGTAACCAGATACATGAATCTGAGCCCAACCCAATTTTTGATCGGGTTCAAATATTTAAATTCGAATTTGAGCCTGAACCCGAGTCTCTTCGATCCGAACCTAACCCATTAACTGTCACGCCCCGATCTCCCGGAAGAATCCCTCGTCTCCGCTAGGCGCGAGTCACCGCACCAGAGCTCCCGCATGACGATCATTTCCATTGGGACGTGATGCCGCGCGAGCCTGGAGTTGCGCCCGCGCAAGGCAAATACCGGAACGGCCGTTGATAACTAGTTCACCAAGGCGATATAGCAAAAATATAGAATAACACAAGTATGAATACATAAACAAGCTCTCTTTATTGATAATAAATAAGGTTACAAGCGGCGCTAGGCCGAGATTACAAGTCGCTCAAGCTCTCTCTCTCAAACAATAAAGGCGTGCCAAGCGACTTACAACTTGGGATAATACATAGGCGATGTTCCAACATTATGTCTTGTATATGTGCTCCAGCTCCGGACGCAACACTCCAAGGCTCCAGAGCGAACTCTACGCCTTAGCGCGCACGAGGGACAATCCGCATCGAACGAGGTTCTCCCGTACCCTACAACCAATCTGGTGGATTATCAGTACATGAATGCACTAGTGGGGAGGCTTCTCGCCCGCTCGACCAATCCAACACGTTATATTAGTTTCATGCACCAACTATTAAGTTATCTTTCTAGTCTTACCTTAGGATCAATTTTATGGCATACGATACAAAGCCTAACTCGTGTGGCAGTGCGTCATACGATTTACAAGAAACACGGCGATACTTACCAACTTACCATTTGTCCTTCCCTGTCCAAGTATAAAACTAAGTTAATCCAGGCACGAATATAGATATATAGAAATCCCAAGATCACATGACGAACACATGTATACTACGAGCGTGCTTCTAAATCAGGTGCACGGTATACACAAATTGCGATACTTGTATTGCTTTGTGACTCAGGTTGTGCAGATTACTCAAATGTCTTAGACTCATTTACACCGGCATGTTATACTTGTATAGGCATGTTATACTCAGACTACTCAAATATGTTTCTAGCTTCAGATTACTTGGTCAAATTAACGATCTGCACGCATAGTACATCGTACATCCGTTACTTGCCATAAGTTCCTACGAACCCATATGCTGGTTGCCGCCACGTATAAAATATACTAATGATATATACTTGGTCTTATGACCTGACGAGCCACCATGGACAAGTTATAGTCTCGGCACTGAAATACAATACAATGCAAGTAGCGAGCCCCGCTACACGCCTTCCCGTCTGAAGCAAACAACTATCTGAATTGTTCCTGACCGGTTCGGATCAGCCCCGGTGCGACCAGTGTACCGTCCATAGGAACCAAAAGCCTGTGCACAGGTTTTCCATGAACATTGACCAGCAATACTAAGCTTTTATTATATGCAACATTTTAAGGCCTTGAATGAATATAGCTACTTGACATAGTGCGAATGTATTTACTCGTTCAGAGATCTCATGATCCGGTGTGTCCCGTTCCATGAACCGTTTATGTTGACGTTTTTACTACTTATTACAGCTCCCATTTTGGGCGTTGCCTTGGCGACCCATCGGTCCCGAAGACTTTCCATGCTTATATTATTTGGCTTGGAACAACTATTTTGATAGTCTTTCTGCCACATGTAAGTGAACCAGGATCTATGTTGTGCTTCTATATCAAGGCAATATCTATGTGACGAGCATTTCAAGACATATGAAGCAATATACTTGAAAGAACATATAAGGAACAAAGTAAATCTATGAGGTAAAATTATAAGAACTGTAAACGAGCATACCATTCCGTTTAACCGATCTACTTCTATGTTCTTATGCAAAAGATATAAGATGGGATTATTCCCTTAGCTAGATGGGTTTGTATTCTTTATTAGCATGCAAGGATGATTCGTCTATCGACTAGAACATATCAACCATATTTTAAGTGTGCAGGCTAAGCAAAGACATGTTCATCATAGCCACCCACCTTAGCGATGATTCGCCTCGGTCGAGCGATACTCCGAGCGAGTCTCTGAAAGTCTAAGTCTGAACTCCTGAAGGGCCAAGTCTAAAATCTTTGCCTCAAGCAAGTCATCTTACTGAGTAAAACGGGTCGAATCGAGTCATCGAACTTGTGTCGTTTGAATCGGCTATCCACATTGATGCGGAGTGGGTCGTTATATTATACACTACTCAAAACAAGTCTCGTCCTTGAGACTTCCTGAGCGCAAATCATTCTATCGCACACTATCGAATCTAACTCAAGCATATCAATCTGTATCATTAGATCCGTTCGAACACAACTTTCTACTCGCCTCTCATTTCGTGACACATGTGTGCTAGGTCTGCCTTATTGAATGACTATATCATTCAATCTAACTTTTGACTCAGTATTTAATGTGACTTAGTGTAGAGCATATATCGCTTAACGTAGAGTATGTTATAATCCATCACAAATGATGATCGAGGGCTGAGGTAAACTTATTCAATTCGTTATACTTGCCCATGCGAATCTAATATATTCACTTGCACTAGCATTGGAGATCAGCATATCGCGAGTCTGGATCGTGCACATATTCAAGGCGTCCCCCTAACATATGCATGTCAACCAACTTAGCAATAGTGAAGTCTTTGCACTCGAGTTCAACATATCACTGAGTCTTGGATCGTGCACACGTTCAAGGCGTCCCTCGAACATATTCATTCAACCAAACTTAGCGATAGTGAATTCGGACAAGCTACTCGCGAAAATCTTTAAGGTTCTCGTCTTACGAATCACAACGATACCTCCAACGAGGTCAATCAAAATCCAAGTATTACACTATCGTTAAGCACGATCTATCCGATCAACCGACTAGCATCCCAGTCTTATTATCTTTTTCGTTCAAGTTTAAACATAGTGTACATTTATCGACCCAAACCTAACTCTAAGTCTTGCTGCCTCAGTTCTATGGCTTGTTCAAGCAATACTTTAAAGTCGATCACACAATTCTTTCACTCGGCATAGGGTCGTCTGCCTATTCGCTAGGTCAGCTCACAAGGCCATAGGTACAAGTTCAAGCACACAATTCATCATGCAAATTTGTCGCACACTGCTCGCCCCAATTCCTAAGGTCAAACCATTGTTCTTTTGTACGGGGTATTCTACCCAAGCTCGTTTCACTCAGATTTTTAAACATCGAGCACAGATCATTCTTATCCACATCAACACGTTCGTTTGCACATGATCCATGTTTGTTTAGCAAAACCGTTTCTAAGACACATTCATTCAATCAAATCTACGATATATCCACGTCGCAGGTCAAACCCAATAATTTGTATAGTCTATCTCCTCCATTACGTTTGATAAAATCCACCTATCCATTCTTTTCTAAGCCTGGACCACCAAGTCACGATCCCATTCTAAATCTTTGACATAAATAATAAACTCTAGGTCGTCCAACACGATCTACGTATCCGTTCATGAAACCATCCAGCTAACCTACTTCACGTTCTAGACTAACTCCTCCTCAAAATACTTTGATTTATTTGTATCTTGAAACTTGTCTTATCGTGTCGAACCACAAGTCAAGATGACCCTTTAATTACCACGCTCTAGTCTCCCGCAAGTTCAGTCATCCCCGTTGGACATAAAATTATCACGCCAACTCTTCCGTGGGATAACTGTCCTAATTCGGACGTGACGCATGTACGAGCATGAAATTTTATTCGTACAAGACAAGAACGTAAAACGTTATGGTTATCATCGAATGAACAGACACATTATCGTTTACACTTTGCTCCATCCAAGATATATATCCTTTAAGTCGTGTCCGTTCAGGCCATGATCATAATCCGTCTAGTAAAATTATCCAACTTCAATGTTACCCTTTGATCAATCCGTAGTTTACTTTTAACATTTCTTAAACAATTAAGTTCAAATCCCAAACCCAAGTCTATTCACTTTTGATACGTTCTATTTTATCGAGTTCATTTGTAAAATCTTCAAACATGTTCCTGCGAGTTCTATCATCCCCGCTGGACGTGAAAACACTACGCCAGCGCTCCCGCGGAATAATTGATCTCGTCTAGGCTTGATGTCGACTGTTACCTTCGAACTCGACTCAAGATCGTTATGTTCAAATTCAAGATTAAATTCGTTATCGCCTACCTTAATCATTGAACCAAAATTTTCTAACTTGCATCAATCCATGCTATCTTTCAACAATTGATATGATATAAAGTCTTCCAAATTTAAAACCGTAGCATTCGTACTTAGACCGAACTCTATCGAGCGATATCCTACTCAAATCTAATTTTTTTACGCGCACTATCATTCTTTCGCATCATATTCCAATTGTACTAACTCTGATCGCATCCCCAATTATTCCATCTTAACTTAAGTTTTAATTCGTTTGATTCAATTCAAAATCGCTCGTACGATCCACTAAGTTTTTCCGACCATGATATTAATTCCAAGTACTCTTTATTCCTATTCGATGTAAGCCTTATCCTATGTTCAACTCATTCTAACTTGTTCGAATAAAATCTCGCACAATCCCTTCGAATTTGCTTACTTGCTAAGCATTATTTTTACTAAGAATTTACACAACCTCGCCTCTTGCTACTAGACTTAATACTCCAAAATCCATGATTCGTTCGAACATTTCTAAGACGACGAATACACCACTCATGATTCGATTTATACTCTATGAATCTTTATCACTTATTTTATTCTTGATTCGCTTATTCGATCCTGAGACTATCGCATACACCACTCAGAAAATGAGTCATCTTTTTAACTCCTGAATCGTGTTCCATCGTTCCCTCGTATATCCAATTCGTTCCTTAGAACTCCAGCATGGTCCCTATTCGCCACCTTTGACGATCTTAGTCTCGTATGCACCTCTATCGATAATCCTCCATAAAAACTATATTTTGAATCGTAACTTATCACTACGAATAATCGTTCCAACTATATCTCAAAATTCATACACGATTCCCTTTATTCCCTTACGGTACTCCGATAACGTCTCTATCGATTTTCATTCTAAGTTCAACTTCACTTTTAATCGAACGATACCCAAATCTTGCTTGCGACCTGCTCGCACCAAAAGGTCTAGGCGCACGATACACAACACAACTTAGTCGAAAGGCTATGTGCATAGGTAACTGTCTAAACAATATTCTATCTCGTACACTAACCCGCTTGGTGTTCACGTATAGGTATTCGGGTTCATATATAACTTGCAGATTCTAACATAAGTCTATTCCCACAAAGTCTAACACAGATTGGCACAAAGGCCTTTGCATCATAATCTGGTTCAAGCAATCATATCATTCACATGCACCTTTCAAAAATATTTAGACTCATTGTATGGAATATTCTGTTAGAACTTTAAGAGAGCATTCGTAACATAACCCACGAACGAGATTTCAAAACTGAGAGAATCGATAAGAAGTCCAAGGACGTAAAGACATGCTCTGATACCAATATGTCATGCTCCGATCTTTCGCAGGAATCGGCCATCCCCGCTAGGCGCGAATCTCCGCGCCAGCGCTCTCGTAGGACGATCGTTTCCATCGGGACGTAATACCGTATGAGCCTGGAGTTGCGTCCGCGCAAGGCAAATGCCGGAATGGCCGTTGATAACTAGTTCACCAAGTTGATATAGCAAAAACATAGAATAACACAAGTATGAATACATAAACAAGCTATCTTTATTAATAATGAATAAGGTTACAAGCGGCGCTAGGCCGAGATTACAAGTCGCTCAAGCTCTCTCTTTCAAACAATAAAGGCGTGCCAAGCGGCTTACAACTTGGGATGATACATAGACGATGTTCCAATATTATGCCTTGTATATATGCTCCAGTTTCGGACGCAACACTCCAAGGCTCCAGAGCGAACTCTACGCCTTAGCGCGTACGAGGGGACAATCCGCACCGAACGAGGTTCTTCCGCACCCTGCAAGCAATCTGGTAGGTTATTAGTACATGAATGCACTAGTGGGGAGGCTTCTCGCCTGCTCGACCAATCCAACACGTTATATTAGTTTCGTGCACAAACTATTAAGTTATCTTTCTAGTCTTGCCTTAGGATCAATTTTATGGCATACAATACAAAGCCTCGATTGTGTGGCAGTGCGTCGTGCGATTTACAAGAAACGCGACGATACTTACCAACTTATCATTTGTCCTTCCCTGTCCAAGTATAAAACCAAGTTAATCTAGGTACAAATATATATATATATATATATATATATATATATATATATATATATATATATAAAAATCCCAAGGTCGCATAACGAACACATGTATACTACAAGCATGTTTCTAAATCCGGTTCACGATATACACAAATTGCGATACTCGTATTGCTTTGTGACTCAGGTTGTGCAGATTACTCAAATATCTTATAATCATTTACACCGGCATGTTATACTTGTATAGGCATGTTATACTCAGACAACTCAAATGTGTTTCTAGATTCAGATTACTTTGTCCAATTAACAATCTGCACGTAAAGTGCGCCGTACATCCGTTACTTGCCATAAGTTCCTACGAACCCATACGCGGGTTGTTGTTACGTATGAAATATACTAATGATACATACTTAGTCTTATGACCTAATGAGCCGCCATGGACAAGTTATAGTCTAGTCACGAGAATAGAATAAAATGCAGGTAGCGAGCCCTGCTACACGCCTTCCTGTCCGAAGCAAACGATTATCTGAATTATTCCTGACCGGTTCAGATCGGCCCTGGTGCGACCAACGTACCGTCCACAGTAACCATAAGCATGTGCACAAGTTGTCCATGACCATTGACCATCAACACTAAGCTTTTATTATATGCAACATTTTAAGGCCTTGAATGAACATAGCTACTTGACATAGTGCGAATGTATTTACTCGTTCAGAGATCTCATGATCTGGTACATCCCGTTCCATGAACCGTTTATGCTGACGTTTTTACTACTTATTGCAGGTTCTATTTTGGGCGTTGCCTTGGCGACCCATCAGTCCCGAAGACTTTCCATGCTTCTATTATTTGGCTTAGAACGACTATTTTGATAGTTTTTCTGCCACATGTAAGTGAACCAAGATTTATGTTGTGCTTCTATATTGAGGCAATATCTATGTGACGAGCATCTCAAGATATATGAAGCAATATACTTGAAAGAACATATAAGGAACAAAGTAAATCTACGAGGTAAAATTATAAGAACTATAAGCGACCATACCATTCCGTTCAACTGATCTACTTCCATGTTCTTATGTAAAAGATATAAGATAGGATTATTCCCTTAGCTAGATGAGTTTGTATTCTTTATTAGCATGCAAGGGTGATTCGTCTAGCGACTAGCACATATCAACCATATTTTAAGTGTACAGGCTAAGCAAATACAGGTTCATCGTAGCTACTCACCTTAGCGATGATTCATCTCGGTCGAGCGATACTCGGAGCGAGCCTCTGAAAGTCTAAGTCTGAACTCCTGAAGGGCCAAGTCTGAAATCTTTGCAAACAAGTCTTCTTGCTGAGTATAGTGGGTCGGGTCATCGAACTTGTGCTATTTGAATCGGTTATCCGCATTGATGCAGAGCGGGTCATTATATTAACGGGTTTACCCGATCAGACTCAGGTTTAGCCCGCCCGAGTTGTACCCCTAGGAATCATACTTTAGAAGCAAATCAGTAATTGTAAAGTGCCAAAGCAAAGAGCAAGGAGGGAAGCAAATTAAACAATTGCAAAGAAAATAACAAGGAGGCTCCAGCCGCTCTACAGGTGATATATCTATATTATTGTAAGTTTTAAAATTTATTAATATATATTTTTGTAATGTTGATAATATATGTTTGTTCTAATTGTATTTTTTAATTTTTTAATTTATCTTTTCCTCCACAGGTGTGTTCTAATTGTAATTTTTTTAGGTTTTTAGAGAGAAAATTTATGTGGCCGGCTCCTCGAGTTCCTAAAAGATCTACTGGAATAAGTCTCTTACCATTATGTGAGCTTTATAATTTGTTAATATATATTTTTGTATAAATTATTGTTGAGTATCTTTATTTATGGTTGACCAATTTATTGGAAAAAATATTCTTGTCATTTGATTCATAGTTACTCCTATTGAGATTAAAACCAACTAATAGAAAGACTGAGAAATAAAATATTTATATATTTATTGTTAGTTGTTTATTTGTCGTTATTATTATTTGTTGAAAAAATATGATATTGTCATTTGATTGAATAGTTTTTGTATCTAAATTATCCAATTGAAATGTCACGTGATATATTGTTGTAACAAGTTTTATTTTTTCCTACATAGCAACAATAACAACAAAACATTTATCTCAAAACTAAATGAAAGCAACAAGTAGTATATAAAATTATGTCTAAATATTTTAAATATATTTTTACTTTTAATATTATTTGGTTTTTCGAATGCAGGAACTTGAAAGGAATTCATATCATGTATTGTTAGTTTTCTTTTTATTTGTTTGTCTGGAACATCAATTTTATTTTTTTGGGTTTGGAACATCTTCAATATTTTTAGTACTTTATTATAACATATATTCGTTTGGATATTAAATTTTGTTTATTGTTTTATTTCTTAAATTTTGTGTTGAAAATACTCTTGTATCATTATCGATAAAAATAATAATATAATATAAAATTAAATTTTGTGGGCACCATCTTTGGAGTTCGTTTCAGGTTTCAAAATCTAAAGTCTGGCCCTGCTTGGTTGGGGTGGGAGGAATAACTTTCCTCCCTATTTTTCCTTCCTATGGAAATCATTTTTCTTTTCTCTTACTTTCCTTTGACACCCAACACAGAAAAGTAATCAGTTTCCTTTCCCAATACCAAGATTTTGCGAACTAAACGAGGCCTTTGTGTGTTTTCAAAAGCTGTCTAGAAAGTGAACTAGTTTTCCAAAATCTTTTTCACAATGTCTTTCACCAAATGAGTCCAGTTTTGTTCATCATTCCACTCAATTGTTGCTACGTGTTACAATAAAGGTCAAAACCACTTTACAATAAAGGTCAAAACCACTTTGGATATTTACAAAACCACTTTCAAAGTGGTTTTAGATTGCATAAAAATGACATATGACAACGCTTGAGTGGAAGGGTGAACATACATCCTAGTTTTGGTGGTGAACAAAATGAACTCTTTACCAACAACCATTTATAGCGTTTTTCAAAACAAGCATAAATCATAATAATGCAAGATCGACCCGCACCAAGGGCTACACATGCATATAGGATACCAAAAAAGAGTTCATTATATATATATATATATATATATATATATATATATATATATATATATATATATATGTTAGTTCTGACGCTTAACCAAAGATGGAAGAACGCGTGGTCGAGATCAGAGGTTCACACAAAAGTTTCCACTCTGACTATTCTTGATTTCCATGAAGAACTATAAAAGGATTATAATTACAACTTGCTCTCAAGATTACAAAAGAATCAGAATTAACCAAACTTTTTGTTCTTTCTTGCAATCGCAGTTGCAAACGGACAGAACAAAGTTACAATAAAATGAAAACTATCTTTGTTCTTTCTCGCATAACGCAGTTGCAATCAGACAGAACAAACCAAGAAAAAAAAGGAGAAGAGGACAGAATAAAAAAATATTCTTGCTGGGAGGTGAAGACCACCGTTGCTCAAAGCAAAATTTATTCTCTATCGACGATCTGCTCCCAGGAGCCAGCAAGTTCACAAGAGAACTTCTGGAACGTTCGTAGCCATCTTTTTGTGTGACTCGAATAGACTCATTTGGACTCCTCTTTCTCAACGTTTTGGTATTTCTCAAAAGAAGGCTAGAGGGCTCTTTATATAGGAAAGGATGTAAGTTCATCCTCCTCTTCTTTCTGATGTGGGACTAAAAAGACAATATACAAAATTGATATCCCACAATCGCAGCCTAATGCATAGCCTGCTCAGCGTCCGTTCAGCACCCGCTCAGCGCCCGCCCAACGCCCGTTCAGCGCCAGCTCATGCAATACGCACATGCAATCCTAGCATAAAACTCGTGCACGAGCGCAACAACAGTGCACAAGCGCCTTGCGACGATGCTAACGTGCTAAGTACAAAGTGCGCCAACAAAGCGTCACTTTGCGCCCTTGAGCCTGAGCCTGAGCCTGAGCCTGAGTCCGAGTCCGAGTCGCTAAGCCCCTTTGGGGCTTAGCTCCTATGGAAATAATTCCAAGAGCATGATAAAAAGCATAAATGCTTTTATGAGGAGTTAATCATTTTTTCTCCTAAAAAAATACCCTCATATGGCATCCATGTGCCCTACCACACACCATGTGCACACCTCAACTCATACAAAGTATTATATTGAGATACCCACTTGGTGGTGAATCCAATATGGAACTATCTTTACTAGTCCAAAGGCAAAAACATCAACAATCCCCCATATATCTCAATATATATTGGTTGAGCGTTCCCCACAGTGACTGTCCATCATGCATTAGGATAGATGTCGCTTTGACTTGAATCTTTTCGCATGGGTCGAACAACAGTATGATACAAGAATGGACTAAGCCTTGAATTCTGCACCATAGTTGCAATTCTTTCCACTCACACAATGACATCAGCTGTGCTTCCGGTTACAGATTAAAGGCCCTGTACACGCCTGGTTTTGGTGTACGTATTTTGGGCGTCTATAAGTTTTTCCTCAAGAGACGGCCTATATCTCTTTTTATACACTCTAGGTGAGTTCTTTTAAAGATTCCTTGGCATAAAGCCTCGAGCTTCCTTGCGGTGCTACTCCGCTATGACATGGCCTAGAGCACAGGCTAAACCTCATCGTGGTATTATGCCACTGTAGCATGAGGTCCCAGCCTCTTTGTAGTGCCAAACTACCCAGTATGAAGCCTTACACTTCCTTGCGGTGTTACGCCACTTTGACATGGCTCGCGTAGCCAAAAATTTATATCTTTTACCTCTGTAGTGTCACACCACTGTAATATGAGGACACCGGCCTCTTTGTACTGCTGCCTATACTCTTCATTCTACAACATTAGGCTACCTGCCTATGTGCAGTGCTACGCCGTTGTGACATAGCTCGCGAAGCCGAGGTATTACCCTTACCGAAAAACCTCTTGGTGGTGTCACCCACTGTAGCATGGAGAGCTTACGCTCCTTTGTAGTGCTGCGCTACCGTGCTTCCTGTTAAGCACAGTAGACATTCAAAGTGCCTGAGAACTTATTAAGACATCTAAGCCATCCTCCCACATGACTTGTTTTACACAAAAGAACAATTAGTAGTCAACAGTGGCTCTGGGTCCGTAACCCCTCAATGTCTCAAATGACTACCAACTGTTTCTGATATTCTTCCAGTCAATGGTCCTCCCTTGAACCAATATCTAGATGCCTAGGAGATTTTTCTTTGAACTAATAACATAAATCTAAATAGTAGGATTACAAAGACACAATATCAGAGGTCCTCCAAGCCCATATATGTTGTGTTATTGACTATATACGGTATTATGCCGCAGTGACATGACCCAAAGCCGAGGTTCACTCCCTCGTATATTATTACGATACTGTAACATGGAGTACTACCCTCCTTTATAGTTTTTGGGATCATCTGGCGCTGGAGGCCTTACATGAATGGATCTGCCAGACTCTCCGGGCTTCGATCATCAAACACTGTAATGATCTATGCTAGTTGCGCTCATTCAGTGTCCTGTACAGGCCCTTGAGTCATATCATGGACGGATCTGCCAGATGTACCTGGCTCCAATTATTAAAGCACTATAATGATCTGTCACGCCCCAGTCCCAAAATACGTAGGACCAGGAATACGTGACACGCCAGCTACGCATTCGACCAGACTATGGTCTGACTCGAATACGTATAAGCTGTAAAATAAAGGGCACAATCTAGATATCCCATAAATGTAAACCTCTATGTCTCAATCCACAATGTACAACAGTATACAAAAAAGAGCTATATGTGCTAGAGTCGGCCGCCCAATAACACACTAACTCGAATAGACTCGAGAAGAAATATGAGTCTATAAAAACTAGGCTACAACAGCAGATGAATAATCAATGTAAAATAACTATAATACCGGTAGATATGATGTGAGTACCTGATACCATGCCCGCAAGACATGCAACTCCAAAAGCAACTCCAAATTCTCCGTAATCATCTATGCTGCAAAACTGGCAGGGAACCAGGTCCTCAAAGGGACGTAACAAGGTACAGTAATACAACATATCAAGTAAACAGAAAGTATAAGTGCAACAACATGGTACTCTATCATAACCAAACAAGTGTGACACAGTTTAAAGACAACGTTCGACGCGTGGGCTTTCTAAAATAAAATCGTAGCTCCGGACACGGAAACACACGGCACATACCGCAGCTCCGGGTAAGGAGTCAAACGGGTGAAACAGCTACACTAGGTACAAGATCACTACAAAAATAATACATATATATATAAGCGCGTGCAGAGTAGCCCAAACGTCTAGTAACTGTCTTCCCCTTCTCAAGCAGTCAACGATTGTGCGCTGAACCTGAACCTCTATCTAACAGTGTCGACACATAGAAGATAACTCAACAGACGCGACCCTAAGGTCATCCCAGTCTCTGGTCATGATGTCAGTATCAGGATACAGGAATCTGGCATGATCATAGTGTATGAGTGTGTCCTGGGGTGTCGATATACTCAGGTACGTACATCGAGGTGCTACTAAGCATCTAACAATTTTTCTAATACGTTGCGATGAATGTCAGCACCCGGTTGTGATCCGGATGTGAAGTATCGAGCGTCAACATAAGTACGTGCACAATGTACATAAAGAACAACAAATATCTGTAATCTAAAATACAGGGTGGCAAGGTACACTTGCCTGCGTCCGGCTGCTGATGACAGGGATCCGGTACAACGTCCAAGTCTGCAGGTCCCGAAGTACCTAGAGAGGAGATACAAACCCAAATTAAAATCTAACATACGACAAACAGGGATGAGAAACATCTAATCGTATGTTCAAACTCAGCTACAACTTACTCGGACACGAAGCTAGAGGGTTGACCAAGGTTGACTAACGGTATGCTACATCTAATCCAATTAATCATAATATAAGATCCTCAGATAATTCCTCAATCCTACTACTCACCACAATGTTCACAGTTCAAGTAAGTTCATTCCTCAGATTTTACCCTGGTCTTCATAGACGTTATCACGCATATTTTAAATATCATCCTCGAATAAGTTATTAATTAATTATTAAACCCTCAATTATACAATCATTACCATTTTACCACAATACTTACTCCTCGATTAAACTCCTCATTAATTATCAGTCCTCAATCACTGATTAATGGTTTGATATTACACACCAATTCATAATAAATCATCTGCCCCTCAATGATAATCAATGTTTTAATATCACACTATTATTTTATAATAATTAATTCTGCTCATCAACAATAATCAGTGTTTTAGTATCGCAACATTATTTTACCACCATTTAATACGTACATCACATCAAGCCCTAACTCAATGCATTAAACCATTAATCGCACGTATTAATATGCAATAAACCTTAAAACTTATGCATTCAAAATCTTACAATCTCCATGTATAGTAAGCTCTTAAACCCTAACGACCAAGTTATTTGTAAACCCTAACAACAAACAAAACTACACAAGAGGAGGGGTGAGAGTTTACCTTGGCGGCGTATGGTGGTTGCTGGCCGAAATGAGGCTCAGTGCGGGATGGAGGTGCTCGGTCAAGGTGGTGGAGCTCGTCGGAGTGGGGGGAGGTTTGTTGGCAGCTGTAGATGATGATGATGAGGAGGAGGATGATGGTGATCGAAGGGGGAGGAGGTGATGGAGGAGATGAGCGGATGGCCGGCTCGTGGAAGTGCGGGTGGCCGGGATGGGGATATGATGGTTATGTGGTGCTGTCGGCTGGCCGAAGTAGGGGAGGCCGGTCGGGGGAGTCGACAGTGAGGGGGTGCAGAGGTGCCGTGGGGGTGTCGAAGTTGGTTGGCCGGTTGGTCGAGTGGTCGGATATGACAGATGGTGGAGAGGGAGTGGGGAGCAGCTGTGAGTGCTGCGGGCTCGACCGCCAGAGCATGGAGGAGCAGCAGCTCAGGCTGTCACGGGGTGGAGCAGTGGAGGCCGCGGGGAAGAGCAACTGGAGGTCGAGGGGGTGCTCGACCGGTGGGTATCGAAGTCGCGGGGAGTGGGGATCTCAGCTCGGGGTGGAGCTACTCGACCGCCGGTGAAGGGTGGTGGTGACGCACGTGGAGGTGAGGGCAGTGTCGACTGCTGAAGGAGACCGGAGGGTGGAGCTGCCCGCCGGAGAATGGCCATGATCCCGGCCGGAGAAGGGGGTCCTCCTAGTAAGGAGAATGAAGGAAGAAGGAGAAGAAGAAATGAAGAAGAAGAAGAGAAGAAGAATTTTATTCGGCTGGTGGAGTATGGAGGGAGGAGAGAGGTGTAATACCCCGTTCCGCTCAAGCGGACTGCCGATTCAAACGGCAAAGTGCAAATGTCCCGACCTGCCTCCCTCAGCGAGGCAACTCGTTTGAGGCAAGGATATCCAGACTTGGTCCCTACAGGAGTTCGGCTTAGGCTTTCAGAGGCTCGCTCGCAGTATCACTCGACCGAGGCGAATCATCGCTAAGGTGGGTGGCTACGGTGAACTTGTCTTTGCTTAGCCAGCACACATAAAATACGAAAGGATACATGCTAGTCGCTAGGTGAATCACCCCCTGCATGCTAATAAGAATCCAACGCACCTAGCTAAGGGAATAATCCCAACTTGTACTGCTTGTCGCTAGAACATGGAAATGAAATATTGCTTATATGTTCAGACCCTCGCATGTTACCTTTGCCTCGTGCAACTGGACCCGCTATGCCTCGAGTAGAATGACACAAATGTACATTCAGTAGTGCACTGTTCTCTCCCTAACACTGCACAACCCTAGATAACATCGCTCGGAAAGGCCCCGTACGGTTTTGCTCGGATTACCTTCGGGCCCGAGCGGACTTGAATGCTTAAGTTATACAAGTGCATGCTTGCCTGCTTACATATATATTGCCTAGTTCAATGCTTGTTGTATAACTATGCCCAGACCGTGAAACACTATGCTTGTCATGCATTCATTTAGGCTCTCCTCGGAAGACTACCCGATAGTCGTTCCGTGCATAAATAAACCTGAATGCTTCCGGGACCGTTAGGTCGCTAAGGCAATTTCCGAACCAGGGAACTTGCGCAAATCCTGTTATCCAAGAATCCTCGCTCATTGAGCGATACTGCCCAGTACTAAATCAAATGGCTCATGGAGCCGATACTCGACATTTAGAGTAATCCTGATCCTGCCACAACAAGTTCAATATATATATATCTCCTGACTTGAACTCGTTCCATAAAACTTGTTCTATATATATATATCCTGCTTAGAACTTGTTCCTGTTCCTGACCCGAAACCCGAAGACTAGAGACTTGCCCGGTCACAGGACAACTTGTAACAAAACAAGGTATAGTTCCGCGGACGGTTGCTGGGGCACTGGCACCGATCCGATCCGGACGGAACTCCTGAGTAGTCGCCTGCTTCGAGCAGAATATTGTACAATGCCTCCTGCTTTGCTTGCGCACCATTTCGACAAGAGACTACGCCGTCCACTAATGGCGTCGTGCCAGTGACCTCCTGTTCATATAGATAAGTCATCCTCGCTTAGCGGCTATCCGCATACGAGTCACTGTATCGCATCAAGAATAACTAAACACCTGAACGATCTTGTTATAACAACACTTGTGCATAAAGAGCACTTGATCATCGTATGCAACACTCCTGATATATCCTGTAACCCGTACATCCATAACGGGATCTCGCACTGAAACGCTTGTGTCTGCATATGCTTGCTCTGAATGCTTATACATGTTTCTGCTTGATTTAACATGGTTTGCCTTGGACAGGGAAGGACAAATGGTAAGTTGGTAAGTCTCGCCGTGTTTCCTCTCATGTCGCACGGCGTACTGCCACACGGATTAGGCTATTCAAATCTTGCATGAAACTGATCCTAAGGCAACTAGAAAGACAACTTAATAGTTGTGTACAGAACCTTTATTACGTGTTTGGATTTGTCGAACGGGCGAGTAGCCTCCCCACCAGTGCATTCATGTACTGATAACCCACCAGATTGCTTGCAGGGTGCGGGAGAACCTCGTTCGGTGCGGATGCCTCCTTCGTGCGTACTAATACGTGGAGTTTAACTCAGAAGCCTTGGAACGCTACGTCCGGAACTGAAGCACATATACAAGACATAATATTGGAACATCGCCTCACCAGAATATCGCCTCGCCAGAACATCGCCTCGCCAGAATGTCGCCTGAACCTCACCTGTTTATCATCCATAAATGTAGCCACTTGGCACGCTTTTATGTTTCAGAGAGAGAGCTCGAGCGACTTGTAATCTCGGCTATACGCCGCCTGTAACACTTGTTTCAATATGAATAAAAGAGCTTGCTTTACTTCAACTTGTGTTTCAATGCTTTCGCTATATTGTCGACTCAGTGAACCTGTTACCGATCGCCTATGCGTTCATGATTCCGCTGCACTCGGACAATCTGTGCGAGTCTGTGGCTTAGAACTCTTATCGCCAGCCAACGAACCATGGCCTTGCACGGGCGCAACCCCAGGCCCATGCGGCATCACGTCCCCCGAAAGCTCGACTCGGGCCATTCGATTAGCTCCCCTTCCTCCCTCGCGCCCGCGGGACGGGCGCGGTCATACGCGTTCGGCGCACCGAGGCATGGTGATTCGTGCCCGGTTCGTTAAATCCCGGCCGTACGGGGCGGGGCAGGGCGGAGCGGCAGCCCGAGCGGGACCGGGACGTGACAGATTGGTATTAGAGCCTGGCTTCTACGCCTTTGAACTTCATTTCGTATATCTCTGTTTCGAAAGCTCGTTCGTGGGTTATATGCACACACTCTCTCAATGCCTCGAAGGGATGTTCCAAACAATAAGTCTAAATACTTTCAAAGAGTTGCATTTGAATAGTATGATTGCCTGTATAAAATTGGTTGCAAGGGCCTTTGTGCCATCCTGTGCTAGTCCTTATGGGATTAGATTCGTGCTAGACTCGAGCATTATATGCAACCCGAAATTCCTATACATGTTTACCCAACTGGTTAGTGTGAAAACGAATATTGCCCGAACGGTTAGCTATGCACTCAGTCTTTCGGCTAAGTTGCGTAGAATATCGCGCACCAAGACCCTTTGGTGCAAGCCAGTTATAAACGAGATAAGGATATCGTTCAGGAATGATACAAGTCAGACTTAGAGCTGCAAATCGATAGACTTCATCGGATTTTATCGCTTAGGCGAATCATGCTTGGTTATGGAAATAGCTCGAACGATGATTCTTGTTGGAAGACAAAAATCAAATATAGTTGCTTGGATGACTATCAACCCAGAATATATAATGAGATTAGATTTTATCAGGCGAACCTGAGTATCGTGCTAGAAATTGTGGAACGAGTTAGTGAGTAAGCTAACGATAATGCGAACACCGATTAAGAACTTGATGGAATGACTCAATTTCGAGTGGTGGATGGATCATTGTCCAAACGGATCCATAACCCATGCGATAGTCAGGACTGAACAATATTGAGAATAACTTGAATAAATGATAAGCTTATATCGAATAGAATTCTCGGAAATGAAAACCAATATCTTGGTTAAGAAAACTTATTGGGAATTAGAAAATCGTGTGAGCGGTTTCGGATTTAAACAAAGGATTGTACGTGAATAAATTATCGCTCGAACAAGTTAACCCGAGAGTGAATATTGGGCTTCAGAATATAAATTTGACTTGGTATCGATAATTTGAAGATAGCATGGATCGATACAAGCAAAGAAAATATTAGATTTCTGGAAATGATATAAGCGATAACAGATCTTGCTTGGAGTTTGGAAGAACGAACTACAATCACTGCATAAACGGATTTGACTTGGTGGATTTATAGATGGATGGAAATAAAGGGTTAAAGGATAAGACGAACTAAAAATGCAAGTGATTGAAATGTTTTAATGGGCTAGTTAGCCTAGAACCTGGAATAAATCATGCTTGATGGTTTGTGAACGAATACGTGAATCAGGTTGAACCACTTGGAGAAATAATCTAAGGTTTAGAATTGAATCTTGGCTTGGTGGACTAGGCTTGGAAAGGATATGATTCTATCAATTGAGGGATAGAATACGCAAACCACTAGGCTTGTCCTGCAACTTGGATATATTCTGGATTTTTATCGAACGGACTCGTCCTCCGTGAAAACGAACGTGTTAATGAGAGTAGGTAAATCTGTGCTCGATGTTTAGAAATCTGAGTGAACGAGCTTGGGTAGAATACCCCCTGTGAATGAACAATGGTTTGACCCTAGGAATTGGGGCGAGTATCGTGCGACAAATTTGTACGATGAATCGCAATATGCTTGAACCTGTACCTATGACCTTGTGAGCTGACCTAGTGATTAGGCAGACGACCCTGTGACGAGTGAAAGAGCCTGTGCTACCGACTTTACCATATTTCTTGTATAAAGCATCACAACTGGGACAGCAAGATTTAGGGTTAGACTTGGGAACGGTAACGTATGCTAAGTTGACCCAAATGGATGGACGCTAGTCGGTATCAGATTGATCGTGTTTAACGGTAGTCCAAATACTTGGTTGAAATGGAAATGATATGGAAATCAGATTTGATTGACTCTGTTGGAAGTATCCTGGTGATTTATATGGAATTGGATTAAACCCTTGAAATTTTCGCAAGTAGCTTGTCCGATTTTACTATCCCTAAGTTTGGTTGACTGCATGTGTTTGAGGGACGCTTCGAATATGTGCACGATCCAAGACTTAAGAAATGTGAAACTCGAGTGCTAAGACTTCACTATCGCTAAGTTGTTTGACATGCATGTGTTTGAGGGACGCTTCGAATATGTGCACGATCCAGACACGCGATATGCTGATCTCAAATGCTAGTGCAAGTGAAAATCCTCCTGAACAAGCATAACGACTTGTATAAGTTTGCCTCAGCCTTAGATCGCTATCCAAGATCGATTGAAATGTGCCTCGTGTTAAGAAACTTGTCCCGCGCCAAGGCGCAAATTATACTGAACCAGTATACCCGCGACACGACGTAAGCATCGAGTAGAGGATTTGTGTTCCAATGGATCTAGTGGTACCGATAGCTACGCTTGGGCTAGATTCAAAAATTCGATAGTATGGCTTGCCCTCAGGAAGTCTCGAGGACGAGACTTTTTCTGAGTGGTGGATGATGTAATACCCCGTTCCGCTCAAGCGGACTGCCGATTCAAACGGCAAAGTGCAAATGTCCCGACCTGCCTCCCTCAGCGAGGCAACTCGTTTGAGGCAAGGATATCCAGACTTGGTCCCTACAGGAGTTCGGCTTAGGCTTTCAGAGGCTCGCTCGCAGTATCACTCGACCGAGGCGGATCATCGCTAAGGTGGGTGGCTACGGTGAACTTGTCTTTGCTTAGCCAGCACACATAAAATACGAAAGGATACATGCTAGTCGCTAGGTGAATCACCCCCTGCATGCTTATAAGAATCCAACGCACCTAGCTAAGGGAATAATCCCAACTTGTACTGCTTGTCGCTAGAACATGGAAATGAAATATTGCTTATATGTTCAGACCCTCACATGTTACCTTTGCCTCGTGCAACTGGACCCGCTATGCCTCGAGTAGAATGACACAAATGTACATTCAGTAGTGCACTGTTCTCTCCCTAACACTGCACAACCCTAGATAACATCGCTCGGAAAGGCCCCGTACGGTTTTGCTCGGATTACCTTCGGGCCCGAGCGGACTTGAATGCTTAAGTTATACAAGTGCATGCTTGCCTGCTTACATATATATTGCCTAGTTCAATGCTTGTTGTATAACTATGCCCAGACCATGAAACACTATGCTTGTCATGCATTCATTTAGGCTCTCCTCGGAAGACTACCCGATAGTCGTTCCGTGCATAAATAAACCTGAATGCTTCCGGGACCGTTAGGTCGCTAAGGCAATTCCCGAACCAGGGAACTTGTGCAAATCCTGTTATCCAAGAATCCTCGCTCATTGAGCGATACTACCCAGCACTAAATCAAATGGCTCGTGGAGCCGATACTCGACATTTAGAGTAATCCTGATCCTGCCACAACAAGTTCAATATATATATATCTCCTGACTTGAACTCGTTCCATAAAACTTGTTCTATATATATATATCCTGCTTAGAACTTGTTCCTGTTCCTGACCCGAAACCCGAAGACTAGAGACTTGCCCGATCACAGGATAACTTGTAACAAAACAAGGTATAGTTTCGCGGACGGTTGCTGGGGCACTGGCACCGATCCGATCCGGACGGAACTCCTGAGTAGTCGCCTGCTTCGAACGGAATGTTGTGCAATGCCTCCTGCTTTGCTTGCGCACCATTTCAACAAGAGACTACGCCGTCCACTAATGGCGTCGTGCCAGTGACCTCCTGTTCATATAGATAAGTCATCCTCGCTTAGCGGTTATCCGCATGCGAGTCACTGCATCGCATCAAGAATAACTAAACACCTGAACGATCTTGTTATAACAACACTTGTGCATAAAGAGTACTTGATCATCGTATGCAACACTCCTGATATATCCTGTAACCCGTACATCTATAACGGGATCTCGCACTGAAACGCTTGTGTCTGCATATGCTTGCTCTGAATGCTTATACATGTTTCTGCTTGATTTAACATGGTTTGCCTTGGACAGGGAAGGACAAATGGTAAATTGGTAAGTCTCGCCGTGTTTCCTCTTATGTCGCACGGCGCACTGCCACACGGATTAGGCTATTCAAATCTTGCATGAAACTGATCCTAAGGCAACTAGAAAGACAACTTAATAGTTGTGCACAGAACCTTTATTACGTGTTTGGATTTGTCGAGCGGGCGAGTAGCCTCCCCACCAGTGCATTCATGTACTGATAACCCACCAGATTGCTTGCAGGGTGCGGGAGAACCTCGTTCGGTGCGGATGCCTCCTTCGTGCGTGCTAAGGCGTGGAGTTCAACTCAGAAGCCTTGGAACGCTACGTCCGGAACTGAAGCACATATACAAGACATAATGTTGGAACATCGCCTCACCAGAATTTCGCCTCGCCAGAACATCGCCTCGCCAGAACGTTGCCTGAACCTCACCTGTTTATCATCCATAAATGTAGCCACTTGGCACGCTTTTATGTTTCAGAGAGAGAGCTCGAGCGACTTGTAATCTCGGCTATACGCCGCCTGTAACACTTGTTTCAATATGAATAAAAGAGCTTGCTTTACTTCAACTTGTGTTTCAATGCTTTCGCTATATTGTCGACTCAGTGAACCTGTTACCGATCGCCTATGCGTTCATGATTCTGCTGCACTCGGACAATCTGTGCGACTCTGTGGCTTAGAACTCTTATCGCCAGCCAACGAACCATGGCCTTGCACGGGCGCAACCCCAGGCCCGTGCGGCATCACGTCCCCCGAAAGCTCGACTCGGGCCATTCGATTAGCTCCCCTTCCTCCCTCGCGCCCGTGGGACGGGCGCGGTCATACGCGTTCGGCGCACCGAGGCACGGTGATTCGTGCCCGGTTCGTTAAATCCCGGCCGTACGGGGCGGGGCAGGGCGGAGCGGCGGCCCGGGCGGGACCGGGGCGTGACAAGAGGGAGGGGGTGGGGTTTCCCAAATGTGGGGTTTAGGGCCGGCCTTGGGGGAAGAGTAGGGATGGAAACATTAAATAGGGGAGGTGATGTGGGGATGTGTGGTCATGATTGACCCAATCCAAATGGGTGGTGAGGATTACTCATGAAGGAAAATAGTTTCTTCATGCAAATGAGAGGGAGGAGGGATGTTGACTTGGTCAAAGGAGAGGGGGCTTCTCCATTTGGCCTAGACCAATGAGGTTAGGACACCTATTATCACTAAATTGCAACTTAGCCCCTTAAATTCAGAAAATTGCATGAACACATAAAATAAAGCTAAAATTGTGGAGAAAAATACGGACGATGATTTGCATGGCGAGGGGGTATTGGGGGTTTCGTACGGGTTTAATTTAATGGGCATTGGGATTAATTAAGGATTTAAATAGGATTAGGGAAAATGGGTATCCTCGATTTAAATAGAAATAATGTGTCCCGCGATTTTAAATTAAATGAGGGCACTTGGGGTCAAAATTCGGAAATGACGCAAAGGTCAAAAATGGTGGGGGCTTAGAGTCAGTCTTGGACCCTTTAGTTGGTCCGTCTCAACGGGTTAAGTTGGTATCTCAAAATTTAGGGTAACGACACAGGTGTCCGATACGGAATTAAATATGGGTTACGATTTTCGGAAAGTTGCGCAATTAATTTAGAGCACAACAAAACTGATTTTTATGAAGACAGAAAAGTCCAGTACCTAATTTGGCGAGTCTAAGTCAAAAGTACAAAAGTCTGATGGAATTTATGGGCTTATATTGGGCTCCGATTAATTTAGGAATGATAGGGCTCGCCAAGGGTTTTAATTAAATGAATTAAATACCAGATAAAATTACCTCCAATCTAAACCTCGACATTTGTTACCAAAAACCAAAATTTTCTAAATCCACCCTAACTATCTACAGAATAAATTGAGGGGGTTTACATTCTTCCCAACTTAGAAAAATTTTGTCCCCAAAATTAAAAGTAAAGCACGATAATATCTAAAAGAATTTTTTTTAAAACAACTAGTAATATAATGCCGTACGTAAATTCGTACCTTGCTCCTCAAATAAGTACGAGAATCGCTGCCGAATAGAATCCTCGCGCTCCCAAGTTGACTCGCCTGGTGAATGGTGCTTCCATGCCACTCTGACCAGTCGAATCGTCTGCCCTCTCAAAGTCTTCTCGCTGCGATCGAGGATCTCAACTGGCTGCTCTACGTAAGACAGACTGGGCCCGACTGTAATCTCCGAATGATTAAGCACGTGGCTAGGGTCTGCGACATATCTCCTCAGCTGCGATACGTGAAATACGTCATGTACTCCCTCTAATGATGGAGGTAATGCAAGACGGTAAGCCACTTCGCCAACTCGTTCCAAAATGTCAAAAGGTCCGATGTACCTCGGACTCAGCTTGTCTCTGCCTCCGAATCTGATATTACCACGAGGGGGCGATATCCTCAAAAATATATGGTCACCCTCCTTGAATTCCAATGGTCTGCGGTGCGCATCTTCCCAGTGTTTCTGTCTGTCCTGTGTCGCGCGCAGGTAGCTCTGAATCTGCTTGACCTTCTCCACTGTCTGTATCACCAACTCTGGACCAAGTATCTGACGCTCTTCCACGTCACTCCCATAAACTGGCGACCTACATTTCCTATCGTACAGTGCCTCATAAGGTGCCATCTGTATGCTGGCCTGGTAACTGTTATTGTAGGAGAATTCCACCAAGTGTAGGTGGTCCTCCCAAGATCCTCCAAAATTAATCATGCACGCTCTCAACATATCCTCTAATATAGGTATCGTGCGCTCTGACTGACCATCAGTCTGTGGATGATATGCAGTACTGAATTTGAGACGAGTTCCTAGGCTCTCCTACATACTCTACCAAAAATGCGACATGAATCTGGAATCACGATCCGATACGATGCTGACAGGAACTCCATGTAACCGTACTATCTGCCTCATATACATGTCAGCTAATATCTCCGTGGACTGCCCAACTCTGAAGGGCAAGAAATGTGCAGACTCGGTGAATCTGTCCCTGACAATCTAAACTGTATCCTTCCCGCCAGGGCTCTGCGAGAATCCTGTGGCGAAGTCCATGTTAATGTGTTCCCACTTCCACTCGGGAATGGAAAGCGGCTGCAATAGTCCTGCAGTTCTCAGGTATTCTGCCTTGACTCGTTGATATACCAAGCATCTTGCTACGAATCTCGCAATCTCTCTTTTTATCCCATGTTACCAGAATTGTTGCTTCAAGTCTCGATACATCTTCGTACCCCCGGGATGAATGGAATAAGTCGAGCTATGCGCCTCGGTCATCAACTCCTGGCGTAGCTCGCCACTCGGAACGTATAGGCGATCTCCATACCTCAATGTTCCATCTTCAAGAATCTTGAGTCCTGTTTGTATGTCGGCCTCTGTTCTTTCTCGCAATCGTCTAAATCTTGTATATGTAGGCAAGGCTGCCTTGGTCCTCTCAATAAATATGGACTGAACCTCGAGACTGGCCATCTGTCCATCCATACCTGGCAATACATTCTCAATCCTGAGTTCCTGAAAATCCTCTAACATCTGGTGACGAGTCGTAAGCTACATTCGTCTTGCCAGAGTGGTTCTGCAACTCGATATTATAATCTGTCATAAATTTTAGCCAATGCCTTTGTCTCATGTTGGGCTCTTTCTGGCCCTTAGAATACACCAAGATATCATCGATAATTACCACCAAGAACTTATCCAAGTACTGGTGGAAAATATTGTTCCTCGAACTCATAAATACTACTGGCACGTTGGTTAAAACAACATGACTAGAAACTCACAGTGTCCATACTTCGTCCGAAAAGTCATCTTCGGAATGTCCTCTCTCCGTACCTTGATCTGGTGATAACTTGATCTGAGACCGATCTTTGAGAATGCATATGCGCTGCTAAGCTAATCAAATAAATCATCGATGCGTGGCATAGGGTACTTGTTCTTTATTCGTTACAGCCATTAACGCCCTGTAATCGATACACAAGTATACTGTCTCATCCTTCTTCGGCACTATTAAGATAGTTGCTTCCCATGGGGAAACACTAGCCCGACTGAAACTCTTGTCCAAGTGATCCTCTACTATGGACCTTCAACTCAACCAACTCTTTCGGTGCTAGTCTAAAGACGGGAAAATAATTGGCTCCGCTCTTGGAGTCAACTCTATAGCAAATTCTATCTCTCTGTCAGGTGGCAGACAGAAAAGATTATCTAGAATCACACCCTCAAACCCTGATATAACATGGTGGTACACTGGTTCACCTCCTGTATTGTATACCCCTAAGGTAGATAGGCACCATACTCCTGGGCTTTCTGAACTCAACTCAGGGTAACCTGGTGGCCTAAAAATATAAATGCAACTACGTCGACAATCTAGTATCGCGGGGTATTGGCTCAATCAACTCATGCTAGGACGGTGTCATCTTCCAGACTTAACCTCAAAATAAATCCTCCTATTATGTTTACCACACTAATCCTTTTAAAAGAAAATTTTCTCCCCTGCCTAAAGTATAATTTCTCTTCTCCCCAAATTTTTCCTAAAAAAATTTTATTCCTCGAGTTTTCTTCTTTTCGTTATTTATCTCTCCAAATCATAATTATAATTTTAATAATGATGTCACCCAAGCACATACTAAAATTTTTGGTATTAGATCATCATCTTCCAAGTGAGAGCTTGAAATTTTATCTCCTCTAGTCCATAATATCATTCCTGGTATTGCTATCATATACAACCACTAGTTTCCATCATCAGGCTATGCATTTCCCTAAATTATTCTAGGTCATGATCAACAATCCTTCCAGCTCTTAGTACTTCCAAGATCACTGCTACCTCAAGCACGGGTAGGGTACTACTGGGTCCAACTCTCTTGCCAATCTTCCACACTAGTTCTAGAATCCAAAGAACCCATCAATCTATCCTGATAAGGTAACAATCTTCTCCGATAAAGGTATACGAATTCTGTCTCCTGTCGTCTGGTCTTCGATCTTCTTCTGCAGGGAAGTCATCAGTCACAAGCATTCGTCTCCCCGAACAATAGGGGACGAGAAACTATGATAGCGATATTGACGAAGATTGAACGAATGTAAAGTGGAAGTCCAAGGGCGATAATCACATACAAAGAGTTTTAAAATCGATTATGGATTGAGATCCTATTCAACAATCATAACATCTATTCCTAATTTGCAGGCTCGCTTGGCACAGTCAGGTGACCAAGATAATTTAAAACGGACCTGCATGGGCTACCACAAAAACATGTCACGCCCCAGTCCCAAAATACGTAGGACCAGAAATACATGACACGCCAGCTACGCATTCGACCAGACTCTGGTCTGACTCAAATACATATAAGATGTAAAATAAAGGGCACAATCTAGATATCCCATAAATGTAAACCTCTATGTCTCAATCCATAATGTACAACAGTATACAAGAAAGATCTATATGTGCTAGAGTCGGTCGCCCAATAACACACTAACTCGAATAGACTCGAGAAAAAGTATGAGTCTATAAAAATTAGGCTACAACAACAGATGAATAATCAATATAAAATAATCATAATGCCGGTAGATATGATGTGAGTACCTGGTACCATGCCCGCAAGACATGCAACTCCAACAGCAACTCCAAATGCTCCGTAATCATCTATGCTGCAAAACTGGCAGGGAACCAGGTCCTCAGAGGGACGTAACAAGGTACAGTAATACAACATACCAAGTAAACAGAAAGTACAAGTGCAACAACAGGGTACTCTATCATAACCAAATAAGTGTGACACAGTTTAAAGACAGCGTTCGACGCGTGGGCTTTCTAAAATAAAATTGTAGCTCCGGACACGGAAACACACGGCATGTACCGCAGCTCCGGGCAAGGAGTCACACGGGTGAAATAGCTACACTAGATACAGGATCACTACAAAAATAATACATATATATATATATAAGCGCATGCAGAGTAGCCCAAACGTCTAGTAACTGTCTTCGCCTTCCCAAGCAGTCAACGATTATGCGCTGAACCTGAACCTCTATCTAACAGTCTCGACACACGGAAGATAACTCAACAGACGCGACCCTAAGGTCGTCCCAATCTCTGGTCATGATGTCAGTATCAGGATACAGGAATCTGGCATAATCACAGTGTATGAGTGTGTCCTGGGGTGTCGATATACTCAGATACGTACATCGAGGTGCTACTAAGCATCTAACAATTTTTCTAATACGTTGCGACGAATATCAGCACCCGGTTGTGATCCGGACGTGAAGTATCGTGCGTCAACATAAGTACGTGCACAATGTACATAAAGAACAACAAATATTTGTAATCTGAAATACATGGTGGCAAGGTACACTTGCCTGTGTCCGGCTGCTGATGACAGGGATCCGGTACAACGTCCATGTCTGCAGGTCCCGAAGTACCTAGAGAGGAGATACAAACCCAAATCAAAATCTAACACACGACAAACAGGGATGAGAAATGTCTAATCGTATATTCAAACTCAGCTACAACTTACCTGGACACGAAGCTAGAGGGTTGACCAAGGTTGACTAACGGTATGCTACATCTAATCCAATTAATCATAATATAAGATCCTCAGATAATTCCTCAATCCTACTACTCACCACAATGTTCAGCAGTTCAAGTATGTTCATGCCTCAGATTTTACCCTGGTCTTCATAGACGTTATCACGCATATTTTAAATATCATCCTTGAATAAGTTATTAATTAATTATTAAACCCTCAATTATACAATTATTACCATTTCACCACAACACTTACTCCTCGATTAAACTCCTCATTAATTATCAGTCCTCAATCACTGATTAATGGTTTGATATTACACACCAATTCACAATAAATCATCTACCCCTCAATGATAATCAATGTTTTAATATCACACTATCATTTTATAATAATTAATTCTGCTCAGCAACAATAATCAGTATTTTAGTATCGCAATATTATTTTACCACCATTTAATGCGTACATCACATCAAGCCCTAACTCAATGCATTAAACCATTAACCGCACGTATTAAGATGCAATAAACCTTAAAACTCATGCATTCAAAATCTTACAATCTTCATGTATAGTAAGCTCTTAAACCCTAACCCTAACGACCAAGTTATTTGTAAACCCTAACAACAAACAAAACTACACAAGGGGAGGGGTGAGAGTTTACCTTGGCGGCGTATGGTGGTTGCTGGCCGGAATGAGGCTCAGTGCGGGATGGAGGTGCTCGGTCAAGGTAGTGGAGCTCGTCGGAGTGGGGGGAGGTTGGTTGGCAGCTGTAGATGATGATGATGAGGAGGATGATGGTGATCGAAGGGGGAGGAGGTGATGGAGGAGATGAGTGGATAGCCGGCTCGTGGAAGTACGGGTGGCCGGGATGGGGTTATGATGGTTGCGTGGTGCTGTCGGCTGGCTGAAGTAGGAGAGGCCGGTCGAGGGAGTCGACAGTGAGGGGGTGCAGAGGTGCCATGGGGGTGTCGAAGTTGGTTGGCCGGTTGGTCGAGTGGTCGGCTATGACAGATGGTGGAGAGGGAGTGGGGAGCAGCTGTGAGTGCTGCGGGCTCGACCGTCGGAGCATGGAGGAGCAGCAGCTCAGGGCTGTCACAGGGTGGAGCAGTGGAGGCCACGGGGAAGAGCAACTGGAGGTCGAGGGGGTGCTCGACCGGTGGGTATCGAAGCCGCTGGGAGTGGGGATCTCAGCTTGGGGTGGAGCTACTCGACCGCTGGTGAAGGGTGGTAGTGACGCACGTGGAGGTGAGGGCAGTGTCGACTGCTGAAGGAGACCGGAGGGTGGAGCTGCCAGCCGGAGAATGGCCGTGATCCCGGCCGGAGAAGGGGGTCCTCCTAGTAAGGAGAATGAAGGAAGAAGGAGAAGAAGAAATGAAGAATAAGAAGAGAAGAATAATTTCATTCGGCTGGTGGAGTATGGAGGGAGGAGAGAGAGAGGGGGTGGGGTTTCCCAAATATGGGGTTTAGGGCCGGCCTTGGGGGAAGAGTAGGGATGGAAACATTAAATAGAGGAGGTGATATGGGGATGTGTGGTCATGATTGACCCGATCCAAATGGGTGGTGAGGATTACTCATGATGGAAAATAGTTTCTTCATGCAAATGAGAGGGAGGAGGGATGTTGACTTGGTCAAAGGAGAGGGGACTTCTCCATTTGGCCTAGACCAATGAGGTTAGGACACCTATTATCACTAAATTGCAACTTAGCCCCTTAAATTCGGAAAATTGCATGAACACATAAAATGATGCTAAAATTGTGGAGAAAAATACGGACGATGATTTGCATGGCGAGGGGGTGTTGGGGGTTTGTCACGGGTTTAATTTAATGGGCATTAGAATTAATTAAGGATTTAAATAGGATTAGGGAAAATGGGTATCCCCGATTTAAATAGAAATAATGTGTCCCGCGATTTTAAATTAAATGGGGACACTTGGGGTCAAAATCCGGAAATGACGCAAAGGTCAAAAATGGTGGGGGCTTGGAGTCAGTCTTGGATCCTTTAGTTGGTCCGGCTCAACGGGTTAAGTTGGTATCTCAAAATTTAGGGTAATGACACAGGTGTCCGACACGAAATTAAATATGGGTTACGATTTTCGGAAAGTTGTGCAATTAATTTAGAGCACAACAAAACTAATTTTTATGAAGAAGGAAAAGTCCAGTGCCTAATTTGGCGAGTCAAGTCAAAAGTACAAAAGCTCGATAGAATTTATGGGCTGATATTGGGCTCCGATTAATTTAGGAATTATAGGGCGCGCCAAGGGTTTTAATTAAATAAATTAAATACCAGATAAAATTACCTCCACTCTAAACCTCGACATCTGTTACCAAAAACCAAAATTTTCCAAATTCACCCTAACTATCTACAGAATAAATCGAGGGAGTTTACATGATCCATGCTATCTGTACTCATTCAGTGTCATATGTTCTATCCACATAGTTCTCTTCAAATCGTTGAAGAGATGAACAGATGCCACTGCTGCAGCTTCCTGGTTTTTACAGTATGTCGGTATCATCCGAATCTGTGTCCTAACCATAGAAAGATCATCTGAGAGCTTCCAGAGCCATTATGCTTTATATGCTGCAGCTTGATAGTGCAAAAAACTCTGAGAGTAAAGACTGCTGCTTCGACTTCCACGATATAACAACACCACCCCTGGAGAAGTCACGTCCTCCTGTGGATCTTTTACTCTTCTTTCCTGAGCATCAACTGGCATCACCGAAGCCTTCCTTCATATCTAGATAATTGATGTAGCACAGGATATAATACTGAGTTCTCTTGAGAATTCTGATGACTCTCTTTACAGCTTTCAGTGTTTAACACATATACTGCTTGTGAACTGACTCAGCATCCCTACAGCAAAAGCTATATTAGGCCTGGTGGTACATGCATCTTGAATCATTCACTTGATGATGCTCGAGTACACCAACTGTCTGATGCTTTTCCTTGGATTTGGTTTCATATTCATGTCACATTGTAAAACCCCTAATCCTAAAAACCGTATAAATCTTTTTTTATTAATTTAATTATAATAATTAGTGGCTAATTAGGAGAAATAGATTTTTATTAATTTTTATTTTAGGTGTTGGTGAACTTAGGGGATTTATGGAGCCATTAGAAATTTTTTCGAATTTATTTCATGTAGGAGACCCCTTGAATAGTTGCTAGCTAATGGTGTGCATTAATATAATTCTAGATTTTTTCTATGAGTATATACGTATATATAAATATGTATATACATATATACTTTAAAGGAAAATATAAAAGGAAAAGAAAAGAAAAGGAAAAGAAAAAAAGAAAAAAATAAACAAACAAATCATTACTAATTCTACCAAGCCGCTGGCCCTTGCCCAGCAAACCATCCGCCCATACCCCTTTTCAATTAGAACACACACCCGCCCCCTATTTAGATTAGCAGCCAATCCACTGGACCAAGTAGCCTAAAACCCGCTTCCAAGCACAGACACCCCCCCTCCCGCGAAGTGCTTAAACCCGGCAACCATCTCTCTCTTATACTTATATATATATTCATTATTTCGACTAAAACCCTAACCCTATATCACCCTAAACTCTTTCTCTTTCCATCTAGACTTAAGGAGTGCCGCCACCGCAGCCGGAGAACATTGTCAGGCCGTCCAAACCAATCCCGACGACAGCGACCCCGCGCACCCCGCGCACCCCGCACACTGCAGATTTCCGCAGCGAGGTACCTGTGTTCCAAAGTTGTTTCCCGTCGTCTCGCTCAACTAAACGCCATCCTGTCTTCACCGATACGCTCACCCCTTAACCCTCTTTAATATCTGTGTGATAGTAGACTTCGAACAACGCGTAACCATAGACGAAAATAGCGCCAAAGTTGGCAGAAATAGACCAATTTCTGGGATCGCAGAATACTGCGGTGATCAACCATGTTCCCGAATTCGTATCTCCCACCACAGAGATCCAAATTTGATGATTCTTTTTGGTATGCGTAGACCACTTGACCTAATTTAATTTCTGTTAAATAATCCTAGATTATTAACTGTTGTAGGTAGAATTAAATTTGTTGGAAAATCCCGCGAACACACTTTTTCCAGATTTCCAAAAGTTGTGAAATGGAGCGCGCCCCGCCAAATGGGACCGCCTTGCCATGTACCAAGTATACCAAACGGTGCGTGCAGAGTACCCGGATATGTGAGAGTTCGCAGAAACTGATTCGGACGCGTGTGCGCACCGGAATCAGCCCGTATCTACGGACAAAACTCGTATCGTAACTTTTGTGAAAGTCGCGCGCATTTTGTGCACGCTCGTTAGATTGCGGCGAAACTTACACCACTGGACTCATGGTAACGCGCTGGTCCTGTGACCCAATTTTCACCCAATTCTAAGACAGTTGACCAAGTCGCCAATTGGCAGGCCCCACGATTGACTTTTTGGGCGAATTTGTGTTCGGCCCATCGGAATCCACATTTGGACATACCGTTGGGTTCGTATTGACATTTAGAATTTTTTGACCTATAATTTGTCCCATTTAGTGACTATTACGCTTGGCACATTTTTCGGTGCAAAGTGGGCCACACTGGATCCTACTTTTATCCAAAATTACCGTTTTGCTCCTGTGTCCAAATTGGACGAAAGGGAAGTACTTTCTAGCTATTTTGCTTATTCTGGGAACGTTGGTGATGTTTATTTCAGCATCTGGAGACGTTCATTCTGAGGCCGTAGCTTCTGACTCTTGGTGATTGACATCGGGACATTATATTTTTGCAGCTTTCTTGCCAGGCAAGATACCTTGCCAAATTATTTACAGTACTTTGCATGCTTAGTATATTTTTGTATATTTATTGCATTTCTGTTTATTTATTGCATGTGTAGTTCCTTTTAGTTATTACTATATATTAGATATGTTGACACACACTTGACACTTAGTATCATAGAGGACAATCATTAGGCGTATGGGCTATTAACCACTCTGGTAAACCGTAGTCTATAGCTCGCACTACGGGCGTGTGTTGCGCTGGTCGCTACCCCCATGGTATGTCGATTTCTGGAGTCTCGCTGGTCGCTACCCCCGCGGTATGTCGATTTTTGATGTCCATTGACGGGTGGTGAGTTATGAGGTAGATCGAGTAGCCTACCCTTGCCCATACGTCGAAAAGTTATCCTCATTTGCATTCATATAGATTGTCTTATACAGCGTACTTATATATTTTCAAACATTATGCATGTTTACTGTATTCAAATTGGCTTGCTTTTATGTATCTTGTTACGTCTCTCTGAGGACCTGGTCCCTTTCCAGGTGTATCTGTTCTTGAGTATTCGCAGGAGCGCAGATTCGGATGGTTATATATGTTTCGAGGATGTCTTCTCTTCGAGCCCCGTGGTCGTTAGCTAGTATTCTTATATTATGATTATTGTATTGTACTTTTCCATTCGAGTTGGTATTGAATTTATTTCCATCCAACTATCATTCTTAGATACTTCTTATTGAGATCTAGTTTCATAGACACTGGTTATTTATTTATATTAATTCACTACTGGAAAAAGCGGGATTAGCGACGTATTTTAGTGACTCCAATTAAAAACATCGCTAAATTAGCGACTCCGTAAAAATCCTCGCTAGACGTTACTAAATGGCGACATTTAGCGACGTTTAGCGACTTTTATTAAGATTTTAAAAGATTAGTCGCTATAAGTTCAATTAAGGTCGCTAAATGTCGCTAAAATATCTAATTTAGCGACGTTTAGCATCGTAATTAGCGACGTATCTATCGAAAATATTTAGCAACGTATTTAGCGACGTCATTGACGTCGCTAAATTTTATTTTAGCGATATTTTTATTTGACGTCGCTAAACGTCGCTAAATTTTGGTTAATTAGGGCTTAGTTTTCTTTTCCCCCATCTGTCGAAAATTTTGAAACTTTTCGATTCCCCCCCTCTCCGTCGACCGGCTTTCCACGGCTGCGGCTACTCCGGCATCCCCCTCCTCCTCCTCGAGCTCTAGGTAATCTCTCTCTCTCTCTCTCTCTCTCTCTCTCTCTCCCTCTCTCATGTGACACTGACATAAGACACACTTGACAGACACGACACACACACACACAGACACGACACACGCACACAGACACTGACAAACATACGCGACACACACACACAGACGCAGACACACACACACAGTCACACTGACACTAACACTGCCACAGGCACGACACACACATACACACTGACACACACACAATATTTGATCTATTGGATGTATCCATGTGAATTGAGGGTTGGTATCATGGTAGTGTGCTGTATGGAGGATGTATCCTAGAGTATCTTGGTGTTACACACCAAATATTTGTGAATTGGACTAGTGGTTGTGTATGTGTGTCTATTTATGCCTTAAAGTATCATATGATATGTATATATAAATTGGTGTATTATCTATTTGCATATGAGAGAGTGTATGCATATATAGGTGTATATATATATATATATATATATATATATATATATATATATATATATATAGGTATATAGCTACTGTTATCTGTGTTGGTGTTCATAGTGTCTTCTAGCTGTGCTTGATGTGGGAGAGGGTAGAAGAGTCCAGTTGTGTGTGGGTGTCACTACTGAACTATGAGGCTTCAGGAACAGAACTCAATTCATTTTGGCCTAGTGCATTAGACAAGCTGGCAATGTGTTGCAGTGGTGTCGGATTGGCACTGTGAGGAGGGAATTGGTTCCTGTCATCTTCTGCAGTGGGAGAGTGTTGGTGCATACTTGAGCAGCATCAAACACATGCATGCTTGAGCAATGGCAAGGCAGAAACAAGCACTTGTTGTATGCCAATACAACCCTTAACTGGGTTGTAGTCCTGTGAGCAAGTATAAGGATGAAGTGCAAGGTGCCAGGCCAAGGGTAAGAGGCTCTCAGTGTGGATAGTAGAGTACTTAATTTCAAAGAAGAATATCCTAGTATGACCTAGAAGACATAGTGTAGCAAGGTATTAACCTAGTATTGACTAGTATAAACTAGTATGGATCTAGAAGTGGCTTAGAAACATCACCATGAACTAGTTAACCATGTTTATCATTCCAAGGGCTCTTGGACTTTGATAAATGAAAGTATGTATTATATCAGTTATGAAATAAAAGTATTCCTTATTTTAGACTTTGATAAATGGTCAATTATTTTGAATATTGCTTATTTTAGACTTTGATAAATGAAAGTATGTATTATATCAGTTATGATTTTTATAGTACGGTTAAGTTATGAAGTTAGGTGATAAACCACTGTATGTAATAATTTATATGATACATACTGTTATTTTTGCAGAAGTATCTAGAAATGGATATGAATTACTATCTGCGTCATCGTTCGTGGATGTACAACCGTCATCCTGATGACATGTGCGGTGTACGGGATGAATTCATTGAGGGTGTACAGCAGTTCCTGCCAAGGCTTTTCCTCAGTATATGGATGGTACCAAAATTAAGTGTCCGTGTGTGAGATCTCGCAACAGGAAATATCATCCAGAAGTGGAAGTTACATATCATTTATACTCGAAGGGCTTTACGCTGAATTACTATTAGTGGACCGCGCACGGAGAACTTGTATCTCTAGCATTGGAGTCGGAGCCCTATGTGGAGCCGTATATGGATGTCCACGACCACGATGCTTACGACAACGGGTTGGTGAACATGGTTTATGATGCGGCGGGGCCTAGTTTCAATCCGGACAATTATGATACGGCGGGACCTAGTTTTAATCCGGACAATTATGATGCAGCTGAGGAGGCACCGAATGCCGATGCTGCAAAGTTTATAGAGTTGCTGGAGAATACAAGGACTCCACTATATCCTGGTTGTGAGGATCATTCACCGTTGGAGGTGGTTACAAGATTATTAAGCATCAAGTCCGATTTTAACATGTCACAAGAATGCTATAATCGACTGCTCGATTTGATTATAGAGATCTTGCCCGATGATGCAAAGTTGCCTAAAGACTTCTATCGATCTAAGAGGATGGTGAGATCGCTTTGGATGGGATACGAGAAAATCGATGCATGTCGCAACGGGTGCATGTTGTACTACAAAGACGACAAGGATGAAGATGCGTGCATATTCTGTGGTATTGATCGCTACAAGGCCACTGTTAGAGAAAAGTCTGTCGGTGCAAGGAAGCCTACCGATTCGATGCACTACTTGCCTTTGATGCCGCGGTTGCAGCGGTTGTTTATGGTTAAGGAGACTGCAGAAAACATGAGTTGGCACAGGCGAAAACAGATCGAAGGAGTATTAGATCATCCATCCGATGGAGAAGCATGGAAGCACTTTGATCGAGAGTATCCATATTTTGTCGAGGAAGCGCGTAATGTCAGATTGGGGCTCTCCTCTGACGGTTTTACCCTATTCGAACTTTCGGGCTCCCAGTATTCGTCTTGGCCTGTGATCGTCACTCCGTACAATCTACCGCCTTGGATGTGCATGAAGACTCCGTATATGTTCCTAACCGTTATTATCTCGGGTCCGAACAATTCGAAAAGGAACATCGATGTGTATTTACAGCCTTTGATAGATGAGTTGAATCAGCTGTGGGAAGTAGGTATCAACACGTACGATGTTTCTAGAAAGCAAAATTTTCAGATGAGGGCAGCATTTATGTGGACCATCAACGACTTTCCGGCCTATGGAATATTATCGGGATGGAGCACCCATGGTCGTCTCTCATGTCCGTATTGCATGGACCGTACTCAGGCTTTCCATTTGAAACATGGAGGCAAACCGTGCTTCTTCGATAGTCATCGATAATTTTTGCAGAAGGATCATCCGTACCGGAGGAACCGCAATGCTTTTCGTGCGGGAGTTGTGGAGAAGGCCAATCCACCGCCTAGGTGGCCCTGATGCACGATATGGAAAGAGGTAAAAGATTTACCAAGTGCTATCGAAGAGCCTGCTAAGGGGTACAAGTGTGACAGATTTGGTCGCACCCATAACTGGACGAAGAGGAGTATATTCTAGGATCTGCAATATTGGAGCACCAATCTGATCAGACATAACCTTGATGTCATGCATATCGAGAAGAATGTGTTTGATAACATAATTAATACTATAATGGAGGTAAAGGGGAAGAAGAAAGATAATCCGAAGGCCAGGTTGGACTTAGAAGAAATATGTAGACGTCCTGCATTGCATTTGATAGAGGAGGGGAATGGAAAGTTAAAGCAACCTAAGTCAGTTTTCTCACTGGATAAAGAGGATAAAGGTAGACTTTGTAGGTGGATTCAGGGTCTAAAGTTTCCAGACGGGTACGTGTCGAACTTGAGAAGATGCGTCGACCTCAAGGAGAACAAACTGGTGGGCATGAAGAGCCACGATTGTCACGTATTCATGGAGAGGTTAATTCCGATTGTATTCCGGGAATTCTTACCGCAGGTCATTTGGGACCCATTGACAGAGTTGAGCATATTCTTCAAAGATCTTTGTTGTACTAAGTTACTCATCGATCGTCTAGAAAAGCAAGAGAGGGACATTGCGGTAACACTATGTAAGCTCGAGAAGGTGTTTCCTCCTGGATTCTTCGACTCTATGGAGCATTTGCCAATTCATCTTTCCTATGAGGTACGTGTTGGTGGTCCTGTCGGTTATCGGTGGATGTACCCCTTCGAGCGGCATCTGAATCACCTAAAGAGAAAGGTAAATAATAAGGCACGGGTTGAAGGCTCTATTTGTGAAGCTTATGTTCTCGAGGAGATTACAAACTTTTGCTCGACGTATTTCAAACCGCATGTTGCTACTAATAGAACGAAAGCTCCGAGAAACGACGACGCATATCAGGAATCTAATGATGCAATACTCAAAGTATTCAATGCGTCCGGAAAGTCTTCGGAAAAAATGAAGAAGAGATATTTGAATGACGATGAGCTAAGGGCTGCTCAATTATATATATTACTCAATTGCGACGAGGATGAAGTGGAGAAGCTAGAGGGGTATGTAATTAATACGTCCACGTTTACATCATCTTAATATAATAGTATAAGATACTATTATGCTACTAATCAGCAGTTGTTTCATTATTTTTCAGCATATATAATGATGAGTTGAGGTCGTTAGACCCTACATAACAGACGAAGAAGTAGAACAAGATATGATATGCCATTTTTCTTCTTGGTTGAGCACATATGTAAGATGCTTGGTAATTACTTTTTATTTCTGCACTTGCAAAACAAATAACTTACTATCGTTACTTTGGTATTTAGGTCGATCGTCTAATATCACCCGAGACTGAATCTATTAGAACTCTAGCCAAGGGACCAATTACTGTCATAAAAATATGGCCAAGTTTCTGTGTGAATGGGTTCAGGTTCAAGTCAACAAATACTCCTATCAGAGACAGCTTTCTGGATCTTGATTCCACGAAAAACAGTTGTTTGTGTATCAAATCTTCGAACTACAAAGACGTCAATCCGGGCAATAATTTTTTTGGCATCTTACGAGAGATTGTGGAGTTGACATATAATTATGGCACAGAACCTGCTAATATCGTGCTATTCAGGTGTGAATGGTTCGATCCGATTCAAGATCAAGGTTGGAAAATTGACAAGCATGGCCTTGTGGATATAAACTACAAGCGTAGATATCAAGGCTACGAACCATTTGTCCTATCAAGTTAGGCTCAGCTCATATACTTCACAACTTATCCTAGACGGGGGACAGCGAGGACAGATTGGTGGGCAATATGCAAGACTAAAGCTAAAAATACCTTTGACATTGACGAAATAGTTTATCAGGAGGACGATCTACCTCTTGTAACAAATATTGTAGATGTGGACTCAACGGAAGTTACTCATTACACGAGTAATAATGTAGAAGATGTAGAATTATCCGAAGAGGACGACGAAGTAGATGAAAGTGAAGACGAGGAAGAGGAAGAGGAGGACGAGGAAGGCGAACAAGATAAATTTTCTGAAGATGATTGAAAATAAAATATATTGCATATAGAATGTAACTATATTTTGACTGTAGAATGTAGATCAAGGTTGGAAAATTGACGAAGTAGATGTACCCATTAACGAATATATGTATTATATTTTGATTGTAGAATGCTTTGAGATATGCATCATATTTCGACTGTAGAATGTACTATATATTTGTGTTTCTCTATATTCATCATATATTGTTATCAGATATGACAGGACGACAAGGAGGATTCGGCAGGTCCCGAGATAGACAAAGTGCCACTCCGGTACTGCCTACTGTTGGTTCCGGATCATCGTCGTCCAGTACTCCAGTATATCGATCACTCACATCTCCGACTATTGGGACGAGTAGTTCCTGGCGTGATAGTACACCCTCGTCCAGTGTTCCTCCTGCTGACAGAACCATAGGGACAGATGAGCATGTCGAGGAGGTCGTGCTCACGTTGTCCCAGCATCAGCAAGATCCTTCATGCGTACCTCCGGAGGAGACGAGGACAGAGATTTGGGCCGACGGTACAAAGTAAGTCAATTAGATGGTTTAGTATATATTTGTGTTTCTCTTTATTCATCGTATATTGACTTTTTCAGTAATCTAAATTATTATCTCTGTATAGATATTGTCCATTGTTGGTTCAGAGACGCCTGGGCCTATTTCTGAGGAACAACTACGGTGGCCCTTGGATCAACTACTCTGAGGCTCCGGAGGAGAGGAAGACGTTCTGGTTTGCATACTTCCAGATAAAAGTATATTAAATAAATCCTCTAATTTATGCATATTATATAACTTATTCGTGATGCTAACTTACTAAATTATTTATTGTAGCAAACGTATTTTTATCCTCCGTACCGGGCCGAGTTGATCGAGTGGCTCTTTCCTACCGTTGCCGCCAAGCTTATCCGAGATGCTCTGGATGACCAGAAGGCTCGTGATCGTGCTAGAAAACCTATCCAATGTTGGATCACGTCTGAGCAGTGGACTGCGATGAGGGCTAGATTCGACGATCCGAGCTACAAGGAAAGGTCTAAGAAGGCCAAGGCGGCTAGGCAGAATGCTGCCAAGTGGTGTGGTGGCTCGATTCCGATGACGGAATATTTCCGTCGTTTGGTATATTTTTCTTTTAAAATATATTATTTTAATATAAGTACCATAAAATGGTACTTGGAAAAAATATTTAAGTTTAGTAATAAATAATATATTTTTAACAGGTATAGATGGGTGCAAACATGGTGACCGTCTTCTTGGCCACCCATCGCAAGGACAAAAATTTCATTGATGAGAGGGCCTCATAGACCTATGTAAGTATTATTTTACTTTATGTTAATTTTAATATAACTTAGGCAATTATCGAGTTTCCAAACCTTTCTAGGCCGAGTATCTTAGGCTGCGTGAGCGGGCGACTGCTAGTGCACCTACACCTGGAGAGGCTGGTACTTCATCGCAGCCAGCTCCATCTCCGTCGACGGACGACCTGTGGGTGACCGCAGCTGGTGGTCTCCAGAGGGGTATGTACTACGGTACGGGCTCCTATGGCGTCCTGGTTGTGACGCAGTCATCTAGGGCCTCCCCGACAGCTGTGCATTCCATACACCCCTCGCAGTCGCAGCCCTCGCAGTCGTCGGCCAGAGTCCAGGAGGCCGTCCAGGAGGCCGTTGACCGTCAGATTGCGTCTCTCCGTGACGAGTTGCTGCGAAGTATGGAGGAGCAGCCCCGGTCCCAGCCGCAGGCGGACGATCCGATGCTAATCGCACGATTGGATATGCTCGACCGCAGCATGACGGAGCTACGAGATTTGACAAATAATATTAGAGCCTCCAATGACCGCAACATCATGGATCTGCAGGCGTTACAGCTATCGATGGGCAAGAAGCTGACGATGATGCAGGATTCAATGGTTCATAGCAGTACGAGGCTGTTATCTACCCTGGATTCTTACAACCAGCGACTCGTAGACTTGGAGCGGGCACGGCCTCCTGGTGTACCTACATCGACACAGACTCCACCGACGTCACTGCCTTCTCCATCGACATCGGTGTCGATTCTACGGGACGAGTATGAGGAGTTCTTATCCTTCAAGCGCGCCGGTGGTCAACCTCTTGTAGATCCGCAGTAGTATAGTTAGTTACTGGATATTTATATTTTTATTATTATTTAGGATACGATTGTATGGATATAAATTTGCCATATTCTTTACGTTTACGATAAGATTTGCTGGATGCTTTCTTTTCTTCAAATTTTATTATATTATTCAAATTTTGGTTTATAACTGATGACTGATACTTGGCCTGTATTTACCCAGTGTACTAGAATTTTTTCCCTTGGTGCTGCTACTGTGTTCTTTATTCAATTATTTCTACTACCATCATATACCTGATAATGAACCCAAGGGGGCTGGTAAACCCAGAAATGCAATTTTTTTTATTTTTTTTGAAAATTAGTGATATTTTTAGCGACGTTTAGCGACGTTCACTTACGTCGCTAAATACGTCGCTAATTAGCGATGCTGTAACAAGTCGCTAAATACGTCGCTAATGACGTCGCTAAAAATGTCGCTATACGTCGCAAATTGCTGACATGGCAGTATAGCCAGGTCATTAAAGACGTCGGTGTAACATCGCTATATAAGTCGCACAGTGACGTTTAGCGACTTTAATAAACGTCGCTATTTAGTGATGCGACGTCGCTAAACGTCGCTAAATTTTGCGACACATTAAAGTCGCTAAAAACGTCGGCATAGCGACGTTTAGCGACATTTTTTTTTCGACTTGGTTTTTTGCGACAACTTTAAAACGTTGCTAATTACGTCGCTAAACCAAATTAGCGACGATTTTTGGTTATTTAGCGACATTTTTAGACGTCGCTAATTTGACTTTTTCTGGTAGTGGTTTTCGTGGATGAGATTTAGATTATATCCTGTGACTTGTAACATATGTTTATACCACTTGTGGATTGATATTCATATTACAGCGTACGTGTGGATTATGGTTTCCATATATTGGAGTTGCCATATCCATACGGCTGGCATACTTACGTGTCCTAGTCCTACGTATTCTTGGGACTGGGGCGTGACACACATCTGAGGAGTATCACCAACTCGCATACTATTTTCAAACTTGAATGACAATAGTTCTGGCTGTTGTTCGTGAATCTCTCATGTCTGTCTTCATCTAAGACTTGATATCTTTCCATCATCTGATAAATAATTAGCTTATGAATAACAGCTACAAAAATTATCATCCTGATCTATGACACCCTCATCAAGGTGCCAAAGAACTCAATCCCCAATTATCTGAGAAAACTTTAGGTAGATAGACTTGTCTTGAACTCAACTGTTCTGTCTGCTTTCATCTTTATCGACTTGAAGATCTAATAAGCATCTGATTAGTTTAGCTCCTTCAGGCAGATTGACCAACACCCAAGTGTGGTTGGAGGTTATTGATTCATACTCATTATTTATAGCCTCCCTCCAGAAGATAACATATCTGGTCTTCATCGCCTTATCATAGGTAAGCGGATCTGCTTCCACATGATAGGTGACAAAATATTATTCGAATTCCTTCACTCTCCTCACTCGCTTAGACACCGGATCTACAAGTTCTAGTTCAATCGTTGTCATTGGAATGACAACTTCTTCTTGGACTACATCTTCGATGGGAAGCTTCAGCCTCCTGTGCACCCACACTATTTTTTGAAATATCTACGATAACAATGTTCTTGTGCCTTACAAATTTATCTTCGAAGAGTTCTGTGTCACGAGATTCAATGATATAGTTTACTTCGATATCAAGAAATCTCTGAGTATTACTCTTCTCAGCATCACCCTGAAAGATTGTCTTTGTAGTCCTCGATTCCATCTTTTGAATCTTTAATTTCGGAAGCTTCACAGACACCAGATACCCCCAAACTCGAATAACGTTCAAGTTGGGTCTGACTCTGAACCAGAGTTCCTGAGGAGTGACATCGAAAGTTGCGTATGGCACTCTGTTCAGAATGAACATAGCCGTCAGCACAACTTCTCTCCAGAAGTAGTTTGGAAGACCCGTAATCAACAATATTAAGTTCATCATTTCTGTCAATGTCCTGTTCTTCCTTCCAGACACCCCTACATGCGGATGATGTTCACGTTGGGTCTGACTCTGAACCAGAGTTCCTGAGGAGTGACATCAGAAGTTGTGTATGGTACTCTGTTTAGAATGAACGTAGCCGTCAGCACAGCTTCTCTCCAGAAGTAGTTTAGAAGACCCGTAGTCAATAATATTGAGTTTATTATCTCTGTCAATGTCATGTTCTTCCTTTCTGCTACTATATTTGATTGAGAAGAATATGGAGCAGTTATCTCATTGACAATTTCATTTTCTTTGTAGAATGATGCGAATTCAATAGACCTATATTCTTCGCCTAGATCACTTCTGAGTCTCTTGAGTTGTTGCCCCATTTGAAGTTCATCCTCAACCTTGAACTTCTCGAATACTTCATCTTTTAACTAGAGCAGATAGACGAACACGTACTTCGAGTAGTCGTCGAAGAAAGTAATAAAATATTTTCCTTTTTCTTTATGGAGAACTGCTTGAAGTCACAGATATCTGAATGAACCAACTCCAAAATATATGTACTTCGGTTTACCTGTTTGAACGATTTTCTTGTGATCTTTGTCTGCACACAGACCTTACACTTCTCCACCTCCTTACCCCCATATTTTGAGATAAACCCTAGACTAGACATATGGCAGTATGAAGTATATATCCTAGTCTGGGGTCCCACAACTCTTACAATGAGACTTCAGTCTCAAGCAGAAGCTCGAACATCCATTTAAAACTGAACACCTTATTTTAAAGTATGCCTTCTGCTAAAATATCACCATCTGGCAAACCTGAATGTTCACGCTTAAGTCTGCAATAGACTTCCTGAGATCAGATCCTTGGTAATCACTGGTACGTTGCTACACGCACTCCTTTGACTGTATCTTCTCGAAGTTCAGAAGCATTGTCTCAATCCCCAGATCCTCTGCTTGATCCTTCCTCGCCATCAAGACCTTTACCACTGAAAGGTTTGACCTTGATCAATAGCTATTCCTAAAGTACATGTGGCTAGATGCACCAGTTTCCATCCACTGGTCAACAACCACGCCATAGGACTTAACTTATGCAATCATAGCAACCAAGTTAAGTAATCAAAGGAACTAAGTTTAGTTATACCTTGTTATATTGGTTCAGATTGGTTCTAATTCTAAGTTCCAATTTCAGCCATGCGTCAAGTCCTATATAGTGCAGTGACCTTCATGTGTATAGGCCACCATGCGCCAATCCATACGCATAAGCCACCATGCACTAATCCATGCGCATAAGCCACCACACGTCAATCTATGTGCATAAGCCATCCTGCACCAATCCATGCACATAAGCCTTCATGCGCGTCCTGCATGCACGGAGACCATTATGTACATTGAGATACTATGCGCCCAGCTCTGTCATGTGCCAAGATGCCAATACTTCCAATACACTGCCATGCGCCAAGTCTTGCTATACGCCAAGGTCTACCATGCGCCAAGGTTTGCCCCTTGTGTGCATACTCTGCAATCCGTGGTCATCTTGTAATCTTTCTTCCAACTGGAATACGCGTCCTTCAGACGTTATCTCCTCCATCCTCGGGAATGGTAGGTTCTAATAACTCACTTTCAACATTTGACAAATGACTTATTCCCTCATCCAAATATTTGAAGTAAATTCCGTCAATCTTCTCAAGTTTGTGAAAACTTGTGTCCAGAAGACTTGAATGGATATTTTCCATCTTTATTCGGATCTTGCTTTAAGATTTTTAGTCCCGAGGCTTAACCAAAGATGGAAGAACGCGTGATCAAGATCAGATATTCACACAAAAGTTCCCACTCTGACTATTCTTGATTTCCACGAAGAACTATAAAATAATTCTGATTACAACTTGCTCTTAAGATTACAAAAGAATCAGAATTAACCAAACTTCTCATTCTTTCTTGCAATCGCAGTTACAGACGGACAAAATATAGTTATAATAAAATAAAAACTACCTTCATTCTTTCTTGTAAAATGTAGTTGCAATCAGACAGAACAAACCAAGAAGAAAAAGGAGATGAAGACAAAATAAAAATTATTCTTGTTGGGGTGGTGAAGACCACCGTTGCTCAAAGCAAGATTCGTCCTCTATCGACGATCTGCTCCCGGGAGCCAGCAAGTTCACAAGAGAACTTCTGGAAAGCTCGTAGTGACCTCTTTGTGTGACTCGAATGGACTCCTTTGGACTCCTCTTTCTCAACTTTTTGGTATTTCTCAAAAGGAGGCTTGAGGGCTCTTTATATAGGGAAGGATGGAAGCCCATCCTCCTCTTCTTTCCGATGTGGGACTAAAAAGCCAATATATAATTGATATCTCACAATCATAGCCCAATGCCTAGCCCGCTCATGCAACCCGAGCATAAAATTCGCCCACAAGTGCAAACTACACCAACAAAGCGCCACTTTACGCCATTGAGCCAGAGTCTGAGTCTGAGTCGGTAAGTCCCTTTGGGGCTTAGCTCCTATGGAAATAATTCCAAGAGCATGCCAAAAAGCATAAATACTTTCATGAGGAGTTATCCTTTTTTCTTCTAGGAAAATACCCCCATATGGCACCTATGTGCCCCCACCACACCCCATGTGCACACCTCAACTCATATAAAGTATTATATTGAGATACACACTTGGTGGTGTAGCCAATGTGGGACTATCTTTACTATATTTTGTGTTAAAAATACTTGTATCATTATCAATAAAAATAATAATATAATATAAAATTAAATTTTGAGGGAACCACCTTTAGAGTTTACGTCAGGTTTCAAATTATCTAAAGTCCGGCCCTGCTTGGTTGGGGTGGGAGGAATCACTTTCCCCCCTATTTTCCCTTCCTATGGAAATCATTTTCCTTTTCTCTTACTTTCCATTGACACCCAACACAGGAAAGTAATCAGTTTTCTTTCCCAATACCAAGATTCCGCGAACCAAACGAGGCCTTTGTGTGTTTTCAACAGCTGTCTAGAAAGTGAACTAGTTTTCCAAAATCTTTTTCATAACGTCTTTCACCAAACGAGTCCATTTTTGTTCACTGTGTTCATCCTTCCACTCAATTATTCTACGTGTTACAATAAAGGTCAAAACCACTTTGGATATTTACAAAGTGGTTTTGGATTGCATAAAAATGACATGTGACAACGCTTGAGTGGAAGAGTGAATATACATCCTTGTTTTGGTGGCGAACAAAATGAACTCTTTACCAAACAACCATTTATAGCGTTTTTTAAAACAAGCATAAGTCATAATAATGCAGGGCCGACCCGCACCAAGGGCTACACAAGCATGTAGGATATAAAAAAGAGAGTTCATTATATATATATATATATATATATATATATATATATATATATATATATATATATATATATATATATATATATATATATATATATAACGTGCACGTGGGTAAAAAAAAATATTAAAATTTTTTAAAATACAAATATTATAAATAATATCGTTCCTAGGAATCAAACTCAAGCAATCAAGAAAAATACCATCCATCTTAACCACTTGAGTTAAAAGTGTTTAGTAGTAAATAAATAATATTAAATAGTTAAATAATTAGTTAGTTTAAAAAAATAGTTAGTGAAGTATTTACAAACGGCTTAGACGGCTCAATTCGAGTCTCATTAAAAGAATATATATATATATATATATATATATATATATATATATATATATATATATATATATATATATATATATATATATATATATATATATATAGTAGTAATTTAAATACGAATGCTTACACAATTTGATAGAATGATTCTTAAATAAAGAGGCATGAGTTCAAGCCTAGTAGTATTGTTCTTTTTACAATTTTTGTTTTTTTAGTTAGGGACACCATTTTAATTTTTGTCTTCGGCACCTAAAAACTCAGGATTGGCTTTTGGATTATCCTCGTACATCGATTGACTATCCGCTCCTACCATGCATGAGGCCTCCCTCACCCATAAAAAAAAAAGGATTTTAGGGCTTTTGTTAGGAATAAAGAAAAACTATTCTAAGAGAATTTTTATCGAGACACTACAAAACTTACTCGGGGCTAGACCAGTTTAGAGGAACTTTTATTCAGAACATCCAAAACTAACTAGGGACTGCCCACACCCCTAATTCCTCCAAACCCAAACATTCTAACTTCCACTCTCTTCAAAATTCTTTCCGTCATTCTCCACCTCCTACTCCAATTCCAATTGAAAACCCTAAACTTCTTTTTTCTCCACCTCCTCCGATTTCAAGCATAAATTAATACTTGAGATGGCACTTAAAGCTTCATTCACTTCAAAACCCTAAATTTCTTCCTTCTCCACCTTCCTCCATCTTCTCTATCTCAAATTCTGTGTGTGTATTTTTTATTTCATTTTCATAAATCTTCTTTCCAATCATTGTCAATGTCTAAATATCATAGTGTAGTAACATAAAATGGGTTTAGAATTAACTTTGGGCGGATTTTTGAAGTTTCAGACTCATTTTAGGATTTTGATGTAAGGAATTCTGTCACAGTCGCGGCTAGGAAGAGACTCAAAACTGTAGAAAAATTTTACAGTCATGTATGTTGTCAAGACTATAGAGTTTTTTTTTACAGTCCTGATAACTTTAAGTTATACAACAATTAGGACTGTCAAATTTTTTTTTACAGTTGGAAGGATGGTAAAAAACTTTGACAGTCCTACATGTCACGACCCGCACCCAGATATTCGGGCACGAGTGCGTGGGCACGTCCAGCCTACGCCGCAGAGTCGGCGGTAGTACGCTGTCTAGGGCATATCCACAGTTAAAATAATCTAGCTCATTCACAATAAATAAATAGGCAAGAAAAAATAAGAGGAAAAGAATGCTAAGATTTTATAACTGAATGTGACAACAGATCCAGAGTTTTATTACAGAAACTAGAAGTTAAATCGGGGACAAACCTGATTACTAAGATGAAAGGAAAATAAATAACTACTGCTAACTACTCCGCAGGAGTAGACTCCTGTGTGGGAACCGGCTCCGCAACTGTATCACCTGCTACCTCATAGGGGCCATAATAGGTGGGGGCAAGGTTCTCATCTTCGCCTAAATCAACGGATCCAGTCAGGAAAGGAGCAAAGTACACAATGCACAACAAGATTTAAACTAAATATTGGTGACAGGTAGAAAATAATTGACTAAACATCATATTGAGAATATGCATAAGTAAGTAGTAAAATTAACTGAGAATTAATGCTATAAATCAGGACTAGAAGTAAAATATGATTAATTGCTATAAACCAAAAATGAGTAAAACAGGAATAAAATGTGACAGGAAAGGTAACTGTAATAAGACAACAAGAACTGCAACACGACAAGATCTATGTGCGTGAACTTGTGTTTATTTTAGAATACATAGTTGGCATGTAGGGGTTTATAAGGCTAATAAGGCCATCATAGACGACTAGCAGTCAGGAATAAACAAGTATAAGGCTGAGAGTACAGTCGCGTACCCACAGCTAGCAGTCACGACAAGGGGGAAGGGTAAACTACATGCCTTCTAGTATTCTCCCACCCAACACGAAAAGTAAGACATGAAATCCAGTATTCAAGACATGAAATCCAGTGTTCCAAATCTACGTGTAATCATCAATGGTACTAATAAAGCAGAGAATTTATTTATCATAATATAAAGATTAAACTTGAAGTGCAGGTACTTGCCTGATGTTTGGATCCAATTACAGTTTTGTGTCTCAGGAAAATTTCCAGAAATGTGTCCAGATGCTGAAATAAACATTACCATCATGCTCAGAAGATATCAAATAGCTAGAAACGCCTGTCCTTGGGTCCAATTTGGAGACAAGGGCAGAAACGGCAGTTTCGGGTCAAAACGGGATCCGCATGTGGGCCCGCTTTGCACCGAAAAATGTGTCAGGGTCAAAGGTCTCCAAATTCACCAAACTTAGTGTCAACAGGTCAGGAACGATGATACGAACCTAACGAAACTTTCAGAATTGGATTCTGATGAGCCGATCACAAAATTGCCCGTCGAGCGGGGCCGTAGGGCCCACGATACGCGATTTTGTCAACGTTCTCAGAATGGAACCAAACTTGACCCACAGGACCAGTGTATCGCTACGAGTCCGATGGCGCAAGTTTTGTCTCGATCCGACGTGTATACAGGAAGTTAGGGCGAAATACAGAAAAGTCGGATACGGGGCGATGTCCGCGGATACGCGTTGATTCCGGTGTGGACAAGTACTATTTGACAATTTTTTTATTTTGTTTTGAGAGTCCTTCTAAGTCCTTTCAATTGGAATGTCTGTCAAATTTTTAAATATTTCTACATAAAATATGTTCATTGAATAACATATTTTTATTTAGGACTGTCAAATTTTTTGACAGTCCTACCAATTGGAAGGACTGTCAAAAGTTTTGACAGTCTTGACTATAGACAAGATTGTAAATTTTTTTGGTAGTCCATCATCATCCCTGTCGCGACTGTGGACGAACTTTTGAAGTTCCAAATCCAAAAATGGGTCCGAAACTTCAAAAAATTTCCCAAACTTCAAAAAATACGGGCCACGTGTCACCCTTCCCATTGGTCGGGTCTTGGGTGCTGACGTCAGCAAGGGGGCTGGCGTATGGTGCTTTGGACCTGACCAATGTGCGGGGAAAGAAAAGGAGGAGGGGGGTTGGGGGAGGACGGGTCACGTGACTGTAGGATCAAAATATAATAAAATATACTCTAGAGGGGGGAGGGTGTGAGCACCCTGGTTTTTATATAGGGTTAGCTCGATAATTAATAATTATTTTTTTATTTATTTTAAATATTTATTCGATAATTTAGTTGAACTTTGGAAATCAACCACCATGGTTTTAAGATCTTGAGTACAACACTAGCCTTTCCCTTCCAACAAACTTAGCATGCTCGACTTAGACGAGTCAAATTAGGCTCCTTCCATGACTGTCACTCACAAATTCGCAATTCCATGCCTTATTTTGGTCGCACAACTTTTGCGACACAATTATGAGCAAAAAGATGATTAATTAATTATTTTATCATGGCGTACGATTTTAACACGCCACCCCAACCCATTGCTTCCAACTAAATCAATACTATGAGCCTAACTGGTCCTATTACGCACATGACACTCGAGTTGCGTTATTCGAACCCCCTGCATGCTCCCAATATAATATTAAGTAAAATATAAAATTTATAGATTTATTTAATTAATTTAATATTCATTCATATTTAGTAAATACCTTTTTAATTGATATAAATTTGGTTGTAAATTAATTGTTGGAGAAAATATAGAATTTTTAGAATTTTTCCCAAGTGTCTAACTATTTTGGAAATTTTCTATATATAATTATGAATAAATAAAATAAAAAAATAAAATCCATTAACCATAAAACCCAAACCCATTAACCATAAAACCCAAACCCAAAACCTAAAACTACCCAACCTGTGCACATGAGACCCCTTCCCATCTATATATATGCATACATATATACATGCTAAATCCTACCCTAAACCACACCACCTCCACCATCACCCACGCCTCTACCTAGGCGACCACCCTGACCCCTCGTCGACCGTCGTCCCCTCGCCGAACCACCGCCGCAGCAAGGCCACGCCGGGGTAGTTATTCGACCACCAGGACTTCTTCACAAAATAACCAAAATTTTTATTGTTCTTTTAGTTTTTAGTAGTTTGCTTTAATGGTTAAATTATTTTGATTCCAAAATAACCAAAAAATTATTTTTAAAATACCAAAAATCTCTGATACGGGATACGTCCCGCCAAACGAGGCCACGTCATCACGTACGGATTACACCAAATGGTGCATAACAAACGCAGATGTGTGGGCTTTCGTGTAATTCGATTTAGTCGTGTGTGCACGCCGGAATCAACGCTTATCTGCCAAAAAACACCGTATCGACCTATTTTGACATCTTGCAATAACTTCGTGTGTACTCGTCGGTTCACAATGAAACTTATTCCATTGGATTCGCAGCATTACACTGGTCCTGTGACCCAAGTTTGGTTCGAATCTGAGAACGTTTACGAAATAGCGTTTTATGGGCCCTACGGTTCCATATGACGGGCAATTTCATGATCGGCTCATCGAAATCCAGTTCTGGATATTCCGTTGGGTTCGTATCGTCATTCTGGACTCATAGACACTAAATTTGACAAATTTGGAGAACTTTGTCTTCGACACATTTTTTGGTGCGAAGTGGGCCACATGTGGACTCCGCATTGACCAAAAACTGTCAATTCTGTCGCTGTATCTAAATTGGACTTATGGGTAGTCAATCATAGCTATTTCAAGTATTCTGAGAATATTGGTGATGTTTATTTCAGCATCCGGATGTGTACGTCCAGATTTTACTTTCCCAGGAGTAGTTGACGGAGTTCAGAACCCAGACAAGTGTACCTTGCCAAACTTACAGTAGATCCTGTTATATTATTTGTTTGTATTTCTTTTTGTTTATATATATTCTTATAATGTTCCTGCTCAACCTAGGATCGTGAGACATTGCTTAGAGTCCAAACAAGATTCGGGTGTCTACGGCGTACGCGGAGTCGTGTAACGTCACTTAGAGAGTTGATTCCACGATCCTATTTTTACGTGCTTGCTTTACCAAGTATGGCATACCATAGGACACTTGACACAATTTTATGTGACAAAATTTTTCTTGAGTTATTCATGGTGATTCTGTATAGGCTTACAGGATTCGTGATATGAGAATTGCATATTATAGAGATATCGTTATGACTCGTTGAACTAGCTAGAGGTCATAATCTTGCGTGTTATGGACATGAGACATTGTGGACATGAGACGTGAGGTTACATTGGGTAGGGAGAGACACACATGCTATAGGCCGATTATATTATATATATACTATGTTACTGGAGGTGCTTAGTCTCTATACCAGAGCTTGGCACATTTACTGGCCCTACGAGATACTACTTGCTGCTATGGGCTCCCCGACACAGAGCCTGTAGTAGTCTCATCCTGAGTACTAGTGATGCTCTTATTTGTATTTCACTTAGCTGGTTACATAGCTTATCCTGAGGATCTGTTTATATTTACTTGTTGCATTTTATTTGGCTTGAATATTTATTATACCTTGTTATGTCTCCTGAGGACCTGGATCCAGATTATGTCCCCAGGTGTAGACGAGAAGAGTTATCCCGAGGTTTACGAGGCAGGTACTGTCACGCCCCAGTCCCAAAAGACCGAGGGACTGGACGCGTGGCAATGGCCAGCAGTACGCACCGATGGACAAACCCAATTTAATGGATCCATCAGGGCATACTTAAGCTGTAATATAACAATAAGCAGGTCCAATGTTACATGTCACAGTCTATCTAATCTCATCCATAACAGAATATCACAGATCAAAGCCAGAGTAAATATAAATAAAAATAAACTACAAGTCTCAATAAAAGTGTCTCGGAGAACAATCCGAGTACAAGTCTGGTACATAAATGGAATAGACTGGAAATGAAATAACTATAAACTGAATAAATGAGTATCTCAAGCCAATACTCAAGAGAAGTCCTCTGGTACGATCTCGTCCTCAGATCCTGGTTCTGCTCCAATGTAGGCACCTGTTCCTGCTAATGCCAATGCTCCGGTCCCGTAAACCTCGGGATAGATCTCGTCTGCAATATCTGGGGACATAATCCGGATCCAGGTCCTCAGGGGACAGCAAGGTACAGAAAATACAAGCCAAAATAAATGCAGTGCAGCAATAAATGAACAATAGGGTGAATAAATAACCATCTAGTGATATGCAAATGAGAACATTATTCCATACTCGGGCTGAGACTACTACAGGATCAGTGTCGGAGAACCCAATAGCAGTATTTTCTCGAAGGGCCAGAACTGGTGCCATAGCTCTGTGTCAGAGACTAAGACACATCCAGATGTCAATATATAATATGATCAGCCTTTCATATGGTAATACTCTCCCCACCCAATGTAATCACACGTCTCATGTCCATGATGCACCATGTCCATGTCACGCACAATCATCTCTAATGCAACAAGTCATCTAATATCTAGGAATACAATGTCCATATCCTGTATCCTATACAGAATCACCACGAATATCTCGGGAAGATCCTGTCTCATGAGTAGTGTCAAGTGTCCTGAGTCAAGCGTACTTGGTAAGACAAGTACGATAATATATAGTGTCACGAATATCCATCTCTAGATGACCGTACCCAACACTGCGTACAGTGTCGGCACCCGACTGATAATCGGACGCTAAGTACGTCACACGGCCCTAGGTTGAGCATGCACAACAATATAATGAAGCAAGGAAAATATGTAACAATACTGCAAAGTTTGGCAAGGTACACTTGCCTGGGGTCCTGGCTCCAACTGTAGCTCTGGTCTCAGTGTGATCTGCAGGTACTACTCCGGTTGCTGAAATAAACATCACCATTAGATTCAGAAAATATCAAATAGCTAAAAACGCCTGTCCTTGGGTCCAAATTGGAGACAAGGGCAGAAACGGCAGTTTCGGGTCAAAACGGGGTCCACGTGCGGGCCCGCTTTGCACCGAAAAACGTGTCAGGGTCAAAGGTCTCTAATTTTGTCAAACTTAGTGTCAACAGGTCAGGAACGATGATACGAACCCAACGGAACTTCCAGAATTGGATTCCGATGAGCCGATCACAAAATCGCCCGTCAAGTGGAGCCTGTGGGGCCCACGATACGCGATTTTGTCAACGTTCTCAGAATCGAACCAAACTTGGCTCACAGGACCAGCGTATTGCTACGAGTCCGATGGCGCAAGTTTCGTCTCGATCCGACGTGTGTACACAAAGTTACAGCGTGTACCAGAATCGACGGATACGGGGCGGTGTCGGCGGATACGCGTTGATTCCGGTGTGCACGCACAATCAAATCAACTTCAGCGAAATCCTACACGTCCGTATCAACGTCGCGCACGTTTTGGTAAAGACCGCGTGCGACCAAGTCGTCCCGTTTGGCGGGGCGTACTCGGTTCCGGGGTGAAACAGGGCGTTGGTTTTCCTGTTTTTGGATCGCGGTGTGCGATCACCACAGGACGCGATGTCCCGAGCGGTTTGTCCGGGCACCGAGAGGGTCATACAGGCTACGCGATACAATTTACGGAATTGAATTCCGAGCTACGAGCAAAAAGTTATGAATACCTGAAGTGGGATGAAAAACCCAAGTTCCCTCGTGTCCAAATCGTGTCCTGTGTCAACACTGTTCACTAGGGTTAGGGTTTTTTTTCTGTGTCCGGCCTTCTGCGTCCCGCTGTGTCGAGTCCTGTGTCCGAGGCTCCTGTGTCAGGGTGTCACCGGAGTCGTCTGGCCACGGCGAGGAGGACGGCGGGGCTCTGCGGCGGAGCAGGAAGGAGGGAGGAGGAGGTCGACTGCTGGGGCGAGGCGGGCTCGGGGTCGGCCTGTGGGAGTCGGGGTCTGGAGGAGGCGGGTCCGGCGAGGTTTCAGGGCGGCGGCGGAGCTTGGGGAGGACGGAGGAGGACGGGGAGTGGTGGAAGTGCTGGTGAAGGCGGCCAGGGGTGGTCGGAGAGGGAGCTGCGGGGAGGTTGACGCCTAGGGTTACGGCGAGGTCGGGGTGAGGCGGGCCGGTGGTCGAGGGGATTCGTGTGGGTGGTTCTGCGGTAGGGGATGGGCGGAGGACGGTCGACGAGAGCTGGAGAAGAGGGTGGCGGCGGCCTAGGGTTTCGAGAGCGGGGCACAGACGTCGAGGAGGGGGGTTTTATACGGCGCCGCCGCGGAGTCGAGGCCGAGGAGAATTAGGGTTCAGAGATTGTTTAACGGGTTTCGGGTCGGGTTGACTCGGATCCGACCCGACCCGACCCGCTAACCATTCGGTTTGGTTCGGGTCAGTTCGGTTTGGGTTTGGTTTGGTTCTTCTCGGTTTATTTGAAATAAACCCGGTTTATTTCTGGATTAATTTGGTTTATTTTATTTAATAGTTTTAAGGCTTTTAAATGGGTTTCCGGAGTCCAATAAATTTACCGAAAATTACCACATGTCCGGTTTTCCATTTTACACCATAAAATATTATTTCCATAATATTTTAATATTATTAAACAACAATTAAAAATCATTTAATTATCAAAGCCTAGGTTTAAATTATAGAAAAATCCCGGAAAATTCCAGAAAATTGGGAAAAAGCCAATTTAAAAAAATTCCTAAAAATCAGGGGGCTTACAATCTACCCTCCTTAAGAGGATTGCGTCCTCGCAATCAAAGAATAACCGGTCAACAGAGATGACACGGTTGCAAATATTGTTCGAAGCACATCATGATCAAGGAGAGTAAAGGTTGAGGGTGTAAGAATAATACAAAGGAAAAACTATTTCCCTAAGCATTAAAAGTTATGCAATCTCCCGTATGTAGGAGATTTAGAAGGCTACAGTTCAGAAAAACTAGATTATCCTTTAAAACATATTAGGTTATCAATTATAAAAATATTCTAGGTTATTAATCAATCTCTAAATTACTAGGTGAAGGCTAGGGTCACGAACCAACATGCAAAAACTAACACAATACAAGAAACAGAAACTATAAAAACTTACGCGCATTAGCTACTCCATGAATTTGCGCATCCTCCAAAGTCATCACATAAGCTTGTCCGCGTCCTTGAAGGGGTGCCCTCTGCTGTTGCTGGGCCTGCTGGAAGGGTGCTGGTCGAGGTGCCAAGGGTGGCCTTGGTTGATATCCTTCTGGTGCTGGTAGAGCTTGTTGGTTTGTTCTTGGTGCTCCTTCTTTACGCTCAGGGCAGTCTCTCACTGCATGCTGTCTGGATCCACAACCTAAGCATAGTCCTAACCTGCGTCTGCATTCCCTGGCGAGATGGCCTGCTTTGCCACAGTAGTGACAAGTAGAGAGGACTATTACTTGTGGTGTAGATGCGTTCTGCTGTTGCTGTAGATGAGGTCTCTTTGCAGCTTCTTCTTGTGGTACTCTGTTTGTTGCTGATGTGGAAGGCCGCTTCAGACTGGTCTCTCTCCTGGTGACGCGCTCCAGGCGTCGGGCTGCAGCAAGGACGTCCGAGTAGGATGTGGGCGCAATGGATCCAATTAGTTTCTGTAGCTCGAAGTTTAGTCCATCGAAAAACTTCTCGGCCTTCTCTTCTTCTGTCGGAATCAAGGTAGGGGCGAAGCGACTCAGACGAATAAATTCCGCGTTGTACTCTTCCACTGTCATATTGCCTTGGATAAGGCGGTTGAACTTGTCTCTGAGTTCTGATCGAGCGGTAGCTGGAATGTACATCTCTTGGAAGAGTCTGGAGAACTCCTCCCAAGTGACTCGGTCTGGTCCGAGCCGTGTCTCCTCAGATAGCCACCAGTGATGTGCATTGTCCGTCAATTGCATTCTGACGGCAGTTATCCAACGTTCCTTTGGTAGCTCTGCTGCTTCTAGTTGATGTCGTATGTTGGTAAGCCACTCATGAACTTCAGTAGGTTCCTCCTTGCCTGAGAAGGTGCGGGCTTCAGCTGGCGGAAGTCGGTGATAGAGCCCGTCGGTTGTCGGCGAGTTGGTAGGTTGGCCTGATCCAATGCATTTACTATGCTGTTCCTCAAGTAATCTGCTTCACGACGTTGAGCTTCTTGATAAATATGCTGTTGGGCCTGCATCATTGCGTAGATCATTTGGAACATCTGCTGCCCGTCCATAGGCTGTCCTGATGGGAATACAGGCATTGGTGGAATGAACTGCGGAGGCGGTGGGATGTCGTCTCGCCGAAATCTAGGAGCATGCTGATCTGCTTGGCTGCCTTGGTGAGTAGAGGGATCTCCACTCAATGGTGCCACTTCATCTTCTCCGTAGGTGGCTACCGCACCTATTGGTGTGTTTGCTGGAGTTTCGTCGTTTGCTCTTGAATCCATTACTCTGCATCAAAAATAAACTATAAGAGGCGCACAGGAATCAAGGCAAGATGCAAGAAATTTAATTCGAATACAATATAGATATCAAGAACGTTTCAAGCATGTGGATGAGATCCTAAAACTTATTCTACTCTTATTGCAGGCTTGCTCGGTCCCTAAGTTGAAACCGAACAATTTAGTCGTAGACCTGCATGGGCCACCACAAAAACCATGTCACGCCCCAGTCCCAAAAGACCGAGGGACTGGACGCGTGGCAATGGCCAGCAGTACGCACCGATGGACAAACCCAATTTAATGGATCCATCAGGGCATACTTAAGCTGTAATATAACAATAAGCAGGTCCAATGTTACATGTCACAGTCTATCTAATCTCATCCACAACAGAATATCACAGATCAAAGCCAGAGTAAATATAAATAAAAATAAACTACAAGTCTCAATAAAAGTGTCTCGGAGAACAATCCGAGTACAAGTCTGGTACATAAATGGAATAGACTGGAAATAAAATAACTATAAACTGAATAAATGAGTATCTCAAGCCAATACTCAAGAGAAGTCCTCTGGTACGATCTCGTCCTCAGATCCTGGTTCTGCTCCAATGTAGGCACCTGTTCCTGCTAATGCCAATGCTCCGGTCCCGTAAACCTCGGGATAGATCTCGTCTGCAATATCTGGGGACATAATCCGGATCCAGGTCCTCAGGGGACAGCAAGGTACAGAAAATACAAGCCAAAATAAATGCAGTGCAGCAATAAATGAACAATAGGGTGAATAAATAACCATCTAGTGATATGCAAATGAGAACATTATTCCATACTCGGGCTGAGACTACTACAGGATCAGTGTCGGAGAACCCAATAGCAGTATTTTCTCGAAGGGCCAGAACTGGTGCCATAGCTCTGTGTCAGAGACTAAGACACATCCAGATGTCAATATATAATATGATCAGCCTTTCATATGGTAATACTCTCCCCACCCAATGTAATCACACGTCTCATGTCCATGATGCACCATGTCCATGTCACGCACAATCATCTCTAATGCAACAAGTCATCTAATATCTAGGAATACAATGTCCATGTCCTGTATCCTATACAGAATCACCACGAATATCTCGGGAAGATCCTGTCTCATGAGTAGTGTCAAGTGTCCTGAGTCAAGCGTACTTGGTAAGACAAGTACGATAATATATAGTGTCACGAATATCCATCTCTAGATGACCGTACCCAACACTGCGTACAGTGTCGGCACCCGACTGATAATCGGACGCTAAGTACGTCACACGGCCCTAGGTTGAGCATGCACAACAATATAATGAAGCAAGGAAAATATGTAACAATACTGCAAAGTTTGGCAAGGTACACTTGCCTGGGGTCCTGGCTCCAACTGTAGCTCTGGTCTCAGTGTGATCTGCAGGTACTACTCCGGTTGCTGAAATAAACATCACCATTAGATTCAGAAAATATCAAATAGCTAAAAACGCCTGTCCTTGGGTCCAAATTGGAGACAAGGGCAGAAACGGCAGTTTCGGGTCAAAACGGGGTCCACGTGCGGGCCCGCTTTGCACCGAAAAACGTGTCAGGGTCAAAGGTCTCTAATTCTGTCAAACTTAGTGTCAACAGGTCAGGAACGATGATACGAACCCAACGGAACTTCCAGAATTGGATTCCGATGAGCCGATCACAAAATCGCCCGTCAAGTGGAGCCTGTGGGGCCCACGATACGCGATTTTGTCAACGTTCTCAGAATCGAACCAAACTTGGCTCACAGGACCAGCGTATTGCTACGAGTCCGATGGCGCAAGTTTCGTCTCGATCCGACGTGTGTACACAAAGTTACAGCGTGTACCAGAATCGACGGATACGGGGCGGTGTCGGCGGATACGCGTTGATTCCGGTGTGCACGCACAATCAAATCAACTTCAGCGAAATCCTACACGTCCGTATCAACGTCGCGCACGTTTTGGTAAAGACCGCGTGCGACCAAGTCGTCCCGTTTGGCGGGGCGTACTCGGTTCCGGGGTGAAACAGGGCGTTGGTTTTCCTGTTTTTGGATCGCGGTGTGCGATCACCACAGGACGCGATGTCCCGAGCGGTTTGTCCGGGCACCGAGAGGGTCATACAGGCTACGCGATACAATTTACGGAATTGAATTCCGAGCTACGAGCAAAAAGTTATGAATACCTGAAGTGGGATGAAAAACCCAAGTTCCCTCGTGTCCAAATCGTGTCCTGTGTCAACACTGTTCACTAGGGTTAGGGTTTTTTTTCTGTGTCCGGCCTTCTGCGTCCCGCTGTGTCGAGTCCTGTGTCCGAGGCTCCTGTGTCAGGGTGTCACCGGAGTCGTCTGGCCACGGCGAGGAGGACGGCGGGGCTCTGCGGCGGAGCAGGAAGGAGGGAGGAGGAGGTCGACTGCTGGGGCGAGGCGGGCTCGGGGTCGGCCTGTGGGAGTCGGGGTCTGGAGGAGGCGGGTCCGGCGAGGTTTCAGGGCGGCGGCGGAGCTTGGGGAGGACGGAGGAGGACGGGGAGTGGTGGAAGTGCTGGTGAAGGCGGCCAGGGGTGGTCGGAGAGGGAGCTGCGGGGAGGTTGACGCCTAGGGTTACGGCGAGGTCGGGGTGAGGCGGGCCGGTGGTCGAGGGGATTCGTGTGGGTGGTTCTGCGGTAGGGGATGGGCGGAGGACGGTCGACGAGAGCTGGAGAAGAGGGTGGCGGCGGCCTAGGGTTTCGAGAGCGGGGCACAGACGTCGAGGAGGGGGGTTTTATACGGCGCCGCCGCGGAGTCGAGGCCGAGGAGAATTAGGGTTCAGAGATTGTTTAACGGGTTTCGGGTCGGGTTGACTCGGATCCGACCCGACCCGACCCGCTAACCATTCGGTTTGGTTCGGGTCAGTTCGGTTTGGGTTTGGTTTGGTTCTTCTCGGTTTATTTGAAATAAACCCGGTTTATTTCTGGATTAATTTGGTTTATTTTATTTAATAGTTTTAAGGCTTTTAAATGGGTTTCCGGAGTCCAATAAATTTACCGAAAATTACCACATGTCCGGTTTTCCATTTTACACCATAAAATATTATTTCCATAATATTTTAATATTATTAAACAACAATTAAAAATCATTTAATTATCAAGCCTAGGTTTAAATTATAGAAAAATCCCGGAAAATTCCAGAAAATTGGGAAAAAGCCAATTTAAAAAAAATTCCTAAAAATCAGGGGGCTTACAGGTACTACTATTAGAGACGTACAGGTTGCAGAGGACGAGATTATTCCGGAGGACTTCTCTTAAGCACAAAGTATTCTCACCATTCATTATTTATGCTTAGTGTTCTTAGATATTTGATCTTGTAGTAACTTCTGGATATTGTACTTGGAGTTATTTTTTTTCTATTTTGATGATGGGTTGTTCCCCGTGACATTATTTATATTATTTTGGTTGGACAGATCATTTTTATATTATTATGACTGGACTTGTCTCTTTGTGATTTTGTTACTTATTGTAGATGAGATTAGATATATAGACTATTACATGTATTTGTAGACCATTTTATATGTATTATAGCTTAAGTGCACTCTAACGGGTCCATTAAATTGGGTTTGCCCATTGGAGTTGTGTGCTGGCCATTGTCACATGGCTAGTCCCTTAGAATTTTGGGACTGGGCCGTGACATAATTTTTGTGGTGGCCCACGCAGGTCTACGAATATATTGCTTTGGTTTCAACTAAGGGACCGAGCAAGCCTGTGATTAGGATAAGAATAAAGTTATAGGATCTTATCCACATATTGACACGTTCTTGACCTCTATATCAGATTCGAATTAATTTCTTGACTTGTATCATGCTTGATTCAACTGTTCGACCCTACACTATTCCCGACAGAAGAAGAGAAGGCGGAGAAATTCTTTGACGAGCTTGAGCTTGGAGTTACAGAGATTGATTGGCACAGTTGTACCTACTTCTTATACGGACATCCTTGCAGCAGGTCAACGCATGCAACACGTCAACAGAAGAGCGTCCATCCAGAAGCGGCCACATGCACTAGCACCAGACCAAGCACCACACGGGGAGCCTGCAAAGCGACCCCAGATAAATCCACCACAGAGAGCAGCATCATGGGCCCCATCCCTTCCTACTTGTCTCTATTGTAGCAAGGTAGGCCATATTGAGAGGGAGTGCAGATGCAAATTGGGATTATGTTTAGCTTGCAGATCCAGTCAGTATTCAGCGAGGGATTGCCTTGAGCGTCTGGGAGGAACACCGATGGTTCATCGACCCGCTTTACCAACACCGGAGCCAGTCCAGCAGCCACATCGACCAGCTTATCTAGCACCAGGAGCACCACAGGCGGAAGGTGGAGGATTCAGACCACCAGCACCAGGATAATATCAGTCGAGGCCACCCTTGGCATCACAGGCAGCACTTTTCCAACAGGCCCAGCAACAGCAGAGGATACCAGCTCAGGGACGCGGTCAGAATTTTGTAATGACAGTAGAGGAGGCACGAACTAGAGGAGTAGCGAATATGGATAAGATTTAGTTTTATCATAGCTAGCTATAGTAACGAATATTCCTAGTAATACTTTAGCATGTGCTTGTTAGTTCCATTCTCTAGTCTATACCTAGTATTATGTTAGCATGAACTTGTTAGTCTAGAGTAGTAATATGTAAGTGGTACCCAGGTTTTCATAAGCTGTAGTTGATCTTCGTTCTAATCAGACTCCTTTAATCTTGAGTTACACATCTCTCATTGCCTAGAAAAAAGTTTTTATTTCTTTTCTACATGTTCTGCTTGAACAAAATCCTCACAATTCCTCTTAATTTTTTCCTTGTTCATTGTCCGTTATCCATTGTGTCGTGATTCAACAAATATGTCATACAACCGCGTCATCTCTTCTGGAGCAAACCTTTCCTGAGCAGTTATATTTTATTTTTCTTAATTGCGAGGAAGCAATTCTTTTAAGGTGGGTAGATTGTGAGCACCCTGATTTTTGTATAGGGTTAGCTCAGTAATGAATAATTATTTTTATTTTTTAAAATATTTATTCGATAATTTAATTAAACTTTGGAAATCAACCACCATGGTTTTAAGATCTTGAGTGCAACACTAGTCTTTTCCTTCCAACCAACCTACCATGCTCGACTTAGACGAGTCAAATTAGGCTCCTGCCATGACTGTCACTCACAAATTTGCAATTCCATGCCTTATTTTGGTTGCACAAATTTTATGACACAATTATGAGAAAATGATGATTAATTAATTATTTTGTCATGGCGTACGATTTTAACACGCCACCCCAACCCATTATTTCCAACTAAATCCATACTATGAGCCTAACTGGTCCTATTACGCACATGACACTCGAGTTGCGTTATTCGAACCCCCTGCATGCTCCCAATATAATATTAAGTAGAAATAGAATTTATGGATTTATTTAATTAATTTAATATTCATTCATATTTAGTAAATATATTTTTAATTAATATAAATTTGGTTATAAATTAATTGTTGGAGGAAACATAGATTTTCTAGAATTTTTTTCAAGTGCCTGACTATTTTTGAGAATTTTCTATATATAGTTATGAATAAATAAATAAAAAAAAAGAAATAAAATAAAATAAAACCTATTAACCATAAAACCCAAACCCATTAACCATAAAATCCAAACCCAAAACCTAAAACTACCCAACCCGCGCACAGGAGACCCCTTTCCATCTATATATATGCATACATATATACATGCTAAACCCTAACCCTAAACCACACCACCTCCACCATCACCAATGCCTCCACCCAGGTGACCACCTTGACCCCTCGTCGACCACCGTCGTCGGGCTGAACCAACGCCGCCGCACCTAGCAGCAACAGCAGCCGTCGCAGATCCGCCCCCGCGCGCACATCAGCAGCAGCCGTGCCCCCCCCCTTCGTGTAAAATTTTTGCCCTCCTCTCTCATCCTTTTTGTTTTCCATCTTCGCTGGTATATTCACATCCTAACCCCCTAGGATTTTTTTCAAGTGGAACGAATTTAGTCACCCGGATTTGATCAAAAAATCGACCGAAAGTTGGCCGAAAAATAGTTCAAAAACAGTTCATAAATTCAGTCCAAGTACCTTTGTTCATGTCCAACTTTCTACCAACTCGTTAATTATTTTCAAAATATAATTAAAAGAACTTCTTCACGATATAACCAAGATTTTTACTATTCTTTTAGTTTTTATTAGTTTGCTTTAATGGTTAAATTATTCTGATTCCAAAACAACAAAAAACTTATTTTTAAAACACCAAAAATCTTCGATACGGGGTACGTCCTGCCAAACGAGGCCACATAGTCGCATGCAAATTGCATCGAATGGTGCGTAACGTGAATGCAAACGTGTGGGCTGTAAACACCCTAAATTTTTAGATTTTTAAAAATTAATTTTTGGGAATTAATATACAATATTCAGGAATTTACATAGGTCCTGTGACGATGTTATAATTTTTAATTGCCAACAACTAACATTAAAATGTAATGAAAATATGATTTTATGCTGTAAAATAGAAAACCGGACTTAGGGTAATTTTTCTGGATTTATTTGGACCTCAGACCTATTTCTAAAAGCCTAAAAACTATTTTCTAATTAAATTAATTAATTATTAGTTATTATTTTTATTATTATTATTATTTATTACTATTTTTTTTAGTTTTTGGGCCCGGCCAGGCCCAGTGGGCCGAACCCGTTAGCACCCAGCCCAAACCGAGCCTAGCGGGTCGGGCGGGTCCGCCCAACCCGGATCCGCGCCCGACCCGACCCGCATCCCTATTCCCCCCTGTCCCCCACGCCGCCCCGAGAATTCCGCCGCCCGCCGCGTGCCCGTCGGCCACGACCTCCGCCCACGCTCCCCTCGGCCGGATCCCTCGGCCCACGTCGTCCACGACCTCACCCCCGCCCCCAGCCTATAAAACCCTCTCCCCTCCGGTCTCCTCCTCCCTCAAACCCCCGCCGAAGCCCTAATTCCTCCTCCCTAGCCGCCGACCACCACCCTCCAGCGCGGCCCGGAGCCCCGCCGACCACCACCCTCCAGCACCCAGCCGCCCTCCGCCGAGTCTCCTCCCCCAGGGGCCAGCAACACCAGCAGCAGCAGCACCCGCGGCTGCTTTCCCCCTCCTCCGCCCGGAGCCGAGAGCCGCCGTCCTCCCCGACCCATCTCCGCCGCCCTGAGCCGCCCTTCCCCGGCGAGTCTCGGTCGAACCCGTCCAGCGTAGCTCCGGACACGCGGACACAGCCCTAAACCCTAGGACACAACTCAGACACCGGATTCGGACACGACAGTGTCGTGTCGGACACGAGGTAAACCCTAACTTTTCCTACTCTGTTCTGGTACTCGTAATTTTCTCCTCGTATCTCGGAATTCGATTACGTAAATTTCTATGCGAAGCCTGTATGACCCTCTCGGTGCCCGGACAAACCGCTCGGGGCATCGCGTCCTGTGGTGATCGCACACCGCGATCCAAAAACAGGAAAAACCAGACCCTGTTTCACCCCGGAACTGAGTGCGCCCCACCAAACGGGACGACTTGGTCGCGTGCGGTCTTCACAGATACGTGCGCGTCGTTGATACGGACGTGTGAGATTTTACGGAAGCAGATTCGGGTGTGCGTGCACACCGAAATCAACGCGTATCCGCGGACATCGCCCCGTATCCGACTTTTCTACAATTCACCCTAACTTCGTGCACACACATCAGATCGAGACGAAACTTACGCCATCGGACTCATAGCGATACGCTGGTCCTGTGGGTCAAGTTTGGTTCGATTCTGAGAACGTTGACGAAATCACGTGTCGTGGGCCCCACAGGCCCCGCTCGACGGGCGATTTTGTGATCGGCTCATCGGAATTCAAATCTGAAAGTTCCCTTGGGTTCGTATTAGCGTTCCTGACCTGTTGACACTAAGTTTGGTGAATTTAGAGACCGTTGACCCTGACACATTTTTCGGTGCAAAGCGGGCCCACCGGTAGACCCCGTTTTGGCCCGAAATTGCCGTTTTTGCCCTTGTCTCCAAATTGGACCCAAGGACAGGCGTTCCTAGCTGTTTGACACCTTCTGAGCATGATGATACTGTTTATTTCAGCTTTCGGAGACATCTCTGGAAATTTTCGAAATCAGGACCTAAGTGGAATTCAAACATCAGGCAAGTGCACCTTGCCAAAGTTGCAGTCTTTATTTTCATATTTTCTGTAATAACACTTTGCTGGATGTCTTTTGTAAATTCATATAAACTGTTTAAACTGCTTAACCTAGGAAACGCGTGACGTACCTAGTGTCCGATCATAGTCGGGTGCCAACACCGTACGCGGTGTTGGGTTCGTCATTTAGAGATGGATTTACGATTCCCTTACTTTTGTACTTGACCTATCAAGTACCCTACAACCCAGGACACTTGACACTATCATGGACAGAATCCTCCTGAGATATTCATGGTGATTCTGTATAGGATACAGGACTTGACAGAGTTATGTTATTTATAGACAGTATGACTTGTTGCATTAGCTATAATCCCGCTGACATGGGCATAAGACGTTATGGTCATGACTTGCGTGATTACATTGGGTGGGTAGAGACACACAGGCTATAGGCTGTTATATATATATATATATACTATTATTGTGAGGTTGTAGACTCTCCAGTAGAGCTAGACCCTTTACGTGTTATTGCTGCTACCGGCTCCCCGACACAGAGCTTGTAGCGGTCTCAGCCTGAGTACTAGTATTGCTCTCATTTACATATCACATAGATGGTTACTTAGTTTACCCTGCTGTTTATTTATTTATTGCACTGCTTATTCATTTGGCTTGTATTATTTGTGCCTTGCTATGTCCACTGAGGACCTGGAATGGATTATGTCCCCAGGTTTAGCAGAGGAGCAGTACCCCGAGGTATACGGGACCGGAGCTGAAGCTATTGCTGGAATAGAACCAAACACTGAAGATGAGGTGACTGCCGAGGACTTCTCCTGAGTGCCTGTTCCAGTACTCAGTACTATTTCATGTTTACCTCTTTTGTTCCTGGCCTATAGAGCCAGTTATTCAGACTTAAGTCGGATTATTTCTCCGACTGACTTGCTGTGATTATTGTTGCTACTTATTTCCATTTCATTATGCAGTTATTCTTTATCTTTATGGATGAGATTAGTGTGACTTGTTGTAGTAGACCTTATTTACAGCTTAAGTACGCCCTGATGGCTCCATTAAATTGGGTTATCCATCGGTGCGTACTGCTGGCCGTTGCCACGTGTCCAGTCCCTCGATATTTTGGGACTAGGGCGTGACATGGTTTTTGTGGTGGCCCATGCAGGTCCAAACTAAATTGTTCGATTTCAACTTAGGGACCGGACAGGCCTGCAACAAGATAGGATAGGTTATAGGATCTCATCCATTGATTGAATCGTTGTTGAACTCTATGTCGTATTCTATTTAATTGCTTGAATTGTATCCTGTTTTGATTCCTCTGTGCATTCTCATTGTTTCCTTTTGATACAGAGTTACGGATCCCAGAAGTGGTGACGAGACCCCCTTGGGTACACCGCCTGAAGCGGGGTTTACCTGTGAAGCTGGAACGACGCCAGATACCAGAGGACAATCCTCTCAGAGCAATCAAACTGGCCAGCCAAGTTCCAGGTTCAGGCGTGATGACATCCCGCCTCCTCTCCAGTTCCCTCCTACGATGCCTGTCTTTCCCCCAGGACAGGCAATGGACGGCCAGCAAATATTCCAGATGTTCTACGCAATGATGCAGGCCCAACAGCTGACCCAGTAGGAGTGTAAACTCCCTCACCCAAAATAGATATTTTGTGTATATTTTATATTATTATAGATATTTAATTTCTTTAGAGTATTCTGTTATTTAATTAGCAAATGAAATTCTTGATATATTTACTTATATAAATATTTATTTAGAATCATTTTTAGGTTATTTTAGATTTTTGAAATTATTTAGGATTTATTTGGATATATATAGTCTTAATATTAGATAGATGCTAATTTAGTGTTAATAGATATTAATAAGATTTTATAAATTATTTGTATTATCTTTAATTATATTTAAGATTATAAATTATTGAGATAAATTCAAACTCTATTTTAAATTAATTCAAATCCTGAACCTACTAGGAAATCAACTTCATGCATATCATATCCTTATTTAAATTTATCATAATCCTATCCAAATTAACCAATCCTAGTTGTATTTAATTAAATAGTCTCCACCATTATAAATACCCCATCCTTCATATTTTTCTTCCCCAAAATTCCTCTCTTTTTCGTCCAAAAATAGCCAAAATTCGTCATAAATTCAGCCTCATTTTCTACTAGTTATGACGAATTAAAAAGATAATATCTCCTAGCTCCAGACTCCAAACGAGGCCTAGTTTTTTTTGTTAGAATGATAATGAGGTTAGCTTTCTGATTATATAAATTGTTTTTCTAAATTATGAGTATTAAATTCTGTAAAATTTGTAGAGCACAGCATGTCCAAAAATAGACGTATTTTGATGTTTTCGCGATTCCGGGAGAACCAGGAATCAGAATCATGAACCGTTTAAAGTTTCAGAAAGCTAATGTCGAGATCATCGACATATATTTTTCCCAGAATTTATTTCGGAGTATTTATATACTGTTAATTCTGTAGAACTTCTAGGTTAGAATTTAACCATCGGTGCACAATACAAAATTTGTATGTGCCATAATTTCCAAACGAATTTGAATTCGGACGAGCTGTAAATTCCAGCATATTTTTGACGCTGAAATCTACAGGAAATCATGCATAAAAGTTGAGTTTGTGTCGGTTGACTTTTTGGTCAACAGATCGTCTCGATTTGCGTGCCATGAGTCTCGAGTTGATAAAATTCAGTTTCTTTGGACAAAATTTAGGAATTAACATAAAAATTAGAATAATAAGATTAAAATAGGATTTTAGAGTAATTATTCTAGAATTAAATAAATTAAAATAAATTATTTTTTGACGTGATAAATTTGTAATACATAGGCTATTTGGACTGTGACTTGGACTCGGATTCATACCAGCAGCAGGACCCCAGGCAAGATACCTTGCCAAATTGTTTACAGTACTTTGCATGCTATTTATATTTCTTTTTATTTATTTCATTTCTGTATAGTTCTTGCATGTGTAGTTTTTCTTCAGTCATTACTATGTATTAGATATGTTGACACACACATGGCACCTAGTATCATGGGAGGACAATCATTAGGCGTATGGGCTTTTAACCACTCTGGTAAACCGTAGTATATAGTTCGCACTACGGGCGTGTGTCGCGCTGGTCGCTACCCCAGAGGTATGTCGATTTCTGTAGAGTCGCGCTGGTCGCTACCCCAGAGGTATGTCAATTTCTGATGTTCTAGACGGGTGTGTGAGTTGTAAGGCTTAGATCGAGTAGACTACCCTTGCCCATACGTCAAAAAGTTGTCCTCATTTGCATTCATATAGATTGTCTTGTACAGCATACTTATCTATTTTCAAACCATATGCATGTTTACTGTATTCAAATTGGCTCGTATTTTCTGTATCTTGTTACGTCCCTCTGAGGACCTGGTCCGCTGCCAGGTGTATCTTTTCTTGAGTATTTGCAGGAGTGCAGATTTGGATGGTTACATGTGATCCGAGGATGTCTTCTCTTCGAGCTGTGATGGATAGCTGGTATTCTGTAGAACTTCTAGGTTAGAATTTAACCATCGGTACACAATACAAAATTTGTATGTGCCATAATTTCCAAACGAATTTGAATTCGGACGAGCTGTAAATTCCAGCATATTTTTGACGCTGAAATCTACAGAAAATCATGCATAAAAGTTGAGTTTGTGTCGGTTGACTTTTTGGTCAACAGATCGTCTCGATTTGCGTGCCATGAGTCTCGAGTTGATAAAATTCAGTTTCTTTGGACAAAATTTAGGAATTAACATAAAAATCAGAATAATAAGATTAAATTAGGATTTTAGAGTAATTATTCCAGAATTAAATAAATTAAAATAAATTATTTTTTGACGTGATAAATTTGTAATACATAGGCTATTTGGACTGTGACTTGGACTCGGATTCATACCAGCAGCAGGACCCCAGGCAAGATACCTTTCCAAATTGTTTACAGTACTTTGCATGCTATTTATATTTCTTTTTATTTATTGCATTTCTGTATAGTTCTTGCATGTGTAGTTTTTCTTCAGTCATTACTATGTATTAGATATGTTGACACACACATGGCACCTAGTATCATGGGAGGACAATCATTAGGCGTATGGGCTTTTAACCACTCTGGTAAACCGTAGTATATAATTCGCACTACGGGCGTGTGTCGCGCTGGTCGCTACCCCAGAGGTATGTCGATTTCTGTAGAGTCGCGCTGGTCGCTACCCCAGAGGTATGTCGATTTCTGATGTTCTAGACGGGTGTGTGAGTTGTGAGGCTTAGATCGAGTAGACTACCCTTGCCCATACGTCAAAAAGTTGTCCTCATTTGCATTCATATAGATTGTCATATACAGCGTACTTATCTATTTTTAAACCATATGCATGTTTACTGTATTCAAATTGGCTCGTATTTTCTGTATCTTGTTACGTCCCTCTGAGGACCTGGTCCGCTGCCAGGTGTATCTTTTCTTGAGTATTTGCAAGAGTGCAGATTTGGATGGTTACATGTGATCCGAGGATGTCTTCTCTTCGAGCTGTGATGGATAGCTGGTATTCTTATATTGTGTTGTGGTGTTGTACTCATATTATTTTTGCTCTTATATTCGAGTTGGTAGTGGATTTGTTTCCATCCAACTATCATCCTTAGATACTTCTTATTGAGATCTAGTTTCATAGATACTGGTTATTTATTTCTATATAATTTTGGTGGATGAGATTTAGATTTTATCCTGTGACTTATGATACATTTTATACCACTTGTGGATTTTATATTCATATTACAGCGTACGTATGGATTTGGTTTCCATATATTGGAGTTGCCATATCCATGCGGCTGGCATGCTTACGTGTCCTAGTCCTACGTATTTTTGGGACTGGGGTATGACATATTTTTGTGGTGGCCCATGCAGGTCGAGAGCATATTGTCTCGGTTACGTTACTGTACCGAACAAGCCTGTCCCTAGGACTAGAGTATAGGATCTCATCCACAATTAACTGTAATTAATCTCCTCCTATCTGTTCTATTTTAAACAATTGTATCCTGCTTGATTCATGTGCTTCCCTAATAGTTCCTTGAGTATAGTCTTCTGATAGAATATAGGAACCCCTGTTATTAGGATGATAATTAGAGTAGCACACCTATTAAGAATACAACGAGAATATAGACACACCACTAAGTTTAGAATATCTAGTGAACCTAGAATTCCTTATCTTTAGATTGTTATACCATTACCCCTTGATGTATTAAGAAGACTTGAGAGTAGTATAGACACTACTAGAGTTAGTTAGAAGTTTTACCATAATGTTTGACACCTAGTATCACATAGTCTTTTGACCTATTAATTGAAGTATAACCGAATGATATTTATCGCATGCTAGCAAAAGACGACAGTGTTTATTCAGACCATAGAATTTAGAGGTCCTTGCCCTATTTGGTTGACTAACGACTTAGATAAGAAGGTTGTATGATAACTGTAGAGATTGTAGAGTCTTTTATTATTATTGCTTATGTTATTTTTGCTTTTGCGAACTTGAATTATTTTGTAACTTCTCACATCATAATCCAGCGTTATATTTTCTGTGCTACCTTGAATTATGCTGCTATTATAGCCTAGTTTTTGCAAACTTAATCTTATATCGAGCTTGTTCATGACATATGTGTTATTGGGACCTGATCAACCACACTAATACAAATTGTCTAATCAGAATCAATGTATTATGGTCTAGCTAGTCATAATGCGCTTGATTCGCCCTTCGCAATAGTATTTTACGTGGATTGAGATATATAGTGGACCAGTAGACAAATATACTTACCCTCTAGATACGTCAAAGCATATCATATCAAGTACATAACTGCACCGATGTGAGCATGTGAATAGGAAATTACCAAATTAAGATTTCAATCCATAACTGTCTTGACAATTCCCATTTGAATTCTTTAAACGCTTTGATTCCCATGCTTCCATTCTATTACCCCTCCTTGAACTCTTTTCCGTTGCTTTCCGTCTTCCCTTGTTTCGGAAAGACGAAATCTCGTGCTTGGATATAAGTGATAACGGATAGTACAAGATATACCCCATAGGCCAATCACATTATTTGGTGACTATCTTTTATAATTGATTAAGGGCATATCACATATGGTATAGTTGGTATTAAAGTTTTGAGGATTGAATGACTTGAGAAAATAAATTGAGGAATATTTTTCTTAAGTGTAAGAGCCTTATGTGATAGATGGGTAAATTCTAAGTTGGGTAAAAATTGCATTATTAAACTTGAGAAGAATTCTTTTAGATTGTGATCAAGTAGGATTAGATTGAGAGATTAAGTCCTTTTAAATATGGAGAATTTTAAAAGAAGGATTAAGATAATGAGAATTTAATGAATTTTAAAAATCTTGATATTGAGGACCCAATATTTATACTTTGAGCACATGATTTAAATTTTGAATATTGAAGGATGAATCATCGATTTAAATTTTTAGGATAAATATAGAATTTTAGACTTGAACAACTGGTGAATTAGATTTAAATTTTACAATTTGATGATTTGAATTAAAAGTTTAATTTTGATTGTTGGGTCACCTATTTGAAATATTGAGGATGTAAATTGAGTTTAAATATTTGAAGAGTACAAAATTCTTAATTTGAGAATAGGAATAAGATTTGATTAGAATTGTTTATTGTTCAAAGTCTAGAGGAGATTATGATAGTTGAAAATTATGATATAAATTTTGATGTGGGATGTCATATAGACTTGAGTTAGATTTGGATGTTGATTATTTAAAAATCGAGAAGAGATTACGACAGGTTGAATTTTGATTTAAACCGTGGTTATCTTAATTTTGAAGTGATCGCGATAGATTTGAATAGATTTTGTTATTTAAATTTTGGAAGAGATTGCGATTGACGTACCTTATGTATGAATGTGAAGGATTTAACAAATTATGCCTTATTTTAATTTCGAGGACGAAATTATTTTAAGTTGGGTAGATTGTAAACTCCCTCACCCAAAATAGATATTTTGTGTATATTTTATATTATTATAGATATTTAATTTCTTTAGAGTATTCTGTTATTTAATTAGCAAATGAAATTCTTGATATATTTACTTATATAAATATTTATTTAGAATCATTTTTAGGTTATTTTAGATTTTTAAAATTATTTAGGATTTATTTGGATATATATAGTCTTAATATTAGATAGATGCTAATTTAGTGTTAATAGATATTAATAAGATTTTATAAATTATTTGTATTATCTTTAATTATATTTAAGATTATAAATTATTGAGATAAATTCAAACTCTATTTTAAATTAATTCAAATCCTGAACCTACTAGGAAATCAACTTCATGCATATCATATCCTTATTTAAATTCATCATAATCCTATCCAAATTAACCAATCCTAGTTGTATTTAATTAAATAGTCTCCACCATTATAAATACCCCATCCTTCATATTTTTCTTCCCCAAAATTTCTCTCTTTTTCGTCCAAAAATAGCCAAAATTCGTCATAACTTCAGCCTCATTTTCTACTAGTTATGACGAATTAAAAAGACAATATCTCCTAGCTCCAGACTCCAAACGAGGCCTAGTTTTTTTTTGTTAGAATGATAATGAGGTTAGCTTTCTGATTATATAAATTGTTTTTCTAAATTATGAGTATTAAATTCTGTAAAATTCGTAGAGCACAGCATGTCCGAAAATAGACGTATTTTGATGTTTTCGCGATTTCTGGAGAACCAGGAATCAGAATCATGAACCGTTTAAAGTTTCAGAAAGCTAATGTCGAGATCATCGACATATATTTTTTCCAGAATTTATTTCGAAGTATTTACATACTGTTAATTCTGTAGAACTTCTAGGTTAGAATTTAACCATCGGTGCACAATACAAAATTTGTATGTACCATAATTTCCAAACGAATTTGAATTCGGACGAGCTGTAAATTCCAGCATATTTTTAACGCTGAAATCTACAGGAAATCATACATAAAAGTTGAGTTTGTGTCGGTTGACTTTTTGGTCAACAGATCGTCTCGATTTGTGTGCCATGAGTCTCGAGTTGATAAAATTCAGTTTCTTTGGACAAAATTTAGGAATTAACATAAAAATCAGAATAATAAGATTAAAATAGGATTTTAGAGTAATTATTCTAGAATTAAATAAATTAAAATAAATTATTTTTTGACGTGATAAATTTGTAATACATAGGCTATTTGGACTGTGACTTGGACTCAGATTCATACCAGCAGCAGGACCCCAGGCAAGATACCTTGCCAAATTGTTTACAGTACTTTGCATGCTATTTATATTTCTTTTTATTTATTTCATTTCTGTATAGTTCTTGCATGTGTAGTTTTTCTTCAGTCATTACTATGTATTAGATATGTTGACACACACATGGCACCTAGTATCATGGGAGGACAATCATTAGGCATATGGGCTTTTAACCACTCTGGTAAACCGTAGTATATAGTTTGCACTACGGGCGTGTGTCGCGCTGGTCGCTACCCCAGAGGTATGTCGATTTCTGTAGAGTCGCGCTGGTCGCTACCCCAGAGGTATGTCGATTTCTGATGTTCTAGACGGGTGTGTGAGTTGTGAGGCTTAGATCGAGTAGACTACCCTTGCCCATACGTCGAAAAGTTGTCCTCATTTGCATTCATATAGATTGTCATGTACAGCGTACTTATCTATTTTCAAACCATATGCATGTTTCCTGTATTCAAATTGGCTCGTATTTTCTGTATCTTGTTACGTCCCTCTGAGGACCTGGTCCGCTGCCAGGTGTATCTTTTCTTGAGTATTTGCAGGAGTGCAGATTTGGATGGTTACATGTGATCCGAGGATGTCTTCTCTTCGAGCTGTGATGGATAGCTGGTATTCTTATATTGTGTTGTGGTGTTGTACTCATATTGTTTTTGCTCTTATATTCGAGTTGGTAGTGGATTTGTTTTCATCCAACTATCATCCTTAGATACTTCTTATTGAGATCTAGTTTCATAGATACTGGTTATTTATTTCTATATAATTTTGGTGGATGAGATTTAGATTTTACCCTGTGACTTATGATACATTTTATACCACTTGTGGATTTTATATTCATATTACAGCGTACGTATGGATTTGGTTTCCATATATTGGAGTTGCCATATCCATGCGGCTGGCATACTTACGTGTCCTAGTCCTACGTATTTTTGGGACTGGGGCGTGACAAGGAGGCCCAACGCAGAGAGGCCGTGAACCTAAGGAACAGCCTAGTCGCAGCGTTGGAGCATGCAAATCCACCAAATAGGCGGCCAGCGACGGGATCCATCACGGATTTCTGCCAACTTAAGCCCCGTACCTTCTCGGGCAAGAAAGGACCAACTGAAGTGCACGAATGGCTTACAAACACGCAGCATCAGTTGGAGGTCGCTGAACTACCAAGGGACAAATAGATTACTGCCGTCAGGATGCAACTGACGGACAACGCGCATCATTGGTGGCTGTCCGAAGAAAGAAGGCTCGGACATGATCAGGTTACCTGGGAAGAGTTCTCCAGACTCTTCCAGGAAATGTATATCCCTGCTGTGGCTCGGTCAGAACTCCGAGACAGATTCAACCGCCTGATCCAGGGCAACATGACGGTGGAGGAATATAACGCCGAATTCATTCGCCTGAGCCACTTCGTCCCTTCGCTAATTCCTACCGAAGAGGAGAAGGCGGAGAAGTTCTTTGATGGGCTCAGGTTCGAGCTTAAGAAGTTAATCGGATCGGTCGTGCCCACCTCTTACACCGACGTCCTAGCTGCAGCACGTCGGCTGGAGCACGTTACTCGGAGGGAATCAAGCCTGAAACGTCCCTTCTCCTCAGCACCGTCCAAGTCATCACCAGGGGAATCTACTAAATGGCCCCAGAAGAGCCTGCCTCCAAGAGCAGCAACTAAGAACCTGCCTACTTGCCATTACTGCAGCAAGGTAGGACATATTGAAAAAGAATGTAGACGCAAGCTGGGGCTCTGCCTGGTTTGCGGATCTGGACAACACTTCTCAAAGGACTGCTCGGAACGTCGAGAGGGAGTTCCGAATCGTCCAGCTCCACCTGCAGCTCTTCCAGCTGGGAGAGCAACACAGACAGGGCCTGGAGGAGCCAGGCCACCTCTACCACCTCAGGAAGCATTGTTCCAGCAAGCTCGTCAGCAAAGGGGTCCCGCTCAGGGACGAGGTCAGGCATATGCACTAGCAGTCACTGAAGAAGCTACTGCAGGCGAAGTGATAGCAGGTACCATATTAGTAGCTTCAATTCCTGCTGTAGCATTATTTGATTCTGGAGCCTCGCATTCATTTATTGCTGCTAGCTTCGTAGCCACACATAGAATAGCTACCGCACCTCTCTCGAAGATGAAGAGAATTCTAACGGGAGGTGGAATTATCCCGGTTAGTGATATTTGTAGATCATGTTCGGTAGTAGTCTGTGGCCGAGAGATGCGAGCCCAATTCCTGATCTTCTCTATGCCTGATTACGATGTTGTACTTGGTATGGACTGGTTAAGTCAGTACCATACGAAACTGGATTGCCGGCTTGGAAAAGTGATATTTAGACCCCCTAGCCTTCCTGAGTTTGAATTTCTTCGAGGAGCTGTAGAACAAGGGGTCCAGCCAACTCTTAGGGTATTGATTGTAGAAGAAGATTCAGGTTACCCAAGAGTCATAACGGAATTTGTGGATGTATTTTCCGACGACCTTCCAGGTTTACCACCTGATCGGGAGATAGAATTCACAATAGACCTAACTCCAGGAGCCGAACCTATCACTTCATCGGTATATCGGCTAGCACCTAAGGAGTTAGTGGAGCTGAAAACACAAGTTGACGACCTTCTGGAGAAAAGATTTATCCGGCCCAGTATTTCACCATGGGGAGCACCTATACTTTTTGTACCCAAGAAGGACGGAACTGTACGGTTGTGCATTGATTACAGAGACCTTAATGCTGTAACTATTAAGAACCGGTACCCATTACCACGTATTGATAATTTATTTGACCAATTAAGTGGTGCTAAGGTATTCTCAAAGATTGACCTTAGATCCGGTTATCACCAGATTAGGGTGAAGAAGGAAGATATCCCAAAGACGGCCTTCAGAACTAAGTATGGACATTATGAGTTCCTAGTAATGCCGTTTGGTTTAACCAACGCACCCGCCGTATTTATGAGTTTGATGAACGGGGTCTTCCATCAGTACTTGGATAAGTTCATGGTGGTATTCATTGATGATATCCTAGTCTACTCCAAGAACCACGAAGAGCACGAGGAACACCTTAGAATTGTGCTAAAAACTTTGAGAAGGGAGAAGCTATATGCCAAACTCAGCAAATGTGAGTTCTGTATGGACAAGGTGCCATTCTTAGGGCATATTATCTCAGGTGAAGGAATGTCTGTGGACCCAGAAAAGGTCACTGCTATAGAAACCTGGCCTACCCCTACCTCTGTTGCAGAAGTGAGAAATTTTCTTGGACTTGCTGGGTATTACCGGCGGTTCGTAGAAAAATTTTCAAGGATCGCAGAGCCTATGACTAAGCTGACACGGAAGGATCAGGAGTTTATATGGACGGAAGAATGCCAGAATGCCTTTGAAGAATTGAAGAGGCGTCTAACAACAGCACCAGTCCTGACTCTTCCCTCAGGGTCAGGTGGTTTTGTTGTTTACAGTGATGCGTCCGGTAGTGGACTAGGTTGTGTCTTGATGCAACATGGCAAGGTTATCACTTATGCATCGAGGCAGCTGAAGGTCCACGAGAAGAACTACCCAACGCACGACCTGGAGCTAGCTGCAGTGATTTTTGCATTGAAGATCTGGCGACATTATCTGTATGGAGAGAAGGTCGAGATATTCACTGATCATAAGAGCTTGAAGTATGTTTATACATAGAAGGAGCTCAACATAAGGCAGAGGCGTTGGCTTGAGTTAATGGTGGACTTTGACATAGATTTGCAGTACCACCCGGAGAAAGTAAATGTTGTAGCCGACGCCCTCAGCAGAAAACCCTCGGCTTATTTCTTGACTGAGCAGCCTCAGCTATTACAAGACTTGCAAGACCTTCAGATAGAGGTTGTTCTACCTGGACAAAATGGGTTGCTGGCTAACCTCGAATTGAAGTCATCACTGGTGGAGAGAATCAAGGAAGCCTTGCCTAATGATGCCAGATTCTGAAGGCTGAAGGAGAGAACAGAAGTAGGCCTGCAAACGGGACTTCGCATCCACGAAGACGGAACATTAAGGTACGAAAATTGCCTATATGTTCCAAACGGAGAATTAAGGCAGGAGTTGATGACAGAAGCACATAGCTCCATATACTCGGTTCATCCAGGAGGGACCAAGATGTACCGGGACTTAAGACAATATTACTGGTGGCATGGAATGAAAAGGGAGATTGCCCGATTCGTGGCAAAGTGCTTAGTATGCCAGCAGGTGAAGGCCGAGCACCAAAGGACTGCAGGTATGTTGCAGCCACTTCCCATCCCTGAATGGAAGTGGGAGCATATTACCATGGACTTCGTCACTGGATTTCCAAGAAGCCCTAGTGGAAAGGATGCAGTATGGGTCATCGTGGATCGGCTCACTAAGTCGGCTCACTTCTTGCCGTTCAGAGTCGGACAATCCACGAAAGTACTAGCCGACATGTATATACGACAGATCGTAAAATTTCATGGAGTGCCGGTTAGTATTGTATCAGATCGAGACTCGAGATTTACATCTCACTTCTGGCGAAGCATGCAAGAGAGTCTCGGTACCAGGCTCAAATTCAGTACTGCCTATCATCCTCAGACAGATGGCCAATCAGAGCGCACAATACAGATCTTGGAAGACATGCTGCGATCATGTATACTGGACTTCGGAGGATCTTGGGAAGATCATTTGCAATTAGTGGAGTTCTCCTACAATAACAGCTATCAGGCAAGCATTCAGATGGCACCTTTCGAGGCGTTGTACGGAAGGAAGTGCAGATTGCCAATATGCTGGAGCGACGTTGGCGAACGTCAAATACTGGGTCCAGAGTTGATAACGGAGACAGTGGAGAAAGTAAAACAGATTCAGAACCATCTCCGTGCAGCCTAGGATAGACAGAAGCATTGGGCAGATGCACACAGACGACCCCTGGAGTTCAAGGAAGGAGAGCATGTATTTTTGAGGATCTCGCCCACTAGAGGTACCATCAGATTCGGCAGCAGAGGCAAGTTAAGCCCAAGGTACATTGGGCCATTTGATATCTTGGAACGCATTGGTGAGGTGGCTTACCGTCTTGCATTACCTCCATCCTTAGAGGGAGTGCATGACGTATTCCACGTCTCACAACTGAGAAGATATGTGACGGACCCGAGTCATATAGTTGACCATTCTGAGATTTTGGTGGGACCTAGCCTAAGATACAATGAGCAGCCAGTGGGTATACTTGACACCAGTGAGAAGACACTGCGAGGGCAGACAATCAGACTGGTTCGAGTAGCTTGGAAACAGCACTCTCCTGGCGAATCGACCTGGGAGCGAGAAGATGTTATGCGCCAGCGTTATCCACACTTATTTGCAGAATCAGGTAAAACCTAAGCATTCTTCAATTCTGTAAAATCTTGCCTTTACAGTTTACCCTTCGATTACGAGGACGCAATCCTCTTAAGGGGGGTAGATTGTAAATACCCTAAATTTTTAGATTTTTAAAAATTAATTTTTGGGAATTAATATGCAATATTCAGGAATTTACATAGGTCCTGTGGCGATATTATAATTTTTAATTGCCAATAACTAACATTAAAATGTAATAAAAATATGATTTTATGGTGTAAAATAGAAAACTGGACTTAGGGTAATTTTTCTGGATTTATTTGGACCTCAGACCTATTTTTAAAAGCATTAAAACTATTTTCTAATTAAATTAATTAATTATTAGTTATTATTTTTATTATTATTATTATTTATTACTTTTTTTTTTTAGTTTTTGGGCCCGGCCTGGCCCAGTGGGCCGAGCCCGTTAGCACCCAGCCCAAACCGAGCCTAGCGGGTCGGGCGGGTCCGCCCAACCCGGATCCGCGCCCGACCCGACCCGCATCCCCATTCCCCCCTGTCCCCCACGCCGCCCCAAGAATTCCGCCGCCCGCCGTGTGCCCGTCGGCCACGACCTCCGCCCACGCTCCCCTCGGCCGGCTCCCTCGGCCCACGTCGTCCCCGACCTCACCCCCGCCCCCAGCCTATAAAACCCTCTCCCCTCCGGTCTCCTCCTCCCTCAAACCCCCGCCGGAGCCCTAATTCCTCCTCCCTAGCCGCCGACCACCACCCTCCAGCGCCGCCCGGAGCCCCGCCGACCACCACCCTCCAGCACCCAGCCGCCCTCTGCCGAGTCTCCTCCCCCAGGGGCCAGCAACACCAGCAGCAGCAGCACCCGCGGCTGCTTTCCCCCTCCTCCGCCCAGAGCCGAGAGCCGCCGTCCTCCCCGGGCCCATCTCCGCCGCCCTGAGCCGCCCTTCCCCGGCGAGTCTCGGTCGAAACCGTCCAGCATAGCTCCGGACACGCGGACACAGCCCTAAACCCTAGGACACAACTCAGACACAGGATTCGGACACGACAGTGTCGTGTCGGACACGAGGTAAACCCTAACTTTTTCTACTCTGTTCTGGTACTCGTAATTTCCTCCTCGTAGCTCGGAATTCGATTCCGTAAATTTCTACGCGAAGCCTGTATGACCCTCTCGGTGCCCGGATAAACCGCTCGGGGCATCGCGTCCTGTGGTGATCGCATACCGCGATCCAAAAACAGAAAAAACCAGACCCTGTTTCACCCCGGAACTGAGTGCGCCCCGCCAAACGGGACGACTTGGTCGTGTGCGGTCTTCACAGATACGTGCGCGTCGTTGATACGGACGTGTGAGATTTCGCGGAAGCAGATTCGGGTGTGCGTGCACACCGAAATCAACGCGTATCCGCGGACATCGCCCCGTATCTGACTTTTCTGCAATTCACCCTAACTTCGTGCACACACGTCAGATCGAGACGAAACTTGCGCCATCGGACTCGTAGCGATACGCTGGTCCTGTGGGTCAAGTTTGGTTCGATTCTGAGAACGTTGACGAAATCACGTGTCGTGGGCCCCACAGGCCCCGCTCGATGGGCGATTTTGTGATCGGCTCATCGGAATTCAAATCTGAAAGTTCCGTTGGGTTCGTATCAGCGTTCCTGACCTGTTGACATTAAGTTTGGTGAATTTAGAGACCGTTGACCCCGACATGTTTTTCGGTGCAAAGTGGGCCCACCGGTGGACCTCATTTTGGCCCAAAATTGCCGTTTTTGCCCTTGTCTCCAAATTGGACCCAAGGACAGGCGTTTCTAGCTGTTTGACACCTTTTGAGTATGATGATACTGTTTATTTCAGCTTTCGGAGACATCTCTGAAAATTTTCGAAACCAGGACCTAAGTGGAATTCAAACATCAGGCAAGTGCACCATGCCAAACTTGCAGTATTTATTTTTATATTTCCTATAATAACACTTTGCTGGATGTCTTGTGTAAATTCATATAAACTGTTTAAACTGCTTAACCTAGAAAACGCGTGACGTACCTAGTGTCCGATCATAGTCGGGTGCCAACACCGTACGCGGTGTTGGGTTCGTCATTTAGAGATGGATTTACGATTCCCTTACTTTTGTACTTGACCTATCAAATACCCTACAACCCAGGACACTTGACACTATCATGGACAGAATCCTCCTGAGATATTCATGGTGATTCTGTATAGGATACAGAACTTGACAGAGTTATGTTATTTATAGACTGTATGACTTGTTGCATTAGCTATAATTCCGCTGACATGGGCATGAGACGTTATGGTCATGACTTGCGTGATTACATTGGGTGGGGAGAGACACACAGGCTACAGGCTGTTTTATATATATATCTACTATTATTGTGAGGTTGTAGACTCTCCAGCAGAGCTAGACCCTTTACGTGTTATTGCTGCTACCGGCTCCCCGACACAGAGCTTGTAGCGGTCTCAGCTTGAGTACTAGTGTTGCTCTCATTTGCATATCACATAGATGGTTACTTAGTTTACCCTGCTGTTCATTTATTTATTGTACTGCTTATTCATTTGGCTTGTATTATTTGTGCCTTGCTATGTCCACTGAGGACCTGGAAAGGATTATGTTCCCAGGTTTAGCAGAGGAGCAGTACCCCGAGGTATACGGGACCGGAGCTGAAGCTATTGCTGGAATAGAACCGAACACTGAAGACGAGGTGACTGCCGAGGACTTATCCTGAGTGCCTGTTCCAGTACTCAGTACTATTTCATGTTTATCTCTTTTGTTCCTGGCCTATAGATCCAGTTATTCAGACTTAAGTCGGATTGTTTCTCCGACTGACTTGCTGTGATTATTGTTGCTACTTATTTCCATTTCATTATGCAGTTATTCTTTATCTTTATGGATGAGATTAGTGTGACTTGTTGTAGTATACCTTATTTACAGCTTAAGTACGCCCTGATGGCTCCATTAAATTGGGTTATCCATCGGTGGGTACTGCTGGCCGTTGCCACGTGTCCAGTCTCTCGATATTTTGGGACTGGGGCGTGACAGGGCTTTCGCGAAATTCGATTTGGACGAGCGTGTACGCCAAAATCAACGCGTATCCGCCGAAAAAATACCGTATCGGCTTATTCCGATACCTCATCATAACTTTGTGTGTACTTGTTGGTTCGTAACGAAACTTGTGCCATTAAATTCGCAGCGTTACGCTGGTTCTGTCACCCAAGTTTGGTTTGAATCTGAGAAAGTTGACAAAATAACGTTTTGTGGGCCCCACAGTTCCACATGATGGACGATTTCTTGATTAGCTCATCAAAATTCAATTCTGGACGTTCCATTGAGTTCGTATCATCATTTTGGACTCGTAAACACTAAGTTTGATGAATTTGGAGAACATTATCTCCGGCATATTTTTTGGTGCGAAGTGGGCCACATGTGGACCCCATTTTGACCCAAAACTGTCAATTCTACCCCTGTGTCCAAATTGGACTTATGGGTAGTTAATCCTAGCTATTTCAATTATCTTGAGAATATTGGTGATGTTTTTTTAGCATCCAGAGGTGTACGTGCAGATTCTAATTTTTCAGGGGCAGTTGACGGAGTTCAGAACCCAAGCAAGTGTACCTTGCCAAACTTGCAGTAGATCCTGTTATATTATCTGCTTGTGTTTCTTTTTATTTATATATATTCTTGTGATATTCTTGCTCAACCTAGGACCGTGAGACATTGCTTAGCGTCTGAACAAAATTTGGGTGTCGACGCCATACGCGGAGTCGTATAACGTCACTTAGAGAGTTGGTTCAACGATCATATTTTTACGTGCTTGCTTTACCAAGTATGCCATACCGTAGGACACTTGACATTATTTCATGTGAAATTTTTTTTTTGAGTTATTCATGGTGATTCTGTATAGGTTTATAGAATTCGTGATATGAGACTTGCATATTATAGAGATATCATTATGACTCGTTGTACTAGCTAGAGGTCATGATCTTGCGTGTTATGGATATGAGACGTTGTGGACATGAGACGTGAGGTTACATTGGGTGGGGATAGACACACATGCTACAGGCTGATTATGTTATATATATACTATGTTACTGGAGGTGCTTAGTCTCTATACCAGAGCTTGGCACATTTACTGGCCCTACGAGATACTACTTGCTGCTATGGGCTCCCCGACACGGAGCCTGTAGTGGTCTCATCCTGAGTACTAGTGATGCTCTCATTTGCATTTTACTTAGCTAGTTACATAGCTTGCCCTGATGATCTGTTTATATTTACTTGCTATATTTTATTTGGCTTGAGTGTTTATTGTACCTTGCTATGTCCCCTGAGGACCTGGATCCGGATTATGTCCCCAGGTGTAGACGAGGAGAGCTATCCCAAGGTTTACGGGGCAGGTGCTACTATTGGAGATGTACATTTTGTAGAGGACGAGGTTGTTCCGGAGGACTTCTCTTGAGCACACAGTATTCTCACTATTCATTATTTATGCTTAGTGTTCTTAGATATTTGATCTTGTAGTGACTTCTGGATATTGTACTTGGAGTTATTTTTTTTTCATTTTGATGATGGGTTGTTCCCCGTGACATTATTTATATTACTTTGGTTGGACAGATCATTTTTATATTATTGTGACTGGACTTGTCTCTTTGTGATTTTGTTACTTATTATGGATGAGATTAGATATATAGACTTTGACAGGTATTTGTAGACCATTTTATATGTATTATAACTTAAGTACATTCTAACGGGTCTATTAAATTGGATTTGTCCATTGGAGTTGTGCTGCTGACCATTGCCACATGGCTAGTCCCTTGGAATTTTGGGACTGGGGTGTGACAAAAGGGGGGGTGAATAGAGTATGCAGCAAAATTTAGCAATTAAAAAACTTTCTAGCAAGTTATACAAATATCATGAATGCTATATATGTGTCACAGATATAAGTATGTGTCACAGCTATAATAACAGCCTAGCAATTTTGTTGCAGGTATTTCACAGCTATCACAGTATAAGCCAAAGTAAAGTAAATAGTGAGAAGGCAAACGCAAACTCAGCAATGTATCCTGGTATCCCTCAATGTGAGGACTAATCCAGGCGGGAGGACTCTAGCTCCCAGTTGGAATCTACTATACAAATGGAACACAAGTTTTGATCCGAAGGCTTGCCGATTTCTTACAGACATGGGCTTTGATCCGAAGAGCTCGAAGACTTCAAGTGTGAAGTAGAGAACTTCTGAACAAGCTTCTGATTACAACTCTCTAAACTTCTAGATCGTACCGTACTAGCAACTAAGACTAAAGAATTGTAACTGGCTTGGGATATAAAAATAAAGACTTTTTAGAACTTGTATACCAGAAGAGAAGCGAAGATTGAAGTGAATTAATGTTTTAAAATGTGAAATCTTTTCTCTATTTATAGGATTACTCAAAGGATAGTTCGGACAGAACTCGGCCAGATTTCGTCTACAAAATATCAAAAAATAGCCATTGTATCCGAAATTGCAGGGAGACCAAGTTCCTGAACAAAACGTCCACTAAGGCCGAACTCAGGCCAAACTTAGTCCGAGTTCTGTTCCCTTAGTTCATGGTCAGAACAGAAGCTGGACTGAGTTTTGGGTCCAACTTAGCTATTTCAAGATAGTCTATTTTGAAAACAATTTAGGGTAGCCTAATTGCCAGTACGACACGGTATACAGTATATTCCTAGACTCAGTGAAATAGAAAATTATATTGCATACAGTAAATAAAGACAGACATGACGATGGAAAATAGCTCTGAACAGTTGATGTTGCAGTCATCACAGTAGCTTATATCGAGTCCAGGTCAGATCGATAAGCAAAATTGGTTCGACCATGACCAATGGGCCAACAATCTCTCCCATTTTGATAATTGATAAACCTTGACCGATATAACATCTTAATCGAACTGATTTAAAAATGAATTATACTTTTCTCACCAGATATTGTATCTTTTTCTCCCTTGTTGTCATTTAGCAAAATTTTTAGGAGAATGAAGCTCCCCCGCAAAATATGCTTACAAAAAAGACAGACAAGTGAAGAAAAAAATTGCATATATTTCACAGAAACAGAGCATTTAATTAAAAATACAGTAGCTAAATATGAATGCTAAGCGAGACAGGAAAGTTAATATACATGTAAATATAATGAAACTCAAATAGATAAACTTTTGAGTACAGCTAACTGGAAAAGTTTCACTATACACAAAGTACTATAACTGAAAATGCATAAATAAAATCTAATCATTGGAATGTAGAATACATTTTCAAGATACATAGACATAAAGTGAAAAATCCTAACTAAAACTATCTAGACTAAAACATAACAGCTAGATATCTACTCATCATCAGAAGTTATTAATTTTAAATTTTAATAAATATAATTAAAATTATTTTATGCATTACTTTCTGTATACCACGATTATCTCAGATTAGTTATAGGGGTACTGTCCCAGCTAGCGGAGGTCCACCGGGGGGACACTTAAGTTCTGTTTCGCTTTAGTCGTAGCCGTGGTGACAGACAGATCCTTTGTAAGCTTGTCTCCAAAATAATTTTTGTATATTACAAGTAATTTAATAAGATAAGATTAATATTATTGATATCTAAAATTTCTAATTCTCGACGTAAGTAGTTGAATCTATCTTCTACTAAAAGTTTAGTAAAGATATCGGCCAGTTATTTTTTGTGTCTACATATTCTAAATTAGTGTCTCCATTTTGTTGATGATCTCTAAGAAAATAATGTCGAATCTCAATGTGCTTAGTGTGTGAGTGACATACATGATTCTTAGTCAAATTAATAGTGCTAGTGTTGTCACAGTAAACAAAAATATGTGAATATTAAAAGTTTTAGTCTTCTCTAGTTTGTTTCATCCACAGAATTTGTGCACAACAACGTCCTGCTGCGATATACTCAGCCTCAGTAGTTGATAATATGACAGAATTTTGTTCCTTGCTAAACCAAGAGACTAAGGATTTACCTAAAAAAATAACATGTACCACTAGTACTTTTTATGTCTACTTTGCATCCAGTAAAATTAGCATTCGAATAACTGGTTAGGTCGAAGGACGTGGTTTTCGGTTACCATAAGCCAACAGAAGGAGTACTCTTAAGGTATCAAAATATACGCTTAACAGCGCACAAATGTGATTCCTTAGGGTTAGCTTTAAATCTTGCACAAATACAAACACTAAACATGATATCAGGGTGACTAGCAGTTAAATATAATAAACTATCGATCATACCTCGATACTTACGCGTGTCGACTGGTTTGCCTTGTTCATCTACAGCAAGCTTAGTTGAGGTTGCCATCGAAGTTCCAAGTGGCTTGGCTGACTCCAGACCAAACTTCTTTAGCATATCCTTTGTTTACTTGGCTTGGTTGATGAATGTCCCATTTGTGGTTTGACAGCTTCTACCTAAAAATATAGCACGTTGTATTGACAGCTTCTGCCTAAAAATACTTAGGTATGCTGAAATAGTTTAACATTACTCTAGCCATTTTGCTAAGAGTTCTGTTCTTACGTTCTACAACGCCATACTGTTACGGAGTTCTAGGATAAGAGAAATCGTGCAAATAACCGTGTGTGTTACAAAATTTCTCAAAGTCAGCATTTTCAAATTTGCCGCCATGATCACTTCTAATGCGAGTGATCATGAATCATTTCTTATTTTGTACCTTTTTACAAAATGTGAAGAGTTTTGACAGTGTTTTATTCTTGTGAGCAAGAAAATACACCCACGTGTATCTAGAATAATCATCTACAATTATAAATGCATACAACTTACCATTTAGACTAGCAACTCTGCTAGGTCCAAACAGATCAATATGCAATAATTGTAGAGGTCGAGTGGTACTTACATCGTTGATCAACTTAAATGTTTATTTTGTAGCTTTGTTCTTTTCACGATTGCTACATACCATATTTTTCTTGAAGGCAATCTCCGGTAAGCCTCGTACTAATTTCTTTGTGGATAATTTTGATATTGTGTCCATGTTTGCATGTCCTAGCCTCATATGCCATAGTTGATTCTCGTCATTTTTGGCGTATAGGCATCTACCTGTAGTGTTAGTATCTTCCAAAAGATAGAAAACATAGATATTATCTTCCCTAATTCCTTCAAAAATAGTACTGTCAGTTGAGCTATCAACTACAGTATATTTATCTTTAACAAAGTTAATACCATAACCATGGTCAACTAAATGACTTATGCTAAGTAGGTTATGCTTTAACTCGGTTACTAGACAAACATCTTTAATCACTGGATATGGAGCCTTACCAATATTACTGATACCTATTATATAATCTTTCAGATTGTTATCGAAGGAGACTTATCATTCTTTCTTCTTTGACAGTGTTACAAACAAAGATGCATCACCGACCATGTGCTATGAGCAACCGATATCGAGGATCCATTTGCTTCTAGAGTGGGTATGATGCTCCATCTACAAAATAATTTACAGATGAAACTTTTGGTACCCATTTCTTGTTGGCTCCTGAAAAGTTAGCTTTAGGTATCTATTCATAAATATTCAAAGCAACTAATTTCTTAACTCTATATGTAGGAGCAATATGACCAATAGTGCCATAATAATGACATCTAGCATGCTTAGTGTTAGGTGCAGTATTTTGTGCTTATTTAGTAGGTCTAGGGGTTTTGGTAGGATACTTATAGTAGAAGGCATGTCTTTGAGGATTTGTCCTCTTGGGCATAGGTATGATAGTCTTTGGTTGAACAGTATCCTTTTGGGTAAGTGACACGTGTTAGGAGAGGAAGCAGTCGTCATCGGCTATTTTCCTAACCTAATTTCCAACTTTTTGTAAGTGTCAAACAATCTATTATAATCAGTTGTTAGGACATCATTCCTAATAATCGCATTGATACTCTTCTTTTTCTCAATTTGAAAATCTTCTTGCAGTTGAGCTATGGTTTTGTCTTTCTCTTCAAGAGTGCGTGATGCTTCGTGTAATTGTAACTTGATAGAAGCTAACTCATTAGTCTCACTAGAAGGTTCAGATTCTCTAATATTTTGCTAGAAGTAGGTTTAGCCTTTCTATCTCAAGTTTGTGTTCCTTGAGTGGTCTTAGAGGTCTTGTATTTACCAAGCAACTTTCTATGATCTTCTAAGAGGTTACTAAAGGCATCACCTTGCTCATCAAATGTAAAATCATTATAGAGAGGATTAGTGGTTACCTGATCAAATTCTATTAGGCACACATTAGCAGCTTCTTGAAACTATCATCTTCTGAGTCGCTGGCCTCACTTTCTTGCCATATGATTGTGTTAGCATATTTTTGAGGTGTTGCATTCTTTGTGTACCTCTTTTCATATTTTGTAACCTTTTTTGTTGATGCTGCCGGACAGTCTTTCTTGATGTAACCCTTCTTTTTGCATCCGTAGCATACAGGCTCTTCCTCATCGTTGTTGTTCTTTGATTTTTCCTTGGGTGCTAAATCTTTGAAGTCTTACAAGTCTAGCTCATGTGTCATCATCTTCCCTATCAATGTCTCCAGCATCATTGTTGTGAGGTCGTTTCCTTCAATGATTGCTGTAGCCTTGGGGTTCTAATTCTTGGTGAGACCCCACAGTACTTTGTGAATCTTCTTATGGTTGATGTACTCCTTGCCTAGAGAGGACAGAGGATTTACAACATCGAGAAAATGAGTGGATATTTGTGTAATCGTCTCGTTTGGCTTCATCTTGAATATTTCATATTCTTGAGTCAATCTGTTTATCTTTGACTCCTTGACTTTGTTGGTTCCTTCATGGGTTACTTAGAGAAGTTTTCACACGTCGTGAGATATTGTGCATGTTGACACCCCGTTAAACTCAATCATGCCTACTGCACAAAACAAAGCGTTAATAGCACGTGCGTTAAGACTAGATTATTTTTTCTCATTATCCGTATATTTATCATGTGGTTTCTCAACCAGGTTACCATCAACAATTATACGAGCTGACTTTTTGTAGCCATCTATAACTATAAACCAAATATCAAAATCAAGAGTTTTCAGATAATAGCTCATTCGTGTCTTCCAATAAGTGTAGTTTGTTCCGTCAAACAGAGGAGGTCTGTTTGTGGATTGGCCTTCCTTCATGTTAGCCATGTGATATAAGTGACACTAAAAGTATATTTAGGCAATAAGCAAGTAAATAAAAGTTAACTAAATAATAGTAAAAATATACCTAAGCAGGATGATGATAGGTATATAATCAAATTAATAAATGCTATATGTCACGACCCGCAACAGGAATTGGGGCACGAGTATGCGGGTACGTCCAGCCTACGCCGCAGCATCGGTGGTAGAACGCTGTCTAGGTCAAGCACTATCTAAACAATCTCGCACTAGTATCCAACTCCATAAGGAGACACGGATAACACTATATAAATAAACAACATACTCAATCACATAACTACAACACGATAAGAAATCGAAAAAATAAATAAGAATACAATACAAGTCTAAACTGTAAATAATCTAACTCAACATAATCCAAGTCTCAAATAAAATTTGCCGGAGACAAATCCGGTACCAAAATAATAAGCTAAAAGAACTAACTAGATAACTAGTGATTCCGGCTAAACCTCCCGGAATTACGACTGCAATACTAAGTCCAAGACTGCAGCTACTCACCCTGTGGTCCACAAGTGTCGGATACCAGTCCTCTAGGCATAGTCTGGAAAATATTTTCCAGTCATGAAAGAGCAAAGTACATTTCTAATAGCAGTTCTACATCAATGATATAAACTATGTAGCAGTATATAGATGGAAATATACAAGATGCATGTATATGTACGAGAAATATATAATGAAGGAAATACTGGAAATACTGTAAGTAAATGCAGGAAAGGAAATAATATGTCAATGAACAAGAATAATAAGACTAAGTGTGTGAGTACTAGCTTTAACATGTGATCGGCTTGGGAACTTGATCAGGCTGGTTACATATGATTAGCTATGATTCATGTAAGGTCAAGCTAACCATTTGGTTAGCTATGATGCATGTAGAGGTGTCACGCCCCAGTCCCAAAATACCGAGGGACCGGACGCGTGATAATGGCCAGCAGCACACACCAATGGACAACCCAATTTAATGGATCCATCGGGGCATGCTTAAGCTGTAATGTAATAATAAGCAGGTCCAACAATACATATGTCAGTCTATACTACTCTCATCCATAACAGATAATTATAGATCAATGCCAGAATAAATGCAAATAGAAATGAACTAGCATATCTCAATAAAGGTGTCTCGGAGAACAATCCGAGAATAAGTCTGATACATCAATGAAATAGACTGGAAAGAAAATAACTAGAAACAGAAATAAATGAATATCTCATGCCAATACTCAGGAGAAGTCCTCTGGTCTGACCTCGTCCTCAGATGTTGGTACAGCTCCTGTATCTGCTATTGTTCCTGCTTCTGCTCCTGATAATGCTCCTGTACTGTATAACTCTAGGGGGATCTCCTCTGCTAGTCTTGGGGACAAAGTCCGGATCCAGGTCCTCAGGGGACAGCAAGGTACAGAAAATACAAGCCAAAATAAATGCAGTGTAGCAGAAAATACAATAAATAGGATAAACATGTAACCATCTAAGTGAAATGCAAGTGAGAGCATCACTAGTGCTCAGGCCGAAGCCACTACAAGCTCTGTGTCGGGGAGCCGGTAGCGATAATAAATACGTAATGTGCCTAGCTCTGCTACGAGAGTCTGAGGTCTCACAATAGTAGTAGATAGATATATGAAACAGCCTGTAGTCTGTGTGTCTCTCCCCACCCAATGTAACCACGCATATCATGACCATAACGTCTCATGTCCATGTCAAGCGCGATCATAGCTAATGCATCGTCATAAAGTATCTAAGAGTATAATGTCCATGTCCTGTATCCTATACAGAATCACCACGAATATCTTGAGAAAATCCTGTCTCATGAATAGTGTCAAGTGTCCTGGGTCATATGGTACTTGATAAGACAAGTACGAAAATAAGATGTCACGAATGTCCATCTCTAGATGACCGTACCCAACACTGCGTACAGTGTCGGCACCCGACTGATAATCGAACGCTAAGTACATCACACGGTCCTAGGTTGAGCATGCACATCACTATAATAAAGCAAGGGAAATATATAACAATACTGTAGAGTTTGGCAAGGTACACTTGCCTGATGTTTGAATGTCCACTGTCGTCCTGGTATCGGTGGATCCGGTAGGTACTACTCCGAAAGCTGTAATAAATATCACCAACAGTCTCAAAAGATATCAAACTACTAGAATTGCCTGTCCTTACGTCCAATTTGGACACAGGGGCAAAAAGGTTATTTTCGGGCCAAAGCGGGTTCCATATGTGGGCCACTTTGCACCGAAAAGCGTGTCAGGGTCAAAGGTCTCCAAATTTCTCAAACTCAGTGTCTACAAGTCAGGAACGATGATACGAACCCAACGGAACTTCCAGAATTGGATTCGGATGAGCCGATCTCAAAATCACCCGTCAAGTGGAGCCTGTGGGGCCCACGATACGTGATTTTGTCAACGTTCTCAGAATCGGACCAAACTTGGGTCACAGGACCAGCGTATTGCTACGAGTTTGATGGCACAAGTTTCGTCTCGATCCGACGTGTGTACACAAAGTTACAGCGAGTTCCAGAAAGGACGGATACGGGGTGTCGTCGGCGGATACGCGTTGATTCCGGGGTGCACGCACCTCCGAATCGACTTCTACGAAATCCCACACGTCCGTATCAACGACGCGCACATTTTGGTAAAGACCGCGTCCGACCAAGTCATCCCGTTTGGCGGGACGTACCCAGTTCCGGGGTGAATCGGGTCGTCATTTTTTCCTGTTTTTGGATCGCGGTGTGCGATCACCACAGGACGCGATGCCCCGAGCGGTTTGTCCGGGCACCGAGAGGGTCATACAGTCTACACAACGCAACTGGCGGAATTGAAAACGGAATTACGAGGTGAGAGAAAATGCTACCTGAACAGGGCCCCGTGAATCTGATTTCCTGTGTCCGAGACGTGTCCGAGACGTGTCCGAGTCGTTTACTTCGAGTCCTGCATTATGTGTCCTGTGTCCACGGTTCTGTTGCTGTGTTCGACACAAACGGTATCCTGCCGTGCTAGGGTTCAGGCGGCCAGCGGAGACTGAGTGCAATAGGTCAGGGAGTCGGCTCCGTCGTCGGTGCTGCGGCGCTGGGAAAGGAGTCGGTAGCGGGGAGGATGGGGCTCGGACACGGCGACTGAGGCGGGGAGGAGCGGCCGGAGGGTGCTGCAGGGTGATGGAGGTCGGCGGAGGCACGGGCGGAAGAGGAAGGAGGGAGGTTTAGGGTGGCGGAGAAGACCGTGGGGAATTAGGGTTTAGGTCAGGGGCTGCGGGTCAGGGGGTGCGGCGGTGATGGGGAAGCCGGTGGCGTCGTGGAGTTCGAGTCAGGGCTGCGGCGGCTCGCTGGGGGAGTCGGGGTCGGGTACGGCGGCGTTAGGGCTGGGAGAAGATGGTGGAAGAAGGAGGAAGATTGGTTGGCGGTGAGGAGAGGCGTCGCCGGCGGCGTGGTGCGGCGAGGCAGCGGCGTGGAGGAGTCGTCGAGAGGTCGTCGACGGTCGAGGGGTCGTGCAGAGGGAGACGGCGGCCGCGGGGTCGCGCTCGAGGCGGAGGAGGGGAGGTCAGCTGCTCCGGCGGGGGTAGCCGACGGCTAGATTAGGGTTAGGGTTAGGGTTAATTTGGATTTGGGGAATTTTGTGTAATTAGGGATTTTTCTCCTTTTCTTTTTCTTTCTTTGTGGAGAAAACTTAGGGAAAATATGTATTTATACAAACCAAAATTGGACTATGGTTAGACCTAGGATTTGGGCTGGGCCAACGCTCCTCGGGCTTGGCTTCGGCTCTCATGGGGATGTCGGACTTTGGCACGGATTTAATTCGGTTTAAAATCTACATGGGTCTTCAGGGTTTTAAACGGGTTTCCGGAGTCCAATAAATTCACAGAAAATTACCCTATGTCCGGTTTCCCATTTCACATCATAAAATATTATTTCTATAATATTTTAATATGAATTAACCAAAATTAAAAAATCCTTTAATTACCAACGCCTAGGTTTTAATCATCAGAAAAAATCCTAAAAATTTCCAGAAAAAAAATCCCCAATTAGTAATTCTGGAATTTAGGGGGCTTACAATCTACCCAACTTATAAAAATTTCGTCCTCGAAATTAAAATATGGTAGGGTGCTCTCTATCCAATCTCACTTGACTACAGTCTATAGGATTCTTCTCAAGTGAACATTGCGGTCTCTACCCAACTTATAATTTACCCATCTATCATCTAAGGCTATACATCCAATAAAGCTATACCCCAACTTATTTAATAATGTTATTGAATCCTCAAGTCTTTAACACCCAACACATCACCTATGATATTCCCTTAATCATTTATAAAAGGGTCATCAACAATGCGACCGGCCTGTGGGGTATATCTAGTACTGTCTATATATCAACTTATACCAAGCACGAGGTTTCGTCTTTCCGAAATAAGGGAAGACGAAGATCAATAATAAAGAGTGCAAGGGTGAGGTAATAGAATAGAAGTATCAGGATCCAGGCGTTTAACGAATTCAAATGGGATTTGTCAAGACATTTGTGGATTAAAATCCTATTATGGTAATCCTTTGTTTACATGCTCGTATTAGTACAGTTATGTAATTGATACGATATGCTCAGACATATCTAGAGGACAAGTATACTAGTCAACTATATATCTCAATCCACGTGAAGTAGTCATGCGAAGAGCGAACCAAAATGCACTAAGGTTGATCAGACCGTAATACACTAATTCTGAATAGACAATTATATTAGTGTGTCGACCCAATAATACATATGTTATGAACAAGCTTGATAAAAGGATAAGCTTGCAAAACTAGGCTATATTAGTAGCATAAGTCAAGTACAGCAAATTTAAGTACGCTAGATGATGATGAAAGGAGGTACCACTTATTTCAAGTTCACAAAGACAAAACAAAATAAGCCAATAACAAAAGACTTTATAATCTCTGCCGTTATCAATTATAAGCAAGTTCAAAATTACATATGTTAAGTCTGAGGTCACGAATCAATAGGCACGAGATAAAATAAATCTAAAAACAGAAAACTACGAAAAATTACGTGCATCAGCTACTCCATGGGTCTGTGCATCTTCTAAAGTCATAGCCAGGGCTTGTCCACGTCTTCGTAGTCGATTCCTCTGCTGTTGCTGGGCTTGCTGGAAAAGTGCTGCTTGTGGTATCAAAGGTGGTCTCGGCTGATACCCTCCTGGAGCTGGTGGTAGGACTTCTTCAACTTCCGTTGGCGGTGCTCCCAATGCTGGATGGGCTGGCCTTGGTGCTTGTAACGCTTGTTGGTTATTCATTGGTGCTCTGTCTCGACGTTCAGGGCATTCCTTCTTTAAATGCTGACTGGATCCGCAAGCTAAGCATAATTTCCTTTTGCGTCTACACTCGTTCTCTATATGGCCTCGCCTGCGACAATACGGACAGACAGGTAGTACTTACGGAGATGCTTCTAGTGGCTGGTGCATGTGAGACTTCTTTGTAACTTCTTCCTGTGGTGCTCCGGTTAGTGCTGATATGGCTGGTTGTTGAATCATCAATATTTTCTCTCGATGCTGGGTACAATCCTTGGCGAAGTGTTGGTTGGATGCGCATATTAAGCATAATCCTAACTTGTGTCTGCATTCTCTTTCAGTATGGCCTATCTTGCGACAATGTTGACAGGTAGGAAGGAATGAGGCTCTTGGTGCTGCCCTCGGTGGTGGATTCATCTGTGGTCGCTTTGCAACTCTTTCTTGTTGTGCTTGGTCTGGTGCTGATGCATACAGCCGCTTCTGGCTGGACCCTATCCTTGTGTTGCACTCCATGGGTCGCGCTGTAGTAAGAACATGCTCGTCTAAGGTAGTTGCAGTGGGGCTGATTAACTTCCGTAACTTCGAGCTAAATCTATCGATGAACTTCTCCACTTGGTTTTGCTGAGCTTCTTTCTGAACCTTCTGATGGGCTTGCATCATCGCGTAAGAACATTCGAAACATTTATTGTTCGTCCATAGCCTGCCCTTGTGGAACGGTAGGCATCGGTGGAGCTAACTGCGTCGATGGTGGAACGTCATCTTCCGGGATTCTCGAGGCATGCAGACTTGCTTGCTGTGATGATGGACCTTCACTAACTGGTGTCACTTCATCTCTGTTGGTTATCACAGCACCTTGTGGTATTTTTGGATGAGTCTCGTTGTTTGATCGTGAATCCATAACTCTGCAACCAAAATAAACAATAAGAGGCGCACAAGAATCAAGGCAGGATGCAAGTCAGGAAATAAATCTGAATCTGATATAGATATCAAGAACGTTTCAAGCAAGTGGATGAGATCCTAAAAACTTATCATATTCTTATTGCAGGCTTGTTCGGTCCCTAAGTTGAAACCGAACAATTTAGTCGTTGACCTGCATGGGCCACCACAAAAACCATGTCACGCCCCAGTCCCAAAATACCGAGGGACCGGACTCGTGATAATGGCCAGCAGCACACACCAATGGACAACCCAATTTAATGGATCCATCGGGGCATGCTTAAGCTGTAATGTAACAATAAGCAGGTCCAACAATACATATGTCAGTCTATACTACTCTCATCCATAACAGATAATCACAGATCAATGCCAGAATAAATGCAAATAGAAATGAACTAGCATATCTCAATAAAGGTGTCTCGGAGAATAATCCGAGAATAAGTCTGATACATCAATAAAATAGACTGGAAAGAAAATAACTAGAAACAGAAATAAATGAATATCTCATGCCAATACTCAGGAGAAGTCCTCTGGTCTGACCTCGTCCTCAGATGTTGGTACAGCTCCTGTATCTGCTCTTGTTCCTGCTTCTGCTCCTGATAATGCTCCTGTACTGTATAACTCTAGGGGGATCTCCTCTACTAGTCCTGGGGACAAAGTTCGGATCCAGGTCCTCAGGGGACAGCAAGGTACAGAAAATACAAGCCAAAATAAATGCAGTACAGCAGAAAATATAATAAATAGGGTAAACATGTAACCATCTAAGTGAAATGCAAGTGACAGCATCACTAGTGCTCAGGCCGAAGCCACTACAAGCTCTGTGTCGGGGAGCCGGTAGTGGTAATAAACACGTAATGTGCCTAGCTCTGCTACGAGAGTCTGAGGCCTCACAATAGTAGTAGATAGATATATGAAACAGCCTGTAGCCTGTGTGTCTCTTCCCACCCAATGTAACCACGCATATCATGACCATAACGTCTCATGTCCATGTCAAGCGCGATCATAGCTAATGCATCAAGTCATAAAGTATCTAAGAGTATAATGTCCATGTCCTGTATCCTATACAGAATCACCACGAATATCTCGAGAAAATCCTGTCTCATGAATAGTGTCAAGTGTCCTGGGTCATATGGTACTTGATAAGACAAGTACGAAAATAAGATGTCACGAATGTCCATCTCTAGATGACCGTACCCAACACTGCGTACAGTGTCGGCACCCGACTGATAATCGGACGCTAAGTACGTCACACGGTCCTAGTTTGAGCATGCATATCACTATAATAAAGCAAGGGAAATATATAACAATACTGTAGAGTTTGGCAAGGTACACTTGCCTGATGTTTGAATGTCCACTGTCGTCCTGGTATCGGTGGATCCGGTAGGTACTACTCCGAAAGCTGTAATAAATATCACCAATAGTCTCAGAAGATATCAAACTGCTAGAATTGTCTGTCCTTACGTCCAATTTGGACACAGGGGCAAAAAGGTCATTTCCGGGCCAAAGCGGGTTCCATATGTGGGCCACTTTGCACCGAAAAGTGTGTCAGGGTCAAAGGTCTCCAAATTCCTCAAACTCAGTGTCTACAAGTTAGGAACGATGATACGAACCCAACAAAATTTTCAGAATTGGATTCCGATGAGCCGATCTCAAAATCACCCGTCAAGTGGAGCCTGTGAGGCCCACGATACGTGATTTTGTCAACGTTCTCGGAATCGGACCAAACTTGGGTCACAGGACCAGCGTATTTCTACGAGTTCGATGGCACAAGTTTCGTCTCGATCCGACGTGTGTACACGAAGTTACAGTACATTCCAGAAAGGACGGATACGGGGTGTCGTCGGCGGATACGCGTTGATTCCGGGGTGCACGCACCTCCGAATCGACTTCTACGAAATCCCACACGTCCGTATCAACGACGCGCACATTTTGGTAAAGACCGCGTATGACCAAGTCGTCCCGTTTGGTGGGGCGTATCCAGTTCCGGAGTGAATCGGGTCGTCATTTTTTCCTGTTTTTGGATCGCGGTGTGCGATCACCACAGGACGCGATGTCCCGAGCGGTTTGTCCGGGCACCGAGAGGGTCATACAGTCTACGCAACGCAACTGACGGAATTGAAAACAGAATTATGAGGTGAGAGAAAACGCTACCTGAACAGGGCCCCGTGAATCTGATTTCCTGTGTCCGAGACGTGTCCGAGTCGTTTACTTCGAGTCTTGCGTCATGTGTCCTGTGTCCACGGTTCTGTTGCTGCGTCCGACACAAACGGTATCCTGCTGTGCTAGGGTTCAGGCGGCCAGCGGCGACTGAGTGCAGTAGGTCAGGGAGTCGGCTCCGTCGTCGGTGCTGCGGCGCTGGGAAAGGAGTCGGTAGCGGGGAGGATGGGGCTCGGGCACGGCGACTGAGGCGGGAAGGAGCGGCCGGAGGGTGCTGCAGGGTGATGGAGGTCGGCGGAGGCACGGGCGGAAGAGGAAGGAGGGAGGTTTAGGGTGGCGGAGAAGACCGTGGGGAATTAGGGTTTAGGTCAGGGGCTGCGGGTCAGGGGGTGCGGCGGTGATGGGGAAGCCGGTGGCGTCGTGGAGTTCGAGTCAGGGCTGCGGCGGCTCACTGGGGGAGTCGGGGTCGGGTATGGCGGCGTTAGGGCTGGGAGAAGATGGTGGAGGAAGGAGGAAGATTGGTTGGCGGTGAGGAGAGGCGTCGCCGGCGGCGTGGTGCGGCGAGGCAGCGGCGCGGAGGAGTCGTCGAGAGGTCGTCGATGGTCGAGGGGTCGTGCAGAGGGAGACGGCGGCCGCGGGGTCACGCTCGAGGCGGAGGAGGGGAGGTCAGCTGCTCCGGCGGGGGTAGCCGACGGCTAGATTAGGGTTAGGGTTAGGGTTAATTTGGATTTGGGGAATTTTGTGTAATTAGGGATTTTTCTCCTTTTCTTTTTCTTTCTTTGTGGAGAAAACTTAGGGAAAATATGTATTTGTACAAACCAAAATTGGACTATGGTTAGACCTAGGATTTGGGCTGGGCCAACGCTCCTCGGGCTTGGCTTCGGCTCTCATGGTGATGTCGGGCTTTGGCACGAATTTAATTCGGTTTAAAATCTACATGGGTCTTCAGGGCTTTAAACGGGTTTTCGGAGTCCAATAAATTCACGAAAAATTACCCTATGTCCGGTTTCCCATTTCACACCATAAAATATTATTTCCATAATATTTTAATATGAATTAACTAAAATTAAAAAATCCTTTAATTACCAATGCCTAGGTTTTAATCATCAGAAAAAATCCTAAAAATTTCCAAAAAAAATCCCCAATTAGTAATTCTGAAATTTAGGGGGCTTACAAGAGGTCAGGCTAATCACATGTAACAGCTATGAAGCATGTAAATGGTCAGGCCGCACCCGACGTGAGATGTGGGATGAGCTATGATGCATGTAGAGTTGGGTATGATCACATATCTACACTAAAATACTCTACACCCCCGACTGGTATAGTAGATCCAACCATGGTACGCTATGGCACGGGATTCCCTAGGGAGGTAGCAAATCTCCCCGGAAATCAGTGTCTGTACATGCACAAGATAACAATAAAACAAGACTTGTACAAGCTACACCATGAACAAGGAATAACATCTCATGACGAGATCCGTATATACCAATCCGTGTAACCATCGTGTCAAGAGCATGGATATTTACACTAGATACAATGAACATAGGGGATATCATAAACAAGAAGCTAATCAAAGAATGTACTCGCCTTGGTTCCTTAGCTGGTAATACCAAAGCCCAGTCCCAGAGTATCATCTGGAGGATCCAACAGTCCTATAGACATATCATAAATGTAACATTGTATCAGATGCTACACTAACACAACACAAATACATGAACTCAGGGGCTCTGCCAGGTATGGCACTGGTCAACTAGGATAATCTAGTAGATAGACACATAAAACACATTACACCTATTTTTAGCTAACATTAATACTTACAATATATATACATGCACCAATTTAAATACATTTATAATATATATATATATATATATATATATATATATATATATATATATATATATATATATATATATATATATATATATATATTTATATTTATATATATGTACCATTTAATCACATATCTAATTTATACTAGTTGAACAATATATATGTATACTCATATATATGCCAAAAATATATTTTAATATATATATATATTGTCAATGTTATTATTATAATATATTAATACTAATACACCAAATTAAATGCATATACAATATATATATATATATGTACCATTTAATTACATGTATAATATATACATTAGTTGAACAATGTATATATACCACATATATCAATTTTAAAAATATACTAAGTGTATATACAAATACATATATATATATATATATACCAATTAATAAATACATACATATACTAAATATATATATACATATATACCAATTATATATTGAAAATATACTAAGTATATACAATATATATATATATATATATATATATATATATATATATATATATATATATATATATATATATATATATATATATATATATATATATATATATACATATACATATACATATACCAATAATACATATACTAAAATAAGTATTTATATATATATACCAATTATATTAAATATATACATATACATATACATGTATACCAGTTATATTAAATGTACACATACATATACATATTAAATATACTAGTTATACACATACACATATACACATGTACGCACACATATACGTATATACACATATATACGTACACATATATATCTATACGTATACACATACACACATATGCGTACACATACACCTACACACACATATATATGTATATACGTATACACACAAATACATATTACAAGTATATACACTAAAAGAGGGAAGAGGGAAGGGCCTCACAGGGGGGGTGGAGCTCGGTTGTGGGCCGCCGGGCTGCAGCAGGAGGCCGAGGCGGGGGAGGCTGATCGAGGAGGAGGTTGGCTGTACGGTGTGCTCGGGTTGGCCGCCGGAGGGAAAAGCTGCTGATGGTGGTGGAGCTGGTTCGGTTTGGCCGGAGGTGGCTCGTGGAGGCTGGTGCAGGCCGGATGACCGGAGTAGGGAGTAGAGAGGAGGTTGCAGGAATGTCGGGGGTCGGCTCGAGATGATCGGAGCGGGGTGGCGTTCGTGTGGTGGTGGTGATGATTGACTCCGGTGTGGAGAGGGCTCAACCGGAGTAGGGAGTCGAGTGGCTCGAGGTTGCCGGTGAAGGAGCTAAGAGGAGGAGGAGCAGTCGGGGTCGGGGTTGGCTCGTGGCCGGAGTAGGGAATGCGGTGGTGGATCGGGTGGTGGTGCGGCTCGATATGGGGAGGAGAGGATGCAGCATAGTGGTCGACGGGGAAGATGAAGTTGAGGGTGGTGGAGATGCGTATTGGAGGAGGCCGACATCTCGTCGAGTGCAGGAGGTCGGAGTAGCAGTTCAGCGGGGAGATCGCCGAATGTCGAGGGTGCAGGGAGTGTAGGTCGGGCTGGCCGGGAGCGGAGTATCGATGGTGGTGGAGGAGGCTTGAGGTCGGGAAGAGGCCCGGGGTGCTGGCCGGAGTTGGCCGAGTAAACGCCGGGGTAAAAACTGCTGATGGAAGATGAGCAGCGGTGCTCGGCCGGGCCGGGGTCGGGATCGGAGCTCGGGGAAGAATGCCCGGGTGAACAGTACAATGGGTGAAGATTTCCCCCTCTTTTTATTAAATTCAAAAGCAAGGAGAAGGAGAAGAAAGGAAGAAGAAGAAGAAGAAGAAGAGAAGAAGAAGAAGAAGGAAAAAGGAAAATGAAAATTTGGTTGGCTGTGTGTGTAGGGAGGGAGGAGAGAGAGAGTGAGGTTTTCAATGCTCCTTGAAATTAGGGCTGCATTGGGAAATTGGGAGAAGGAGACACTTTATAGGAGAAGTGATGAGAGATGTGTGGTGATGATGAGCCCCCATTTTGAATGGGTGGCCAGGATTCGATATGGAGAAAAATGAGGGGGGTTGTTTTCTTCATTTGGCTAAACCAATAGGATGGTGACACCTCGTTGAAATTTTGCAATTAAGCCCCCAATAATTAGGAAATTGCACAGGAGTGGGTCACTGGATTTAATTAATTAAAATTAGATACGATTGGCGTTCTAAATTAATTAGGAGCACGTGGGGCCAAAATTAGGTCGGGTCATCAATATCATTAATGAAGAAGACTCAGAACAGAATATTATCCTAATTTGGGTCACACGAAAAATAGGCCAAGATTGCCTCCAATTTCGATTGGAACGCACAACGATACAAAATTGGAATTTATTTAGAATTTAAATAAACGTCCGCGACGATTATTGTGCAGCTAAAATGAAGCACAAGAGAGCATAATTATGAGTTACAAAAATGGCAGAATGGAAGGCGGGCACGTCTAGGGCAAGGTTGTGAAATTTGTTGGAAGGCAAAAGCTAGGGTAGTGCTCCAAATATCGAAGCAACAACAATGCACAATAATTAAATAAATTACGGTAATTAATTACGACATCCAATAATTAAAATTCTAATTAATACAATTAACACGTAATCCTATAATTCGGACATGTGTTCGTCTAATGGGCTTCTAGGTCAAGTCTACCAGCTCAGACATTAATGAACACTGAATATAATATTTAATACACCTCTCATACAATTATTTAAATTAAATACACATATCGAGAAATTATTTAATATAAATACAATAATATTATTAATATATAAAAAGTCAAAAATATCCCTATTTTCAGAATGTGGTAGTACACTATAAACCTGCTCTAATACCAATTGTAGGAGCAATTAGGATCAGAAACCAATTTATAGAGCTCATTCTCTTATACCAATTGTTGGAGCAATTGGTATGAGCAAATAATACATGTATATTGAGCAACCTGCTCTGATACCAATTATAGGAGCAATTGGTATGAGCAAATAATACATGTATATTGAGCAACCCGCTTTGATACCAATTGTAGGATCAAAATATAATAAAATATACTCTAGGAGGTGAATAGAGTATGCAGCAGAATTTAGCAATTAAAAAACTTTCTAGCAAGTTATACAAGTATCATGACTGTTATATATGTGTCACAGATATAAGTATGTGTCACAGTTATAATAACAGTCTAGCAATTATATTGCAGGTATGTCACAACTATCACAGTATAAGCCAAAGTAAAGTAAAGAGTGAGAAGGCAAACGCAAACACAGGGATGTATCCTGGTATCCCTCAATGTGAGGACTAATCCAGGCGGGAGGACTCTAGCTCCCAGTTGGAATACACTATACGAATGAAACACAAGCTTTGATCTAAAGGCTTGCCGACTTCTTACAGACACGAGCTTTGATCCGAAGAGCTCGAAGACTTCTTACAGACACGAGCTTTGATCCAAAGATCTCGAAGACTTCAAGTGTGAAGTAGAGAACTTATGAACAAGCTTCTGATTACAACTCTCTGAACTTCTAGATCGTACCGTACTGACAACTAAGACTAAAGAATTGTGACTGGCTTGGGATGTGAACATGAAGGCTTTTTAGAACTCGTATACCAGAAGAGAAGAGAAGATTGAAAGTGAATTGATGTTTTGAAATGTGAAATCTCTTCTCTATTTATAGGATTACTCAAAGGAGAGTTCGAACAGAACTCGGCCAGAGTTCGTCTGCAAAATATCAAAAAAATAGCCGTTGTATCCGAAACTGCAGGGAGACTAAGTTTTTGAACAAAACGTCCACTAAGGCCGAACTCGGGCCGAACTCGGTCAGAGTTCTGTTCACTTAGTTCAGGGTCAGAACAGAAACTGGGCTGAGTTTTGGGTCCAACTTAGCTATTTCAAGATAGGCTATTTTGAAAACAATATAGGGTAGCCTAATTGCCAGTACGACACAGGGTACAATATATTTCTAGACTCAATGAAATGGAAAATTACATTGTATACAGAAAATAAAGACAGACATGATGACTGGAAGCAGCTCTGAACAATTTATGTTGCAGTCGTCGCAGTAGCTTATATCGAGTCTAGGTTAGATCGATTATCAAAATCGGTTCGACCATGACCAATGGGCCAACAGTGACATCAGATTACAGAGAGCCCCTTAGAACTTTGATTGTATCCTCCTTTTCTTTTTGGTAAAATCAGGGACGACCCTGGTCCAGGGTAGCCAGGGCAACCACTCAGGACCCCATGGACCAAGTGGGTCCCAAAAAAATTTAATTTAAATATATAAATAATTTTGTACCAAAATTAGAACTAATACGTACCATGGGCTTTTTCTTATCATAAATCAATTATGGTGTAGTGGTTATTATATTAGACTTGCACCCAAAGAGATTCCTAGTTCAAATCTTGGTGGAGACATTATTTTTATTTATTTATTTATTTATTTTTTTATATTATGTATGAAGGCCTTATTTTAAAAGTTTGTTTCGGTCCCATGAGTTCAGGGTCGGCCCTGGGTAAAATATGTCCTGAAAGTTCTTTAGTAAGCATTTGAGTGACAATTTGTCTTCCTAAAACTGCTCTCTGATGTGGACTTCAGAGCCAGCACTACTTGCATCATAATAGTCAGCACAACACTTCTGAAGGTCAGGTTTTGATAGGACCTTCTCATTGTCTAACATGTAACTGGAGAATTCTTATATTTCCTTCTTTTATCTGAACATATGACACTAACCAGAGAAGCTGGGATATGGTTTTTCAATTTGGCTTGCTGATCCTTGAGATCATTACTGGTCGATCACAGGGTGATGAAGGCAATGTGAAGCCATTGGTGGGCTGGGGTGGACTTCAGCCCATCCAATTTTTTGGGAGATGGAAGTGGGATAGACTCCAGTCAAACTAAAAAATTGAGAGATTGCGATGGTCGATGATCGTAAGTATAAAACTTGGAAATTGGGAGATGGAATGAACTAAGACATTGGATTTAGATGAGTTGCGACAATCGAACTGCACCGCGCGTGCAGTACATAGTAACTACGGATGGACCGTCCTGAAATGTTGAATAATGTGTGCTGTTGTAGACGGTAAGCGCTACGCAAATTTATTTTTCTGAAACTTTTCTACCGTCTGAATTCCTGCACCCTCGACGAGTACTGTTACATCGTGGATTCTCTGTTGATGGTGAAAGATGATACCCAAGGTTCTTAGTGTTTGAATTTATGTCTAAAAGAATCTGATTTGTGTATTCGATGGACAAGAGGGTGGATGCTGATCTTGGAGATAGTTATGACTTGAGAGAGCTTAAAATTCTTCTTGTGGGGGCAAGATTGTGCACCAGAGTTGGCAATAAAAGACTGATTTCTATTCCACAGATACTCCTGTATCTCCAATGAAAGGTGGAAACTATAGGCTTCCATCAATCTAGTTTTTTTTACTAGGGGAAACTTACTCGGAAAAAGTGTCATTAGTTGATTGAATAAATATAACAAATGAAAGTCAGGAAGTGCTTGGCAAGGTTTTCTTAGTTGAATTTGTAAGTCTTTTTTGCTGTTGCAGTTTATTTCTCTTGTATATCGAAACAGTAAAGCAAAATGTTTGCATCAATTAGAACATTTATATGCTTTACTGAATAAAAATGTTAGTAATAAGGAAGGAAAAACCAGTGGAAGTTAAATTTGTCTTTCAATTCGGTAATGAGATTTTTTTGCAATAAAACCAAGTTTCTCATATTTTCAGTACAGGGAGCAAGTTACTTTACATAAGATGAGATTCTTTTAAGTACAGTTTGATCAATTAATGTCCTTCTCTGTTGGTACAACTTCAATTATGCATTATGGAATACTAGATAAAGTCTGCTGCTGTGGATCATTTAGTGAACTTTGTTGGGAATCGAATACGTCCTGCAAGCGTTCCGACATCGTGTCTAAGAATGCCCGCAGCATAAACTTTAGGTCAATCCACCTGAGATAACAAATTCCTGTCTAACAAGCACTAAGCATAGATAAAGACAAGTATATGGCGGTGACTATGTCACCTGAACAAATCACAACCTTTATAACTCAGATAAAATTACAAGATTGACAAAATCAATGTTGAACCATTTGTCCTAATAGATTCAACCTCCTCACCACACTCAAGAAGAAAAGAAAAATATTACAATCGAAATCACTCACCAACCTGTAGCAATCTCCCTGAGAGAATGCGACGACTCCTCGATCAGATCTCTTCCTTTTGTCTTGGATGACGAAGTCCTAAGAGTAAAGCACAGACTTTTTCTTAGATTTTTTGTAGACGAGTACCCCGAATCTCTAACTTGTGCTATGTTTTGTGCCTCCACCCTCCTCCTATATTTATAGGATGAGAAATCCTATTTTAGGTCATAATATGATTTCCTAAATAAAAAACCTTAAAATAAGAATCCTACTCCAACTAAAAGAGCCCAACACCAATTATGGACGTCCAATGTCACGCCCCAGTCCCAAAACACATAGGACTAGGAACACACGTAAGCATGCCAGTATATGAAAACTCTAATATATGAATACCATCATACACACGTAGATTGTAATATGAATATAAACTCACATGTGGTATATATAGTGTCACAAGTCACAGATATACTAAACTCATCCACACAACAAGTCATAGTAAAGAAATAACTAAACTAGAATAATGAGTCTGAATAATCAAAAATAATAGTCGGGTGGAGACAAATCCACTACCGATGACTATATCAAACTAGAATGAGAGAGGAGGGTAATCTCCAATATAAAGTAAAGTGATGACATAAGTGTATCAGCTAAGAAGATCCATCGCTAGATATAATCAATGATGCTCCGAAGGTAAGACCTCCTCGGAAGAGATAAGTAGTAAGTTCTGATCCGTGCTCCTGCGAATAGTCATGAACATCTACACCTTGAAAGGGACCAGGTCCTCAGAGGAACGTAACAAGATACATAGAAGCATGCCAATTTGAATACAATAAACATGCATAATGTTTAAAAATATATAAGTACGCTGTACAAGATAATCTATATGAATGCAAATAAGGACAACTTTTTGACGTATGGGCAAGGGTAGGCTACTCGATCTAAGCCTCACAACTCACACACCCGTCAGGGGACATCAGAAATCGTCATACCTCGGGGGTAGCGACCAGCGCGACTCTACAGAAATTGACATACCTCGGGGGTAGCGACCAGCGCGACACACGCCCGTAGTGCGAGCTATATACTACGGTTTACCAGAGTGGTTAAAGTCCATACGCCTACTGATTGTCCTCTCATGATACTAAGTGTCATGTGTGTGTCAACATATCTAATATATAGTAATGACTGAAAGAAACTACACATGCAATGAATATACAGAAATACAATAAATATACAGAAATATAATAAGCATGCAAAGTACTGTAAGCAATTTGGCAAGGTATCTTGCCTGGTAAGAAAGCTGCAAAGTGTAACGTCCAGGAGTCAAGCACACAATATCAGAAGCTACGGCCTCAGAATGAACGTCTCCGGATGCTGAAATAAACATCACCAACGTTCCCAGAATAAGCGATATAGCTAGAAAATACTACCCTTTCGTCCAATTTGGACACAGGGGCAAAACAGTAATTTTGGATCAAAGTGGGGTCCACGTGTGGCCCATTTTGCACCGAAAAGCGTGCCAAAGGTAACGGTCTCTAAATGGAATAAATTATAGGTCAAACGAACTCTAAATGTCAGTACGAACTCAACGGTATATCCAAATATGGATTCCGATGAGCCGAACATAATTTTGCCCAAAAAGTCAACCGTAGGGCCCGCCAATAGGCGACTTGGTCAACTGTCTCAGAATTGTATGAAATTTTGGTCACAGGACCAGCGCGATACCACGAGTCCAGTGGCATAAGTTTCGTCGCATTCTGACGAGCGTGTACTAAATGGCGCAGGGTTTTACAAAAGTTGTGATACGGGAAATTTTTGTGGATACGGGCTGATTCCGACGCACACACATGTCCAAATCAGTTTTCGCGAAAGCCCACACGTCTGGGTATACTATGCGCACCTTTCGGTGTACTTGGTACATGACGGGGAGGTCCCGTTTGGCGGAGCACGCTCCGTATCACAAGTTTTGGAAGTTGGAAAAACGGGTTTTTAGTGATTTTTAACCTAATTTAGTTTTGCATATAGCATCAAATAAATAATATAATTAATAAAAAATAATCTAGGTTAGGTGGTCTTCACATAGCAAGAAGAAAATCTAAATTCAGATCTCTGTGGTGGGAGATACGAGTCCTTGAACATGGGTCATCGCAACAGAATTTCTGAAATTAAATGACGTAGTTTTTTTCGACTTGGTGTCAATTTTTACCTAGGTTTGCGCGCTGCACGATGGAAACTAATCTACGGGATTGGAAGAGGGATAGGTCGGGATCATACCGGTGAAGACGGAATCGAGTTTGGTCGAGCGATGGAACAGAAATCGGGACGTGAACATGGGTAAGTTGCTGACAGATTCTCCGCGGCGCGCGCTTGGCGTGGTGTGCGGCCGGCGGCTCCGGCGAACGACGACAGGTCTGGGTGGTCGGCGGTCGGCGGCGGGCTCTGGTGGTCGGCGCGGTCGAGGGGGTTGAGGTGGAACTTAGGGTTAGGGTTTGAACAATGGATATATATATATATATATATATATATATATATATATATATATATATATATATATATATATATATATATATATATATATATATATATATATATGGAAAGGGGGGGAGAACGCTTCCGCGCGGGTTTGCTGAGGCTTTGCCGCTGCTGTTTGGTTTTTACTAGGGGGGTTTAACGGGTGTGGGCCGGGTAGGAAAGTAAGGGTTTGGGTTTTGATTAAATTCATTTTCTTTTCTTTTTCCTTATTCCTTTTTCTAATTTCATTTCTTTCTTTTCTCTTATATTTATTAACATTATTATTATTACTAATAATAATAATATCATTATTATTATTATTATTAATATTATTATTATTACTATTACACTATTTATTACTATTTCTTTTATTCTTTTCTATTAATAAACTTTATATATATATATATATAATTCTAGGAATTTATATTGGTGCATACAATTAATCCAACTGTCCACAAGGTCACCTACATGAAAATAATTAAGGTAAAATATTAATAGCTTCGTAAATCCTCTATTGCACAAACACCTAGAAATAAAAATTCTAAAAATTCTATTTCTTTTAATTACCTAATAATTACTATAAATTAATTAAATAATTAATTAAATAATTAATACGGTTTAAAAATTAGGGGTTTTACATCCAAATATGGTCAAATTAAATATTTGATACAAATTTGAAATATAATCAAATCTAACATTTAATGTAGATTTTTAAATTATATCAAATCAAATCTTTGACAATATTTGGGCTCCAAAATTCACCAAATTCAGACTGGACCCCAATAATCTCTCCCTCCAGTCTGATGAGAGGGTGTTGACCCCATGGCTTCTCAACTTGACTCGATGCATGTCGTCCAGCGACAGAGTTCCTGCTCCCGCATGCCATCGATCGTCGATTCTCCGAGTTGCTTTACATCTTCCTTCATCTCTAGCTCCTCGACCGTCATGTCGACGCTAGCTGCCATTCGTAGCACCTTTTGTACCACTGGGATCCTGCCAACATCAATGACACGGCTGAGACCAAAGTTTTCTGACTATCAGCCTCACCGTGAGTCTTGGCTGCATGTGTCACGCCCCAGTCCCAAAATACCAAGAGACTGAATGCGTGGCAATGGCCAGCAGCACGCACCGATGGACAACCCAATTTAATGGATCCATCAGGGCATGCTTAAGCTGTAGTCTAACAGGAAATAGAATAATTATTACAAGTCACAGACTATTCTAATCTCATCCACAACAGATAATCACATATCAAAGCCAGAATAAATGCAAGAGAAGTTAAACTAGCATATATCAATAAGAGTGTCTCGGGGAACAACCCGAGAATATGTCTGGTACATCGAATGCAAATAGACAGGAAATAAATTAACTGTAAATAGAAATACTGAGTATATGAAGCCGGTACTCAGGAGAAGTCTTCTGTCACGATCTCGTCCTCAGGTTCCTGTTCTGTTCCGAGAAGTGCTCCTGTTCCGTACACCTCGGGGTAGATCTCTTCGGCTATACCTGGGGACATAGTCCATTCCAGGTCCTCAGGGGACATAACAAGGTACAGAAAATACAAGCCAAAATAAATGCAGTGCAGCAATAAATAAAACCATAGGGTAACTATATAACCAGCTAAGTGATATGCAAGTTGAGAGTTTTAGTCATACTCAGGCTGAGGCTACTACAGGATCAGTGTCGGAGAAACCCATAGCAGTATTTTCTCGAAGGGCCAGAACTGGTGCCATAGCTCTGTGTCAGAGACTAAGACACATCCAGATGTCAATATATATAATATAATCAACCTTTGTTATGGTAATACTCTCCCCACCCAATGAAATCTCACGTCTCATGTCCATGACATGCAGGATCAAAGCTAATACAACAAGTCAGGATATAAACTAAGCATGTAAACTGTATATGTCATGAATATGTATCCTATACGGAATTACCATGTATATCTCAGGGAAATTCCGTCACATGAATAGTGTCAGGTGTCCTGGATTGAGCAGTTAAACAAGTTTACATATGAATCTACAAGAAATCAAGTAAAATACTATAACAGGATTTACTGCGAGTTGACAAGCTCTATGTTCCCACTGATGCAAAATTAATCCAAGAAAATATATAGCAAGCTGCAGGGTTTGGCAAGGTACACTTGCATGCGGTTCTGGTTCCAATTGCTGCTCTGACTTCAGCTGGAATTGCAGGAGGTACTCCGGTTGCTGAAATAAACATCACCATCATATCCAAAAAATATCAATCAGCTAGAAACGCCTGTCCTTGGGTCCAATTTGGAGATAAGGGCAAAAACGGTAATTTCGGGTCAAAACGGGGTCACATGTGGGCCCCACTTTGCACCGAAAAACGTGTCAGGGTCAAAGGTCTCCAAAATTACCAAACTTAGTGTTAACAGTTCAGGAACGATGATACGAACCCAACAGAACTTCCAGAATTGGATTTCGGTGAGCCGATCACAAAATCGCCCGTCGAACGGGGCCTGTGGGGCCCACGACATGCGATTTCGTTAACGTTCTCAGAATCGAACCAAACTTGGGTCACAGGACCAGCGTATCGCTACGAGTCTGATGGCGCAAGTTTCGTTTCAATCCGACATGTGTACACAAAGTTAGGGTAAAATACAGAAAAGTCGGATACGGGGCGAAGTCCGCGAATACGCGTTGATCCCGGTGTGTACGCACATCCGAATCAGCTTCTGCAAAATCCCATACGTCCGTATCGACGACGTGCACGTATCTGTGAAGACCGCGCATGACCAAGTCGTCCCGTTTGGCGGGGCGTACCCAGTTCCGGGGTGAATTGGGGCGTTGTTTTTCCTGTTTTTGGATCGCGGTGTACGATCACCACAGGACGCGATGCCCCGAGCGGTTTGTCCGGGCACCGAGAGGGTCATACAGGCTTCGCAACGCAATTTACGGAATCAAAATCAGAGCTACGAGCAAGAAGTTACAAGTACCTGAACTGGGCTCCTCAGAAATCGGGTTCACCGTGTCCGACACGACACAGGACACTGTGTCCTGTGTCCAAGCCGTGTCCGGCTGACACGAGCTAGGGTTAGGGTTAGGGTTAGGGTTTGCTGGCCAGCGGAGCTGTGGCGGAGGGCGGTCGGGTTGCGACGGAGGGGGCCGGGGGCAGCGCGGCGAGGAGGTCGGACGGCGGCGCTGGCTGACGGCGGCGGCGCCGGAGCGGGCTCGGGTGCTGCTGTGTGCTGGCCGGAGAGAGGAGGGGAGGAAGGAGGAGAAGAAGCTGGGGACTCGGGGAGACGGTGGGCTGGCGTCGACGGCGGGCTGTGCAGCGGTGGATGTCACCCCCCAGTCCCAAAATATCGAGGGACTGGACACGTGGCAATGGCCAACAGCACGCACCGATGGACAACCCAATTTAATGGATCCATCAGGGCATGCTTAAGCTGTAGTCTAGCAGTACTATGTTACAAGTCTCAGGTATTTCTAATCTCATCCACAGAATAAACACAGATTAATTGCCAGAAATAATGCAATGGAAATAAATAAGCAATATCAAATAAGTGTCTCGGGAAACAAATCCGAGAATTATTCTGTTACATTTAAGGAAAAGACAGGAAATAAAATGCGGAAAAAATGGAAATACTGAGTAGATGAAGCCGGTGCTCAGGAGAAATCTTCGGCCACTATCTCGTCTTCGGTTCCTGGTTCTGTTTCGAGAAGTGCTCCGGTTCCGTACACCTCTGGGTAGTTTTCTTCAGCTGTACCTGGGGACATCATCCATTCCAGGTCCTCAGAGGACATAACAAGGTACAGAAAATAAAAGCCAAAATATATGGAGTGCAGCGATAAATGAAACAACAGGGTAAACTATATAACCGCTATATTTGTCGACTCAGTGAACCTGTTACCGATCGCCTATGCGTTCATGACTCCGCTGCACTCGGACAATCTGTGCGACTCTGTGGCTTAGAACTCTTGCCGCCAGCCAATGAACCATGGCCTTGCACGGGCGTGGATCACGCTCGTGCGGCATCACGTCCGGATGGGTTAAGCGATCATTCCGCGGGAGCGCTGGCGAGGGTGATTCCCGCCTAGCGGGAATGGCCGATTGCCTGCGGGAGATCGGGGCGTGACAGTCATTGCACCCAAGTTTTCTTGGACGCGCAGTTTATATAACAGTTAAAATATATAAACTAATAAGCATAAATAAGATGCATGCAACATATGGAATATAAATTACAGTACAATGGCAAGGTATACTTGCCTGGCAAGAAAGCTGTGTAGTACCAATAACCTGCTCCTGAAGTCACGCAGAACAATCCAATATCCTATATACATATAATATAATACAATATAACATCAGCCATTACACTAGCACATACACAACCATAAATATATTGTGCTCAGAGGGTACGCTAGGGGTGATACTGGTCAACTAACATGGTCAATTGCGCGTCTAATTATGCGGGTGTCACATCTTCAAAATGCTGTATCAAAATCAGACAATCAACTAACATGTGTCTAAGCCAGTACGTTAATGTACGCAAGGCGGTCAACTGGCAATCCTCAGGGTTACATGATCAATACAGGATATCCGTAATTATACTAGGGTCATGTAGTATATATATACATATGTCATAACTATTACTAGCATATAATTACTTATATAATACATCAATATATATATATATATATATATATATATATCAATTTAATTATAATACGCATACGTGTACGCATACAAGTCATTGGGTTCACCGACACGGTCTGAAACCAACCAACTAAACTGAACCAATGTGCTAAACTAGATGTTATTCACACAAGCACGCATAAAATAAAAGAAGAGGGACAGGTTCGAACCTCGGGGTTAGCGTGCACGGCACGGGGATCGGGGGTGATTGCTGCAGGTTATCTTCGGCTAGAGTGACGAGTCCATGATGATGACGATGATATCGATGTTGATGATGATGACAAGGGTGATAATGATTGAGGTTATGATGATGATGATGATGATGATGGGGATGATTAGGGTTATGCTGATTATGATGATGATAAAGATTATGATGATGGGGATGATTAAGGTTATGATGATTATGATAATGATGATTAATGGTGATGATGGGGTGATGATGATGATAATGATTGGAGATGATGATGATGGTGACGACGATGAGGTTATGATGATGATTGGTGTCGAGGTGGTCGTGGAAGGGATGAGGGAAGTGGGGGCTCCGACGAGGGGATGACAGGGAAGAGGGGAGAATGGGGTGGTTGCTGGGAGCAGTGGCCGGGGAAGAGAGGTGAACAGTGGTGGTGACTGGGAGCAGTGGCCGGGGAAGTCGGGATGGCCGGGCTTCGGAGGGGATGGAAAGGTGGTTCAGCAGCAGGTCGTGGCAGCTGTGGAGGTCGAGGAGGGTCCGGTGGTGATTAAGTCATCATGGGCTGATGGATGGCCGTGGTGGAGGAGGCCTTGCTCAGGAGAGGAGGAGTGGTGGAGTCGAGTGGTGAGGCGGTTTGTGAGGTCGAGGTCGACCAGGTGGTGGTACAACCGGGTGAGGTCGTGGTGGTTGCGGCACTCAGGCGAAGAGAAGGTGGCGTACAGGCGGGTCGAGGTGGGCTCCTGCCGGCGGGTCTGCTCCGGTCGTTCTGAGGAAGGGGATGAACAGGAAGGGAGGAAAGGGGGAGGTCGGCTAGGTCTAGTTTTAGGTATAGGTGAAAAAGAAAATAAAGAAAGGAAAAGAAAAGTTATAATATATATGTAGAAAGTAGGGTTTTGGGGTTGACCGAGGGGATTGGGCTTGGTCAACATCCTTGGGGTTGGGCCTTGGTTTGACATGGGGATGTTTGGAGGGCTATAATTTGCATTGTTTAAAATGCAAGGCTAGGGTAAATGAGAGCGATGTTTGTGTGTTTGCACATTCCAAAAATTATGGGAAAATTCATATGAAGAAGAAATAGGTTTCTTCATATACTGTGTCCAATGGTGTGGACACCTTAATGCATTTTTGCATAAAAGCGCACAACAATTAGAAAATTGCATAAAGATGGAAATTGGATTAATTACTTAAAATTAATGCACAAGGTGTTCTAAAATTAATTAGAAGTACATGGGGCTAAAATTAGGTGGGACACAAGTATCATGGACATAGAGAACTTAGAATAGAATATTATCATAAATTAGGTTGCACAAAATGGGTCAAGATTGTGTCTCCAATTTTGATTAGAACGTACAAGGATACAAAGTTGAATTTATTTAGAATTAAATAATAACATCCGTGACGAATATTGTGTGACTAAGATGTAGCACAAGAGAGCATAATTATAAGTTACACAAAGGTCAGAATGGAAGATGGGCACGTCTAGGACAAGGATGTAAAATTTGTTGGAAGGCAATGGCTGGTGTAGTGCTCCAATTATGGAAGCAACGGTAAGGTGCACTAAGTGATATAAATATTGTATAATTAAATAAAATGCCATATTCTATTTCTAATTTGATTCAAACTAACCCTAGTCTCTCTATCTAAGCCAAGCCTAATTTTGGGTGAGGGAGTTTACAATCTACCCAACTTAAAATAATTTTGTCTTCGAAATTAAAATAAGGCATAATTCTCTAAATTATTCACATTCGTATATAAGGCAAGTCAATCGCGATCTCTTCCAAAATTTTAATTTTAATTTTAATTTTCATTATCAACATTTCAAATAGGTAATCCAACAATCAAAATTTAACTTTTAATTCAAATCATCAAATTTGGAATTCAATCCGTCAATGTTCATGTTTAGAGTTCTATTTATTTTCCTCAAGATTTAAATTGATGATTCAACCTTCAGTTTTCAAAATTTAAATCATGTGCTTAAAGTATAAACATTTGGTCCGCAATATCAAGAATAAATTTTTATTAAATCCTCATCATCTTAATCATTCTTCTAAAATTCTCAACATTTAAAATGACTTAATCTCTCAATCTAATCTTACTTGATCACAATCTAAAAGAATTTACCTCAAGTTAACAATGCAACTTCTACCCAACTTAGAATTTACCCATCTATCACATAAGGCTATACATTTAAGAAAAATATTCCTCAAATTATTTAATCATGTTATTCAATCCTCAAAGTTTTAACACCAAATGTATCACCTATGATATGCCCTCAATTACAAAAGATAGTCAGCAAATAATGCGGTTGGCCTATAGGGTATATCTAGTACTCTCTGTGTATCAAACTTATACCAAGCACGAGCGTTCGTCTTTCCGAAATAGGGGAAGACGGAGAGTAATAATAAAGAATTCAAGTAGAAGGTGATAGATTACAAGTATGGAGATCAAGGCGATTAGAGAATTCAAAAGGGAATTGTCAAGGCAGTTGTGGATTGAAATCCTATTTTGATAAATTCCTATTCACATGCTCATATCAGTACAGTTATGTACCTGATATGATATGCTCGAAGTTTTCTAAGGGCAAGTATATGCGTCTACTAGTCAACTATATATCTCAATCCACGTAAAGTAGTCATGCGAAGAGCGAACCAAGCGTACTATGGTTAGCTAGACCATAATACACTGATTCTGATTTAGACAATGTATTAGTATGGGCCCCGCAATAATACATATGTCATGAACAAGCTCGATAAAGAATAAGCTTGTAAAACTAGGCTATAATAGCAGCATAAGTCAAGGTAGCACATAAAATATAAATACGCTGGGTTATAATGAAAGAAGTTACAAAATAATTCAAGTTTACCAAGAAGATGAGACTCATCTGGTGTTGTGCCTCTATAGTTGCCATACTAACTCCTTATCTAAGTCTCTAGTCGGCCAAATGGGGGTATGGGCCTCTAGGTTCTACAGTCTGGATAAACACTATTGTCTTATGCTAGTATACAGTTAATGTCATTCAGTTATACTTCATTAATAGGTCAAAAGGACTATGTGTTACTAGGTTGTGAGGTATACTATCCAACTTAAAACAATAAACTAATACTGTGATAGTCTTAAAGGGAATTCTACAAGGTAACCTTGCACTTGTAAATAAAGTAGAAACTCTTATTAGGGTATACGAGGAAAGGATCTTGGTACCTATTAGGGTATCCTATTGTATTATATAGGTAATGGTCACCTTAAGTCTTAATCATAGTGCTCATAGAACAAATGTGTCAATATTAAGAATGGAAGGGTTATTGGCTCTCAAGTGAAATAGAATATAACTTGTATCGAGGTGGGGGTACGAATTACGTGATTCAAAACTAAAGGATAATCATCAGGTCAAAATCTACAAGAATAACTCAAAACTATCAAGTTCTAATTACCAAGCACAGAAATTTAAAATTCAAGATTAACAAACTATAATCCTAGCAATCTATATATCTATCATAAAAGAATATAGTTGGCCTACAATCAGAAGGGTTAGGTGGCACAAATTGAAAGATGAAGAAAAGAAAAAAAAAATTAGTCGTCGCAAAAATAGCGGTTTTAGAGGAACAAGATATAAAACTAAATAGAAAGACTCTAGATAATATCGTGGTTTTCTAAGGGGAAGGTGGTGAGCTAATATATGTGTTCGAGGTATGATCAAGAAAAATATTATATTCATTCCTCTTGGCTTCCTAATGTTCTGCTAATACCAAGACAAGAATCTAAATTTACAATTCTCTAATACTATCTTACTATGAAAGTTAGGTTTAGTCCTAATACTCAACCTTAGATTTCTATTGGTTCCTCAATACTAGGGTCAAACAATATGGTTAAACTTCTAACTAAACCTAGTAGTGTCTATACTACTCTCAAGTCATCCCTAATTATCAAGGCATAATGGTCAATTAATCTACATGTAAGGGATACTAGGGTTCATTAGGTAGTAAGGAATGATAGGGTTCATTAAGTATTCTAACTTAGTGATGTGTCAGTATTCTAGTGGTATTCTTAGTAGGTGTGTTACCCTAATTATCATCCTAACAACAATGATTCCTATATTCTAGCACAGGCTATACTCAAGAAACTATTAGGGAAGTACATGAATCAAGCATGATGCAATTATTTAAATAGAATGGACTGGAAGGAAGGTGAGTCATAGTCAATTGGGGATGAGATCCTATACTCTAATCCTATTTGCAGGCTTGCTCGGTACAGTAATGTAATCGAGATAATATACTCTCGACCTGCATGGGATACCACTAAAAATATGTTACGCTCCAGTCTCAAAATACGTAGGACTAGGACAAGTAAGCATGCCAGCCGCATGTACATGATAACTCCAATATATGGATACCATGATACATACGTACGCTGTAATATGAACAATAATTCACAAGTGGTATAAACTATCACAAGTCACAGGGTATAACTAAATCTCATCCACAGAAATCATAAATAAATAAATAACCAACAACTATGTAACTAAATCTCAATGTGAAGTATCAAAGGATTATAGTCGGGTGAAAACAAATCCACTACCAAACTAGAATATAAAAGCAAACACAATATAAGAACATCAACTAACAATCAATGCGACTCGAAGAGAAAGCCTCCTCGAAATATAAGTAGCAAGTCCGGATATACGCTCCTGCGAATACTCATGAACATCTACACCTGGAAAGAGACCAGGTCCTCAGAGGGACATAACAAGATACATAGAAGCATGCCAATAAAGTACTGAAAATAAACATCCAATGGGGTCGCCTAACCTCTAAGTGAATGCAGTTTAAGAATAACTTTCCCAACGCATGGGCTATCTGGCTAAAATGGGATTGGCATGATTCTCTTAGAGATCCAGGGGCCTAAAAAGCATGTCGTCTTTTGAACGGCAGAAGCCACCTGATAATATATAATACATAGTGGTCATCACGACCGTGCATCTCCGACGGAACGTACGGGTTATACAAGAAAAGTACAACGGAGCCCAAACGTCTTCCTTGTTGTTCTCTCCACCCCATGCTCTAAGCATGTCACATCTATGACACGATAATACCTCTAATAACTGTCAGGTCTACTAGCATGCAAAATTTCTATCGACAGTTATTCCCTATCGCACATCCCATACGTACAAGAGGCCAACCTAATACGCAGTCCGTGTCCTATATGAGACTCACACTCGTGTAATAGCTGTGTCACGGCCAATGAAACCTAATGATGCCTCATGATAATGGGGTGGTCTCGTAAACTAGGTCACATGCATATATATATAATAAAAATAGAGTACGACGTCACCGTCGTTGCACCCAAGTTTTCTTGGACGCGCAGTTTATATAACAGTTAAAATATATGAACTAATAAGCATAAATAAGATGCATGCAACATATGGAATATAAATTACAGTACAATGGCAAGGTATACTTGCCTGGCAAGAAAGCTGTGTAGTACCAATAACCTGCTCCTGAAGTCGCACAGAATAATCCAATATCCTATATACATATAATATAATACAATATAACATCAGCCATTACACTAGCACATACACAACCATAAATACATTGGGCTCAGAGGGTACGCTAGGGGTGATACTGGTCAACTAACATGGTCAACTGCGCGTCTAATTACGCGGGTGTCACATCTTCAAAATGCTGTATCAAAATCAGACAGTCAACTAACATGTGTCTAAGCCAGTACGTTAATGTACGCAAGGCGGTCAACTTGCAATCCTCAGGGTTACATGATCAATACGGGATATCCGTAATTATACTAGGTTCATGTAGTATATACATATACATATGTCATAACTATTACTAGCATATAATTACTTATATATATATATATATATATATATATATAATATGCGTACGTGTACGCATACAAGTTATTGGGTTCACCGACACGGTTTGATACCAACCAACTAAACTGAACCAATGTGCTAAACTAGATGTTATTCACACAAGCACGCATAAAATGAAAGGAGAGGGACATGTTCGAACCTCGGGGTTAGCGTGCATGGCACGGGGATCGGGGGTGATTGCTGCAGGTTATCTTCGACGAGAGTGACGGATCCATGATGATGACGATGATATCGATGTTGATGATGATGACGAGGGTGATGATGATTGAGGTTATGATGATGATGATGATTATGATGATGGGGATAATTAGGGTTATGATGATTATGATGATGATGAAGATTATGATGATGGGGATGATTAGGTTTATGATGATTATGATGATGATGATTAATGGTGATGATGGGGTAATGATGATGATAATGATTGGAGATGATGATGATGGTGACGTCGATGAGGTTATGATGATGATTGGTGTCGAGGTGGTCGTGGTAGGGCTGAGGGAACTGGGGGCTCCGGTGAGGGGATGACAGGGAAGAGGGGAGAATGGGGTGGTTGCTGGGAGCAGTGGCCGGGGAAGAGAGGTGAACGGTGGTAGTGACTAGGAGCAGTGGCCGGGGAAGTCGGGATGGCTGGGCTCCGGAGGGGATGGCAAGGCGGTTTAGTAGTGGGTCGTGGCTGCTGTGGAGGTCGAGGAGGGTCCGGTGGTGATGAAGTCGTCGTGGGATGATGGATGGCCACGGCGGAGGAGGCTTTGCTTAGGCAAGGATGAGTGGTGGAGTCGAGTGGTGAGGCGGTTTGTGAGGTCGAGGTCGACCAGGTGGTTGTGCAGCGGGGTGAGATCGTGGTGCCGGCGGCGTTCAGGCGAGGGGAAGGTGGCGTGCAGGCGGGTCGAGGTTGGCTCCGGCCGGCGGGTCTGCTCCGGTCGTTCTGAGGAAGGGGATGAACAGGAAGGGAGGAAAGGGGGAGGTCGGCTAGGTCTAGTTTTAGGTATAGGTGAAAAAGAAAATAAAGAAAGGAAAAGAAAAGTTATAATATATATGTAGAAAGTAGGGTTTTGGGGTTGACCTAGGGGATTGGGCTTAGTCAACATCCTTGGGGTTGGGCCTTGGTTTGACATGGGGATGTTTGGAGGGCTATAATTTGTATTGTTTAAAATACAAGGCTAGGGTTAAATGAGGGCGATGTTTGTGTGTTTGCACATTCCAAAAATCATGGAAAAAAATTATATTAAGAAGAAATAGGTTTCTTCATGTACTGTATCCAATGGTGTTGACACCTTAATGCATTTTTGCATAAAAGTGCCCAACAATTGGAAAATTGCACAAAGATAGAAATTTGATTAATTACTTAAAATTAATGCACAAGGTGTTCTAAAATTAATTAGAAGTACATGGGGCTAAAATTAGGTGGGACACAAGTGTCATGGACATAGAGGACTCGGAATAGAATATTATCATAAATTGGGTTGCACAAACCGGGTCAAGATTGTGTCTCCAATTTCGATTGGAACGCACAAGGATACAAAGTTGAATTTATTTAAAATTAAATAATAACGTCTGCGACGAATATTGTGCGACTAAGATGTAGCACAAGAGAGCATAATTATAAGTTACACAAATGTCAGAATGGAAGACGGGCACGTCTAGGACAAGGATGTAAAATTTGTAGGAAGGCAATGGCTAGTGTAGTGCTCCAATTATCGAAGCAACGGTAAGGTGCACTAAGTGATATAAATATTGTATAATTAAATAAAATGTCGTGTTATATTTCTAATTGAATTCAAACTAGCCCTAGTCTCTCTATCTAAGCCAAGTAGGCCTAATTTTGGGTGAGGGGGTTTACAGCAACCCCCACCTGGAGACCAACCAGCTGTCATGGGACCGACATACTGACCCTCAATCTTTGGCTCATCACCATTCGTCGCTTTATATTTAAAGTTTATTACACGAACATCTCTTATTTTGAAAATAATTACACGGACATTTCCTATGCTTTATGTTTTATTTTCAAAATAAAGGTGGTTAGTGTCATAACCCTTTACATAAAAGATAAGACATAAAACATAGGGAGATCCGTATAATTATTTTCAAAACAAGGAAGGTCTGTGTAATAAACATAAAACATGGAAGAGGTTAGTATAAATAACCCTCGTCAGATGTACAATTTGTCTGATGATATCTCATTGTCAAGAGATAAGAACACATAACATTGCTGGAACGTTGAGCTTCATTCATTGCCAACTAGTACCATCACTCCAATAGTTTATTTTACCTTTTGGAAAATTCTATAGGCACTACATATTTTACTTGGACTAGTCAAAAAAAAAAATTTAGACTGTAACCATTTTCAATTCCTAAAATAGGAAGGACTGTCACAATTCCTACAATCCTAAAATATAGGACTGTCAAAATCTTTGATAGTTCTACCTATTGGAAAGACTGTCAAAAATTCTGACAGAACGAAAGATTTTAGGACTGTAGAAAATTGTGACAGTCCTAACTATTAGCAGAACTATCAAAATTGACAATTCTACCTATTTTTAGAACTGTCAATTTTTTTTAGTAAAATATATAGTGCCTATAGAAAAAGCCTATATTTTCTATCTTTTGACTAATTCTCAAGCATCTTCATGTCTGAATGGTATGTTTGTATATATCGTGCAATTATGAGAGATGCAGATGCTCTTATTGCAGATTGATTTAGGCTGCTCTTTCTCTTTATATTAAGTTTCTAATTCAAATGGCTCTTGTCGAACTAGATTAAATGCATCATGTATAAATTTCTAATTCATAAAGCAAATATATCATGTATGAATTTCTAATTCATAAAGTTGGCAGGTTGCCGACCGTTTCCTGATGGAAGTTGGTGAAGGAAAACTTTTAAAAAATTGCTGTAAATTAAAAACTGTTACAACTCATTGACAAGAGATTACAAAATGAAATCTACAACTTGTACATATTTTTTTTTTGAAAAGTGTGGCGATGGTAAGTACTTGACCATTTTGTTTAGTTGACGATTCGAATCCAAGACGAAGGTTTCTTCTCGATGGCGATGAGTTCTTCTCAGATGCTTCGGAAGCGAAAGTTTGTTGGCAAGAGCTACGAACAAGAAACACTCTTTCGTTGAGAACTTTTGCGGGGTAGCTTGGAACCGATCTCCTGTTGGTGCCCAATGACTACCACGCAATTTGGGGGTGGAGTGAAGCTCTTGGGAAGAAGACCCTGATTTAGCCGTGCCACTGCCATAGGTTATTTATGGAGGGAACGCCTCTGTAACCGTTTAACTGTAGGTCCGTGGAGTTACTTGACAGGCTCCGTGGGGTTAGCAAGCAACTGGTCAACCGTTATTAGTGGGAAAAACTAGCCACATTCTCCCAGTCCTTGTGGAAGTTCAAGCCATGATTAACAAAGTGGTCAACAACGCACCAATAAAATGGGCTGTTGGTCCTCAACAATCGCTCAGTTGGTTACAAGGAAGCAACAACAAGGCTCATCGATGCGAAACCAGCATCCACACGCAGCAGCACGGAAGCAGACGCAGCACTCAACAGCACGGACGGAAGCTTTGTTTGGACTTTTTGCTTGGCACAGCTCAACAGAGCTATCTATGCTCCGGTTGGACTTAGGTGACCGGAGCACAAATTAACTCCATTCGGACAGTTAGATATTGAGAAGTATGCTTACCTATATGATTTCCATGATTGTATGAAGCCACTTTCATAAATCATGAATTATCCGGGTTTGTCAATAATTTATGGCTACAAAACAGAGCCCAAATAATTAACCAAATCATTTGAACGTGCATAATTACATTCAACATCGATCTCTCGGTTGCTCATAAAATTTTGAACATTATCTGCAAAGTGTCTCGAATAACGACCACTTTTATGAGAGATTACTGAATACAAAAATTGAGGAAATCATCTTGAGACCAAGACCATCCAACACAGGATAGCAATAGGGTGTGTACTAATAAACAAATCAGGACACTTCTAGAGTAGAGAGAATATACATTGAAGATAGAACATTATATACATTGAGATGCTAGAAAATCAGACAAGCATAGACAATATTATTTACTGAAATATTGTTCACTACAAAAGAATGACTTTGTTAAAGAGTTACTAAACCAAACCTTTGGTTCATTTTGATATCAAGATGATGGATAAGAAATGTCCTCAAAAGAAGACATTGAACCTTTTTAAAGTAAAACATGTTTACAGATGCCAATACTACATGTGCTCCCATGGTTTAAACACAGATAAAATGACCGTGACGATGATTATAAGGAAAACAAGAAGAATGGCTATAATAAACCATTTGCGACTTTTGTTCTGCTTCATTTTTGCATCGCGTAGACTAGCTGTTCCAGCTTGCACATAATCAGCAGCATTAACGACCTGTAAAAGAAGCAAATGCCAACGTACGTTCACGAAGCATGCTCACTTTGTACTACTTTAAAAATTATAGAAAACAATGTTGGAAATATTATTCAAGACAAGCTTAAAAAGATGCAGATTCGTTTTTTTTCTAATTGGATGCAATTTGATCTAAATATACTGTTTGAACTTTACATGTGTGCAAATGAAGAGAAAAACTAGCTACATTGAATTTTAAGGGGAACGTAAAATATTTTTTCAGCATCAATTGAGAATGCCAAGTGATACCTGGGATTCAATGTTATTCAGCATTTCACCTTGAACCTCCACCAAGATAGACATGTCAAGGAAGACCTAAAAGGTGCGTGAAGTATAGGCAGAAGTATCACTTATACATTACAAAACTCGAAAATTTCACATAGATAGTATGCTTAATTGTGTAGGGATGACTGGGATGACCTGCTGCAGCTCAAGTAGTTGTTTCTCTATTTCCTTCAATGATTCATGAAGATATTGGACATCTGCAAGAGTGTCCATAATCTGCAACAAACACTCGACTTAAACTCGTTTAAACTATTTACGGAGAAAATATATATACTATAGTTCGCAACAACAAATTAAATTGTAGAATTAGATTGCAACTATCAGAAGATGAAAATAGTTGTATTAAACCTATAAAGCAAAAAAGAGAAGGCAAACCTGGCCTCGCCCTTGTTCCTGGATAACTTTTTGGATAATTTGTCCACTATTTCTAGTTTGCATCAGATGATTAATTACCTGAAAGCCAATTTCACATTTTTTCCCCCGATTAGTTAAGCATATATGGATCTTTTGTTCTAGCATGGTTGAATCTCAGTATGTTCATCAGAAGTAAAAGCTTCACCTCTTCTTCAACATGGTTGCCGCTCACTGCTCGTACGAATATCATAATAAAGAAATACAATAGTTAGTAGTCAAAGAAAAACGAATACCTAAATATCCTGACAAAAATATGAAACAATTGTATCCAACTTCATTTAGATCAAAGAACCTATATAGACAGTTCGCTGAACAATGTCTCGGTACTCTTGTTGGATAGATTCCCTTAGAGCCTACAAGGGAAGTTAAAATATATGAGTAAGTTTACAAAATAGATCTTTAAAATTGGCTATCTAGATCATAAATCACTCGTCGCCTCCTTTTGTAGAAAGAAAACAAAACTCCAATAAGTTAATAATGCATTTCAATTTGGACATGGACCAACATTACATTTTGTTTTTGCATACATGAATTTCACTAGAGTAGAAGAGAAGAGAAGAGAAGAGAAGAGAAGAAAAAAGAGTTAAAGATGACAGAAACTAAAAGCCTGCATAGAAAATTACCTGAAATTCCAACACTCTGACTTTCCACTTTCTTTTCAGTGCTCTGCAATAATTTCTATTATTAGAGAACTATGTAGTTTTCTTGTTAAATATATGCTACAGAAGATAGAGAGCTTGTAGTAATTACAAGGTAGTGGTCATTCTGGATCGATCTACACTTGATCCATCCCCGCATCCTGGCTTCATCCTATTGTTTAAATTCTGGTTTGAAGAGCATAAGCAAAGTTAGTGCATGTTGGTTAATTTAAGGTACACGTTATCGTACTTCAACCAACACTTCATTCAAGTACAAATATACGAAAGTAAAGTTCTAGAGTATTTGAAAGGTGATTCATGCCTATACATAATATTAACCAAGGTTCGTAATATGGTATCGGACCCTTTCTCTGTGTATCAGGATTGGCGGGATCGACAGTATCAGTGGTTTCAGATAGGAGTATCGGATTTGTGGTATCAGAAAACAAATAATTATTAAAATTTTAGATTTCTTTTTTAATTTATATATTTAGGTATAATTTTAAGTATATATTGTGTTGTTTCTTAGTAATTTTGGAATTAAATGAAATAGTAGTCACCCTTGCCGAATGATTTACCTACGATACATAAGTTTTCTTTTATATGCTTTTACAACCTTGCTATGCCTTTACACCTTTATTAATTGGTCTTTTCCGTTCAATTTTCTTTGTCGAATTGACTGAAAAAGAGATCTCAGATGTCGGTATCGATCAGTATCGGTATCGGATCGAGATATGCCAAACCCTATCGGTATCGGCTATATCGGATCGGTATCTAACGATACTACAAACTTGAAAATAAATGACAGCAAGAGTTTCATGAAGTAATTTTTATTTATTATTTTTTGTGTGTGTATTCAAATTTTTAACTCTCTATCGATGATATATAAGAGTGTACTGAAGTAGGTTTACTAGTAAACGTCGAAAATCACATGGTAGTAGGAAAGGTAATAGCATACATCTTTGTCCAAATCTTCGATTCTTGATTTTGCTGCAAGTGCAATATTCTTGGCTTCATTGATAGCTTTCTCCATAGACTTGTCAATGGCTGAAAATATAAATAGTATGAATTACAATAACTATATAAAGAACATGGACAGATGAAGAAGTTGTATACATAAATCTGGCTTCAAAATAAAATCCCTTCACCTTTTACCGCAGATGCCTTCACGGTAGCTTTAGACTTATCATTTAAATCCTGTGGCACGGGAGGCACGGAATCAACATCAGTCTAACAATAAATAAATTTTTTTTGCACTGCATGTTGAAAAAACTTTGTGATTCTTAATAACAAGTTTTACCTAGTACAAAAGACAATGTATAATTACTTATGCAAGAGTACAGGCTGCTTGGCTCAATGTTTGTTACCTAGAACAGATTATTGTTCCAACTTCTTTATACTCTTTGTTGATTGAGTATATGAATCTTTATAAGTTCTATATTATAGTATAGTCATAGTGAATACTTTATGTAGTTTATTGTTTGTAGGTTTAGTTTTTATATGGGTGTATGGAGTGTCTTGATTTATTTCAATTGTTGGTTTGTGGTTTGTGTTTATTATTTTGATTATTTATCTTGTATAAGCGTTATTAGGTTGTTAGTGTGTTGTGGGGTGTTGGTTGATTAAAGTGATTTTGTTATGAGAGTTTTGTGTAATTATGAGATTGTTTTTGGGATGGATGTTGGAGTTGGGTTGTTGTTTTTGTGGTTGAAAATTATTTAGGTGTGTTGGTATGTAAGGAAGGTTTTGTGGTAAGTGAAGTGATTTGTTGGGTAAAGGGGTGTTTTGTTTGGGGATGTGATGTTGTTTGTGGGTTTTGATTTTATGTTTAAAGTGATATGTGAGGGGTGATTGTATGAGGGGTTAATGGGTGTGTAGGGGTGATTGTTGTTATGTAAAGATTGTGAGGATGTAGGGGTTTGGGGTGATTGTGAGGAGATTGAGAGGATTAAGTGTTAAAGATGTTGTGGTGTTTGTTTTTTGTTGTGTGTTGTTTTTTGATTTAGTATAGTGATTTTAGAGTGTGTTTAAGTGGTAAGGGTGGTTTTTTGATATGTGGAATTAGGAAGGAGAAGGATGGGTGGGTAGATTTTGATGAGTTTGAAATGGAGTGATATGGATGGAGGGTGTGGGAGGGTGTGAGTGAGAGGTTTGGAAGGTTTGAGGGAGGGGATTGTAGTGAGATTGGGATGTATGGATTTGGTATTTGATTTGGGGTTTGGTAGGAAGTTAGTGGGGGGGTGGGGGGGGTGTAGTGATAGATGGTATGTTTTTATGATATGTAAGATGTGTGTGGAATGTTTTGGAGTGTTTTGGGGGGGGTGATTTGTGTGTTTGGGTAGTGTTTTGAGATTAGTATTGTGAGTATTGTTGTTATTGAGTGGTTTGGTTTATGTGTATTGTATTATGGGATTAGAGATGAGTTGAGGGGGTTGGGGTGGTATTGAAGGAGAGATTTTTGTTGGAGATGGGTGGTGGTTTGAGATGATTGTTGGTGGGTGTTGGG